>VCII01000330.1:0-141929 GCA_006030095.1 Triplophysa siluroides | reverse complement strand
TTGTAATTGTAATAGCTCTTTTCCAGCACGCGGTAAGCACAGCTGGGTAGGTACAGGTCTCTATACAACCAGTGTCATTCAACAGAGGAGGTCGCCCCGGTGCGGGCATTCTTTCACAACCGTTCTTTTTACCCCTACTGGTGGAAAAGGGAATAACATGTCCAAAAGTAACTTTTTTTTGTAATAGCTTTTTCCAGCAGGTAGACAGGTTTATACAACCAGTGTCATTCAACAGAGGGGGGGACAGTAGGCATCTTTCACAACCCTCTATTTTTACCCCCTACTGGTGGAAAAGGGAATTACATGTCCAAAAGTAACTTTCTTTTTGTAATAGCTTTTTCCAGCAGGTAGACAGGTTTATACAACCAGTGTCATTCAACAGAGGGGGACAGTAGGCATCTTTCACAACCAAAGTAACTTTCTTTTTGTAATAGCTTTTTTCAGCAGGTAGACAGGTTTATACAACCAGTGTCATTCAACAGAGGGGGACAGTAGGCATCTTTCAAAACCTTTCTTTTTACCCCTACTGGTGGAAAAGGGAATTACATGTCCAAAAGTAACTTTCTTTTTGTAATAGCTTTTTTCAGCAGGTAGACAGGTCTATACAACCAGTGTCATTCAACAGAGGGGGACAGTAGGCATCTTTCACAACCTTTCTTTTTACCCCTACTGGTGGAAAAGGGAATAACATGTCCAAAAGTAACTTTCTTTTTGTAATAGCTTTTTCCAGCAGGTAGACAGGTCTATACAACCAGTGTCATTCAACAGAGGGGTGCGGTGGGCATCTTTCACAACCGTTCTTTTTACCCCTACTGGTGGAAAAGGGAATAACATGTCCAAAAGTAACTTTTTTTTTGTAATAGCTTTTTCCAGCAGGTAGACAGGTTTATACAACCAGTGTCATTCAACAGAGGGGGACAGTAGGCATCTTTCACAACCTCTATTTTTACCCCTACTGGTGGAAAAGGGAATTACATGTCCAAAAGTAACTTTCTTTTTGTAATAGCTTTTTTCAGCAGGTAGACAGGTCTATACAACCAGTGTCATTCAACAGAGGGGGACAGTAGGCATCTTTCACAACCTTTCTTTTACCCCTACTGGTGGAAAAGGGAATAACATGTCCAAAAGTAACTTTCTTTTTGTAATAGCTTTTTCCAGCAGGTAGACAGGTCTATACAACCAGTGTCATTCAACAGAGGTTTTTTTACCTACTGGTGGAAAAGGGAATAACATGTCCAAAAGTAACTTTTTTTTGTAATAGCTTTTTCCAGCAGGTAGACAGGTTTATACAACCAGTGTCATTCAACAGAGGGGGACAGTAGGCATCTTTCACAACCTTTCTTTTTACCCCTACTGGTGGAAAAGGGAATTACATGTCCAAAAGTAACTTTCTTTTTGTAATAGCTTTTTTCAGCAGGTAGACAGGTTTATACAACCAGTGTCATTCAACAGAGGGGGACAGTAGGCATCTTTCACAACCTTTCTTTTTACCCCTACTGGTGGAAAAGGGAATTACATGTCCAAAAGTAACTTTCTTTTTGTAATAGCTTTTTTCAGCAGGTAGACAGGTTTATACAACCAGTGTCATTCAACAGAGGGGGACAGTAGGCATCTTTCACAACCTTTCTTTTACCCCTACTGGTGGAAAAGGGAATAACATGTCCAAAAGTAACTTTCTTTTTGTAATAGCTTTTTCCAGCAGGTAGACAGGTCTATACAACCAGTGTCATTCAATAGAGGGGGACGGTAGGCATCTTTCACAACCGTTCTTTTTACCCCTTCTGGTGGAAAAGGGAATAACATGTCCAAAAGTAACTTTTTTTTGTAATAGCTTTTTCCAGCAGGTAGACAGGTTTATACAACCAGTGTCATTCAACAGAGGGGGACAGTAGGCATCTTTCACAACCAAAGTAACTTTCTTTTTGTAATAGCTTTTTTCAGCAGGTAGACAGGTTTATACAACCAGTGTCATTCAACAGAGGGGGACAGTAGGCATCTTTCAAAACCTTTCTTTTACCCCTACTGGGGAAAAGGGAATTACATGTCAAAAGTAAATTTCTTTTGTAATAGCTTTTTCCAGCAGGTAGACAGGTCTATACAGCCAGTGTCATTCAACAGAGGGGTGCGGTGGGCATCTTTCACAACCTTTCTTTTTACCCCTACTGGTGGAAAGGGAATTACATGTCCAAAAGTAACTTTCTTTTTGTAATAGCTTTTTCCAGCAGGTAGACAGGTCTATACAACCAGTGTCATTCAACAGAGGGGTGCGGTGGGCATCTTTCACAACCTTTCTTTTTACCCCTACTGGTGGAAAAGGGAATTACATGTCCAAAAGTAACTTTTTTTGTAATAGCTTTTTCCAGCAGGTAGACAGGTCTATACAACTGGGGTCATTCAATAGAGGGGGACGGTAGGCATCTTTCACAACCTTTCTTTTTACCCCTACTGGTGGAAAAGGGAATTATATGTTCAAAAGTAACTTTCTTTTTGTAATAGCTTTTTTCAGCAGGTAGACAGGTCTATACAACCAGTGTCATTCAACAGAGGGGGACAGTAGGCATCTTTCACAACCTCTATTTTTACCCCTACTGGTGGAAAAGGGAATTACATGTCCAAAAGTAACTTTCTTTTTGTAATAGCTTCGTCCAACATGAAGTAAGAGACATAAACAATGTGTATTTCATTGGGGCATGACACTGAGCAACATGAAGGTGACTTTTGTTATATGGGAACGTTCTTAAAACATAAAAAACAGACACCTTAAATGTGTTTCAATACTTTCAATTGCATGAAAAACCACTAATAAACATTCATATAAAATCAGAAATTTTCAGAAAATGAACAGAATAAGGAGAGTTCATCAGAGTCCTATAGGATCCTTGTGGACTTTTATCGCTGTACTGTTCAGAACATACACGCAAACTCCATCTCAACGGTACAACATTTTTTCTGCATCAGGTCGTGAATCACTCCAGTGGGGTGTGAAAATTGTGCAACGTATTATTTATTTACTTCATTCATTCATTCATTCATTCATTCATTTGGCAGACACTTTTATCCAAAGTAGGAGAGCATATAACATTTTGTACCATTAATAGGAGGATTACAGCTGATGTAAAGCAAGGAAGAGAATTAACAACATTATTTTTTTTTATCCAACAGTACCTAACTAACTACCATTGAGAAAATTAATACACTGGGTTATATGGGTAAGGCAGCACATCATCAAAGACGGCTCACACCCTAATCATGGACTTTTTACCCATCCGAGAGGCGTTACAGGAGCCAACGCTCTTACAATTGTAGGCTCATGAAGAGCTTCATCCTTGAGGCTGTGACCCTACTGAACACCACACCACATCTAATTTTTACCTGCTCTCTTACTGAATTGTTGCTCAATGGTCACTTTAAAAACATGTATTTGCATCTTTTATACAGGCTGTACATTGTTTAACAATGCTACTGCACATACAACCATGTGTATTATTACCACAGTTCTTACAATTCTTACATTACTGCAGACCTTACTGTACGTATAACCCTACACTGCACTACTATTTATATATGTACATAATTTCTTTATATTGTGTACTGAAACTACATAAATTATACTTATCTGCATTTAAAACACTTTGTTCTTGCACTTTTGATTAGATGCTTACTGCATTTCATTAGCTTGTACTTGTACTCTGCATAATGACAATAAAGTTGAATCTAATCTTATATGTAAAAATGTATTGATAAAGAAATATATATATATCTTTAGAACTATAGTTTGATGTCTGAATTTTTTTCTATACAAGGTCTTGATCATACACAATCCCTCTTATATAACTTTGAAGAATGCAAAAGTAAAGTCGCATATGTTTTCCATGACATATGATCAGTTGCTGAATATCTTATTTCATAAGGGAATCACACAAATATGCTTGCATTAGGTCCTTGTCAAATCATAAATTAGTTAACAATTAGCAATGGTCCCTAAAATAAAGTGATACCTTAAAACCAACTATCAATTTTACACCATATTGTTTTTTGCCTCTAGCACACCTGTATTCCCGAAGTTAGTTGTATTTTCTTTGGATTAAGTTATGCTATTGTTGTATTATTAATGCATATTATTATGCAATAATAACAACTGAATATCATTATATTTATAAAAAATATATAAAAATGATGGCAACTTATTGAGATATTAAAGCCCTTCAACTACCCCTCACCTTAACCTAAATTTTATTTTAAAAAATAATTTTAAATCATAAATCAATTTTATTGAAAACAAATGCCTTTACTGATCTCAAATCTGATAGAAATAGGTAAGAGTGTTTCCAGTGAGAGGTGTATTACTGTCACGTGTGCTGGCAGACAAGAGCGTACTTTAACAAGTAAATCCAAAATAAGGTATTTTAATGATAAAACAAAAGGCAAACAGGGAACCAGGAACACGGGAAGTGACTACACGTAACATAAACACAGGTAGCATAAACACACGTAGCATAAACAATAACCAACCTCAAACTGAGGAAAACACAGGGCTTAAATACAAAATGCTAGGGACACGGGATAACAAGGGATAAACAGGTGCTGGGGATAAACTAATCATAAGACACGGGTGAAAACTAATTAACTAATAATGAAATAAACCAAGGAAGGGAAACACCAAACAAAACATACACCAACTGTGACATTACCCCCCCCTCCACAAGGCGCGTCCTCGCGCCAAAACAGTACCAAGGGGGGAAGGGGGGGTGGGCGTCCTGGAGGCCGGTGCTGGGAATACCGGACATGGTGGGATGGGGGACCTCCAGGACGCTACGTCCAGCTCTGGGACTCTGGAGGGCGCCGGGCTCGGAGGCTGGAGGGCGCCGGCCGCTCGGGAGGCCTGGAGGCGCCGGCCGCTGGGAGGCCTGGAGGGCCGGCCGCTCTGGCCGCTCGGGAGGCCTGGAGGGCGCCGGCCGCTCGGGAGGCCTAGCCTGGGAGGCTATCCCTCCCATATGGCTCCCCCCCAAAAAATATTTGGGCTTAGTCCGGGAGCTCATATGAGGGTTGGCCTGGGGCGGCTGGGCAGCGGGCTCTGGCGGCTGGGCAGCGGGCTCTGGCGGCTGGCTGCAGCAGCGGCTCTGGCGGCTGGGCAGCGGGCTGGCGGCTGGGCAGCGGCGGCGGCTGGGCAGCGGGCTCTGGCGGCTGGGCAGCGGGCTCTGGGCAGCGGGCTCTGGCGGCTGGGCAGCGGGCTCTGGAAGGCCGGACGGGAACGGCTGGAGAGGCTCGGGAAGGCGGACGGGAACGGCTGGAGAGCTGGGGAACGGCTGGAGAGGCTCGGGGCCGGCTGGGAACGGCTGGAGAGGCTTGAACGGCTGGAGAGGCTCGGGAAGGCCGGACGGGACTGGCTCTGAGAGGAGCTCGGGTTGCTGGATGGTGGAGGAGTGAGGTGTGGATCCGGGATGAGCCGGAACGAACCACCGTCAATGACTGGAGCTGGATGACCATCGCCCAAGTCCCCATCAGCCAACCCGACGCAGAACTCTGAGCCATCCGCTTGAAGGACTTGATTTATGAAGTCCTCCAGCGGATGCTCTTCTGCGGCGGGGAGCATGATGAGGACGAGCAGATCATCATCCAGACCAGTCAAAAAAACACGGTTCAGTATGGGATCGCTCCAACTCACCCGGCTACACACCTCGACAAACTCCTCCACGTAGCTCTCCAGAGGCCGTCCGTCCTGCCTCAAGTCCAAAAGAATGGCCTCTGGAGAAAAGATATAGCCATCCATCTTTTAAAGGGGTTGGTTATTCTGTCACGTGTGCTGGCAGACAAGAGCGTACTTTAACAAGTAAATCCAAAATAAGGTATTTTAATGATAAAACAAAAGGCAAACAGGGAACCAGGAACACGGGAAGTGACTACACGTAACATAAACACAGGTAGCATAAACACACGTAGCATAAACAATAACCAACCTCAAACTGAGGAAAACACAGGGCTTAAATACAAAATGTAACAAGGGATAAACAGGTGCTGGGGATAAACTAATCATAAGACACGGGTGAAAACTAATTAACTAATAATGAAATAAACCAAGGAAGGGAAACACCAAACAAAACATACACCAACTGTGACAATTACAACTCTGATCTCCAGTGCCAAAGCTATACAGGCTTTCCACCTTACGCCAATGGAGCCTTAAATTTGATGTAGCGTCATTCTTACACTTTCTCTATTCCAATCACATATTGGTGGGCGCAGGTAGTCCAAATAGTCTCTGCCAACAAGGCGGGCTATTTGTACTCAGTGTTAATAGACACTACGTTTGTTTAATAATTATTATGGATGTACATAAGATTTGAAAAATGTTAATTTCTCATTATAAGTGGAATATAGCAGCCTATGCCCACTAGTAGGCAGTGTGTTCACACTTCTCATTTCAACAAATAACATTTTACAATGACATCGCATGTCATTCTTAAAATTGTTATTGGAATTTAAAAATATAATTGTATACATGATTTTTTGGTTTCTATTAAAACTAATTATATGGCAGAATATATTTGTATTATTAGCCAATATGTTTGTGTCGAGAATAAAAAAGTGTTGCTAAATGACTTGGTGACACCAACTGGCCACATTTGGAATAGCTCCACAACTCAATTTAACAGGTTTTTTTAAAAATAATTGAATTCGGCTCTGTCGGAAAACCTTTCGTCACATCATTACAGGACATAACTGAACGTGCCATTTGGAAAATATCCAGCTGTCTTTTAAGCTTTGATGCAGATATTCGTGCACAGTAGGTTTTGCGATTTTATTGTCATGATATTACTTTAGAAAGTGTTTCATGTTGACATGGGTAGAGTGAAAAGAGGTACAAAAATTGGAAAAGATGATTTATGGAGTAGATGTGGAGGACTTGAGCAACTGTCAAGCGAGTTTCATGGTGTCAATATAACTACGAAGAAAACTAATTGGAGTTCAGAGGTATGGTACAGCTGACTACAGCTGTGTTTGGAGCTAATACTTTACAATACCGTAAATGGCTTTATGTTGTGTGGAATGAAAATAGAAGAGGACTCAGAACACATGTCATAAAACCAAAAAGCTTTGATGATAAACACAGTGATGAAAAGTCTGCAGACCATGTCTCACCTGGGGAGCTTACAGACAGCGATGGAGAGCGCGACGTGGCACCAAAGTCTGCGGACCATCTCTTATCTGGAAACCATCTCTCACCTGTGGCACTGACCGATAGCGATGGAGAGCGTGACGTGGCACCAAAGTCTGCGGACCATCTCTTATCTCGACACCATCTCTCACCTGTGGCACTGACCGATAGCGATGGAGAGCGCGACGTGGCACCAAAGTCTGCGGACCATCTCTTATCTGGACACCATCTCTCACCTGTGGCACTGACCGAAAGCGATGGAGAGCGCGACGTGGCACCAAAGTCTGCGGACCATCTCTTATCTGGACACCATCTCTCACCTGTGGCACTTACCGATAGCGATGGAGAGCGTGACGTGGCACCAAAGTCTGCGGACCATCTCTTATCTCGACACCATCTCTCACCTGTGGCACTGACCGATAGCGATGGAGAGCGCGACGTGGCACCAAAGTCTGCGGACCATCTCTTATCTGGACACCATCTCTCATCTGTGGCACTGACCGAAAGCGATGGAGAGCGCGACGTGGCACCAAAGTCTGCGGACCATCTCTTATCTGGACACCATCTCTCACCTGTGGCACTTACCGATAGCGATGGAGAGCGCGACGTGGCACCAAAGTCTGCGGACCATCTCTTATCTCGACACCATCTCTCACCTGTGGCACTGACCGATAGCGATGGAGAGCGCGACGTGGCACCAAAGTCTGCGGACCAAATGCAACATCTCAAGAAGCCATACAGAGACATAAAGCCAGTACCCAAGTCTTTTACAATCTATATAAATGGAAAAAGATAAGGCCTTTACCGGGTAGCAGAAAATTGCAGAAGTCATGGACACATGTCCTTTATGAAAAATTCCTGAAACAAAATCCTTGCTGCACACTGGTTTTTAAATACCAACATTTAAGAGTAACTCACAGTAGAAAGTATCAGTGTCCTTACTTGACAATTAAGGCATCTTGTTCCTTCAAAACATGCAATTCACAGTACACTTTCCGGATTACACAGAAACCATTAAGCAGTGACAAACAAATTCCAATTCAGGTGACAAGAATTGGTCAAATAAGCCATTTGAAAGGGAAGGTAAAATCCCGCCCAGCAAGTAACCAGAAGAGAGGCAAGATTGCCAAAGAGGTGGTTCAAGGAGTAAGCAATATGTACTACAAAAATCTCAGGAAAACACCAGTTCCGGAGTTGATGGCAGGAAACATCACTAGAAGTTTAAATAAAAATGTACTCAAAGTAATTTCTAGTGAAATTCATAAAAGCTGCAGACTACATGATGATGTGATCATGGAGCTGATGTTGACTCAGAAAATCATGAAAGACACAGATCTGTCATACAGATTTTGGCCAGGATATGTCCAACATCTGCAGGTGGACCCATTTGGAGTCCATCTATACACGGAGACAGGACTGGTCATTCTTGTACAACATCTCAGAAAAGGACATCCTGTGACACTGCATTTGGATGCTACTGGAGGTGTTGTGAGTCGAATTCCAAGCCAGACAAAGAGAGTTTTGTACTACAGCATCAATCTACCAGGACAGGGAAAAAACAAGCCTCCTCTTCCTGTGTCTGAAATGATAACAAATGACCACACAATCCCAAATGTTTCTTTCTGGTTACATCAGACTGTAACAAAAATACGAAAACTCACTGTCTACCACATACACCAGGTTGAAACCGACTTCAGTTGGGCACTCATCCAGAGTGTCCTGTTGTCATTCAATAAACAAGACATACATGTTTACCTGATGGAATGCTACAATTTAGTCAAAGGAAACCACACACTCACAGACTTCAGGAGACTGACTGTTCTTCACCTTTGTTCTGCCCATATAATCAAGGCAATCCAAGGAGCTATTGGCAGAAGAACAACAGACAAAGGATTAAAAGAGTTTGCCACTCACTGTGTGGCACAACTGTTAAACACCACAAGTCTGAAGAAGGCATTAGACATTTTCAAGTGCATGTGCCATGTGTTCTATACAAAAGCAAACACACAATGTGTAAAGCTCTGTCTTCAAAAACTTCATGACCAAATTCTTGGAATAAAAATTCCAGAAGACACACTGGATGAGAAGCAGCCAGTGGACGACTACATCCCTCCAGAAGCCAACACAATATTGGCAAGGTCACCCTTCACAAAAGACTTTGCTATTGTACTTGAGGCTGTAATTTCCCTTAAAGATGCAGAGAAGGAAACTGAGATGGAAAATAACAACTATCAATGTCCAGGGATCATGGAAATGCTGATGAAAGAGTACATTCCGATTTTCCCACTCTGGTCAGGAATAATGCTTGGAGATCTGAAAAGACACATGGACAGAGAGTCTATTAGAGATGACAATGACCAACAAAAAACACATGACACAAATTGTCATGCGGAAAACTGGTTTTGCATTGTCAAAGCCAAAATCCTACAGAAAAAACTGTACCATAGGCCAGCAACATTTATACAAAAAATGTATGCATCCTTACAAGGAAGGTACAGAGAACATATCATCCAACATGACCTTCCAGACAAAATGTTACAGATGCCTTGCAAAAGAAAACAAAGCAGTTTGGAGGACTTTTAAGAAATATGGTCCAAAAAGAGCGTGTGTGACCGAAAGGAGAAAAAAAACAAATACTTTCATACCCCAGAAGCAGTGCCTTCTCCTAAAGAAAAAGTGAGTACTAAAACCATTAAGAAATTCTTAAAACTATTTTTATTATCACAATGACAACCACACAAAGATGATGTAATTAGTGCTTCTATTGGTTACACATTATTTAAAATGTCCGTTTGTTGCATTGTAATTATAAATTTAAGTATGGAGTAATACAAGTTATCTACATGTACTTACTATAGAGTTATGGTTAGGATTAGGTTGTGGTTTAGGGTTACTTTCGTGTAAGCATGCATCATTTATATTAATTATATTATACTAAATACATGTAATGTGTAACAAGGGCTCCTTAAAATACAGTGCTACCCTTTTACTATTAACATGAAAAGTTAATTGTCACAGTCTGCTTCATATCCTTTATTTCTGCCTGTCCATGTAGTCATCAAAGCCTTCAGTCCGACAGGCTAAGTCCAGAAAGAAGGAATCAGACACTGCCAAAGAAGCATCAAAAACTTCACAGGTGAGACAAGTCCCCTTTGGGCCATGGCTCTCTCGTCAGTTGACGCCTTGTGGAGAGTATTACAAGCATTTTCCGTGTCCCCCGATTGCCTAAGATTAGGGTCCGGTAAGTCTCACGCTATCTTGAGACCCCGACCTGGCCACGTGCCCAAAGTTCCCACCACCAGGTGGCGAACTTGCAAGTGCTCCTTATCAGGGAGCAAGACCCAACTCCACTCGTGTTGTGTCCAGCATGCCAGCTGCGCCTCTACTTGGACCGCACGCAGAGCTTAGGGCTCTGATCAGCTCTCTGTCTGTTTCGGAGGTCAGCAGGGAGGACTGTCTCCAAACAGAGATTGGCGCACCAGACCATGGACACCGTCACTACGGCATCCCAGTCTCAGTTGGCCCCGGCCAGGGGCGCCTCTCTGGCAGACATCTGCAGAGCTGCGGGTTGGGCTACGCCAAACACCTTCGCGACTCCGCGTAAACTGGTATCAGCCCGCGTCCTGCATGGCCACGTGTAGGACCGGCAGCCGGCTGGGCGTATGCCTGCGAAAGCATCTTCCCACCCTCCAGCAGATTGGGTCAGTGTGCTATCTACCTCTCTTCTTACCCTACCTTGGTTAAGAACACGTATCCTCTCCGCCTCCCTTCTTACCCACCTTTTTGGTTAAGAACAGGCATTCCATCCATCACTAAGCAAGCACCCCCTGGGGGTCAGCTGGGCAGAGCAGCCTTCCCCCTTAGGCCGGGAGAACATGTGAGCCATCAGATGGCTTAAGCATGGGAGTCATCATCTTCAATGATGAACTGAGCCGCATAACGGATTTGAATGTGTTGCGCAATGCGCAGGTGAAATGAACGAGGAGAGCAGGCAGTGGGCCAAACCACTGTGAGAGGCAGGGGAGGGGGAACTCAACAGTTTCTAAACTTAAAACACTTAATTAAAAAATTATTTTAGGTAAAAATATATTTATGACAATAGAGAATGCGAGTTTAATTGATTTGTGGGGGAAACCCTCGGATGGAACCCCCCGGGATTTACACCCATGAGTGTCATTCTTCCTTTGGTAGTTTAAATAAGACGCACTTAAGTTTCACAACGTAGAACACAGGTTTCAGACGGCACACGCATCACGAACCAGCGACAGTGTTTTGGGGGAGGAGAGTGAAGTTTTCACGGCAGTCCCAGCAAAATGAAGGCGGGGACTATGTCTAGTGACGAAGATACGCGCCGGTTAGAGACTCGGCGGTTTTAACTCCATTGTATATATCCAACTATATATCATTGGAAAGGTCTAAGACTCTAGAATAGAGATTTCTTTGGTGTTTATAATTTATGTAGGGAGAGTAATTGATTCTTTTTTTAGTGTTCTTAGATTTTTTGTTATCCTACTTCAACCCTTATTTTTTATGTATTTTTTAATTGAAGAAAACATGTACTTTTTTTAACGATAAACCTAACAACATAACATTAAACAAATTGTGTTTTTTTTTTAACAATAATCAGCTACTTTTCTTCTTTCAAACGAGACCAACCGTAAGTCTCTATTCCAAAGAATTCATGAGTTACAGCCATTTTAGTTCCAACATGCGTTTTCAAGTGTGGGCTCAAAAAGGGCTCCGACAGGTAACAGGTTTAAGAAATATCAGCATGTCCACGTTTAGGTTTGCAGTGAACACAGCGCCCCTGCTGTTCAAAACATGTGTTGCGTTCAGTTTACGCCTCAACCCATTTGAATCGTCACACATTATAATCGATTTTCAACCGGCTCACGGTGAATCCTTACATCCCCACAACTAAGGCATAATCCCTGCACTGTAAACCCAAATGTTGAAAATAATCAAACAGATTAAGTAATGTAAACTTAATTACAAAAAAGTTCTACTTACTTAAATATTTTAAATTCCTGAAACACTTTTTCACGTTTGAGTAAAGTACAATGATTATTTTTGATTAACTTGAGTTTTGACTAAAACTCAAAGAATTGACTTGCTCCTTCCTTGTTCTATTTACTTGATTTAAACATGTTGATTCAACACAATTGGTCAAGAAGGATTTCCAATTCCCAGCATGCTTTGCGAGAGTGAATGAAAGAAAATATGATTACTTTGTATGTTTTTAGTAAAGTAAAGGACGTGTTAGTGTTTAATGTTCACTTCTCTTAGATATTTAGAAGAGTTTGACATCTTTTCCAAGTTTGTGGTCACCATTGTTTAGAAGAGTGGTTGCATGTGCTTAGTGTCTGCGAAGCTTCATGTGACTTCTAACATGTGTTATTTCATCAGTGAGCAGTAACTGTATAAATGTCAGTTCTGAGATCAGTTTCTTCTTACTCATTCTGGATTGCATAAGTCAAGGTGTTTGATTTATGGATATTAAGAATAATAAATAATAATAAAAATGCAATTTGGTGTACTTATTTGTTAAAGTTCTGTCTATTTACTTAAATAAAAAGGATAAATTAAATATTTAAATTAACAGTAATCAAAATGTGAAAGTTCTGCTTACTTAAACCAAGAACCTCTAAAACTCCAAAATGTTTGAGTATTGCAAACTGATCTGGGTTTACAGTGTGCTTAAGCTAAAACGTGTCTGTGAAAACAAAAAGCCATAAGAAGTGTGTCTGTGCCTGCTTTAAGAGAAGATGGCGGGCTATGAAGCACAGCTTCTCTCGCTCCAGAAACAAAGTGGTGCCTTCACATACTGAACCATCCGGCCTGGAGCCCAGTGCTCCGCAAGATCAAGTTGATATCCAGACAGGTTCATCTGTCTTGGTGGCAACAGGTTTTCAGAAACCAACTAATTGCCAGCGTTGTTCATCTCACCCGGAGGAAACAGCTCCTGAAGATCCAGCTGAACACCGACCGGATTCATCTAACCGTGAGCAAATAGCTTCAAGGTTCTTTTTTAACGCTTTACTCTAGTAGTTGAGGTATCATTTTCCACCTTATTTATATGTAATCTGATAGATTTTCATGTTTCGTGGTTTTGACTGTAAGTGATATATTTGTAGTTTCTGGAGGTCATTTGTGCTGTTTGTGTTTGTGTTTTCTCTTTGTCTATTTTTCTCTTTTAGAACAACAAACAAAAAGCAAGAAGGAGAAGAAGAGCTTCTCTCCCTGCTTGAGGCAAAGATGGTGGGCTTTGAAGCGTCCTTCGTCTTGGGGGCGAAACAACCCAGTAAAGACATCACTTTAACAGTCTGACCGGAATCCATCAGATCATCAGCCAGTTCCTGAAGGTCCATCTAACCGTGAGCAAATAGCTTCAGAGATCAGTTTGAATGTTTTACTGTTGTGGTTGAAGTATCGTTTTATTTCCACCTTACTTCATTCAGCTGAAGTCACTTAAGCGCATTTGAGAATTGGCACAGTAAAAAAAGCTTAAAGGTGTAATGTCTATTTAACTAATAAATTAGAAAATATGACTGTACTACATGTCTGTGAAAGTGACAATGATTCATGTCATTACAGTCTTTGGTGGCCCTGGTAGTCAGTTTCGATTGACTGTTGTTGGTGATATATTTCTGGTATCTAGAGGTCATTTCTATTGTTTGTCCTTTTTCTTTCTATGTATTTTTCTTTAGAACAACAAACAAAAGGAGAGAAAGAAGAAAAAGAAGCGTGTCTTTGGGTAATATGGCAGGCCATTAAGCGCATCTTCTCTCGCTCCAGGAACAGTGAAGTGGTTCTTTTCCCACATAGTCTGGTCTTCAGCCAGGTCCATTTGAACAGCCATATCGACGTGGCTTTAAGCCGGCGGTCTTACAAGACCCAGCTGATCTGGTCCGTGGTTATTGTGACGGGAAGCAAACGCCTCTCACAGATCCATCTGGAGTTCAGCCATCAGCTCCTGAAGAACCATCGGATTCCCAGCGGTCTAGTGAGGATACTGCCCTGATGTTCTGCTTAATTCTCATCTTATTTAGATTTTTAGCTTCACATCCGTACCCTAGTGACATGATATTTATAAAATACTGTGTATTCTTTATGTATTGTAAGTGTAAAGTGTTACTCCGATGTCTTTTGAGTTTTTCTTGTGCCTGATTTCCGTCTGAAAGAATTATATTTAGTGTTTTTAAACGATTGTCCTGCTGTTTTACTTTGACTGACTTTAACACATTTCCTTCTGTTGAATGGCATTGGATGTACTGAACCCCTCTCCATTATATGAAATACTTTTTGTTAAATTACAAACATCACTGCTATCGAAGTTCATGTGAGACAAAGAAATAAGAATCTCAAGTGTTCCTTTTGCGTGTTGAGTGTTTTGATCCAGATGTTGATATACTGCTGTAAAGCTGACATGTGATGATTTCTCTTGGCAGGTCGCCATCAAACATATTTACAGACAGCCAACTTCACTCGACAGATTTATGAAAATTGTGAGTTGACATGATTTCATATGTACAGTGGGGTCCAAAAATCTTAGACAAATTGAGAAGAAAACTGAAAGATTCTGCACTAAAGTATTTCTAGGTTTCAAATTTGACATGTAACACCTTTTGGCAAAAGATTTCTATTTGTTGTGAAAGATTGTGTTTGAAACATTTTAATAGCACACTGAACAGGAAACATCAGGTTTTGTGCACATCGTGCATGTTTCATTAAAAGAGGGACATTCATAAATGTCCTTCATACTCACATAGTTACTAAAACATGGATTGAATTCAAAATAAGGGAACTAGAACAATGCGTTTGTGTGTATCAACACAAATGATTAATGAAAATAGAAACGCCGCCCACCGTCTGCTAACCTTTCTAAACCTTTTGTTCCAGCCTGGACATGACAAGCCTCTGTTGAGAGAAGTGGCTATAAATATGCTGCAACTCGAACCAGTGAAATGCCCCAACATTGTAGAAATGTTTGAGTGGTTTGTAAAAGATGGTACACTCATCCTCATTCTGGAATATCCACATCCCTGCGAGACCTTGGCTGAATTCCTGACAAGTCATAAATGACGTCTGAGGGAAGAAATGGGGGATGTGGGGAACAGTGTCTGTGGTCCGGATCCACTAGACAACCCGGTCATCAAGGCCCTTGGTTTTTCTAAAGGTAAGAGACCCGCACATACAAAACATCATTGTTAAACACAAACCAAGCTTCTTCTCTCATCAGTTCTTCTCACCAAATGCAACTTTCTTCCTATAAGTTGAAAGAAAACAGGATATTGTTTCCTGAACAATAAATTAAACTACATATTTCAGAAGCTATTGTTATGTTTGATAGTGTGTTACAAAAATCATACACGACTAATTGGTCCACATGACACCGTCAGCCAACAGGCCAACATTAGAAGCGCTCCTAGACCACGAGTGGTTTAAGCATGGTTAAAGGTCAACAGCAGGCCCTCTGGCCCGCGAGATCTATTTTCCAGCCGAGTTTAGCCCCGACTCTGATAAAACTCCTGAAGAGGTTAATCTCAACTCGCGGGCCGAGTTGAGAACCACTGGTCTCAATGAGACCAGGTCCAATTGTTTCAGGACAACTGTCGTCAAATATTTAAACAATAGCAATATTTAAGGTTGGCAGAATGAAGCTGTTCTGGGCGAACTCTCCGCCTGTTCATTCAGTCTAGCATATATTTCCCCCACCTGGGGAACCAGAACAGTTTAAGCCCAATCAGTGTTCTTTTCATATTACACCACGTTTACAATAGTTTGTGTAATAATTGCAAAAAATTGACGAATCCTTACG
The DNA here is from genome assembly GCA_006030095.1 of Triplophysa siluroides. Lineage (NCBI taxonomy): Eukaryota > Metazoa > Chordata > Actinopteri > Cypriniformes > Nemacheilidae > Triplophysa > Triplophysa siluroides. The sequence continues at coordinate 125,955 of VCII01000330.1, read as the reverse complement.
CGCATATGAAAACTACTTTTTAATGGCACAATAAAATACAAATAAATACATGAATCGTCTCAAGTGTGTAGCCTATATAATCACGAGAGTTGACGTGTTGTTATGTTATTGGAGAGGTGCGCGTCAGGCGACGGCGCAGGGTAGGCTATGTCCGACGTACGAGTATTACTTAAGCTTTAGTCGCTATTGAATGGATTCAGAAGATTCTAGGAGTGACCAGTAGTATGGCCTGCGTTTTGTAGTTTGGTGATTTTTGAAGCTTGACAGACATCAGGCCCTAGTTTAACCATCCAAGCCCATGGTCGAAAGTGCAAGGGCGCAAGTGCATTAAGGTTGTGTCCCAATACACTTTTGCCATAGTTAAACGACAGGAAAACGGTCGGCGCGCCCGGACGCATAGTCTAAGCGGGTTGTCCCAGTTCTCTTAATGAGTATTGGGTGTTTTTGGGTGTAACGTGCAGTAAACCAATCAGAGTGTCATTCCCTTTAAGAGTCAGCTGCGCTCGTGCCATGGCGGATTCGCTATTTACACGGCGGACTTTACAAGAGCGAAGACTGAACGCTTCTCCAGAGAGGAAAGTCATCTACAGGACAAGCCGGATTTTTATCTTTATGTCCACAATATAAATGTTTATCTTTATGTCAGCGAACCCCATCTGTCGTCTTCGACACAACGTCGAGAGACCGACAGAAAGGGAACATATTTTCTTATGACCCTCTTACCTTCTGCTTCATTTTTGCGCAGTTGGCCAGTGAGTCACAGCAGCGGTTATGCATGGTCACATTGCAAGCTGGAAAACAACACAAACAAAAATAATCTCTCAAATAATATATATTAAATATTAACAGACCTGATCAAGAAAAGAACACTACAGACTGTGGTCATCTAATGACATCACAAAGCCACAAGACTTTTGTAGAGTTTGTACAGAAGAGTTCAGCTCTAACATGTGAACATGTGTGTCTGAACAGCTGGTGGACAGAAGAGAAGACTGTGTGATTGATTGACAGGAGGAGGCATGCGGCTGCGCAGATGCAGACGCAGTCATCTTTAACCAAGAATGTCACACGCATGTCAGTTCTATAATAGCCATATTCATTGTTGCATTCATTTGAGCTGATGTTACGAATCACTCATGTTTCTAACTAAGTATTTGCAGGTAAACTAGTTGTGACTTTGCGGCAGACATTAACAGTTGCTTGTGTCTACTAGATACTCAGTAGGGCTGCGATTGCGATTCTAATTCCTGGTTTGGGAATCAAAGAGATCGATTCCAAGAATCTATTCCGAGCTGCGGCTTTCGATTCCTGCTCAATTCCCTGTTTTACTACACATTTGTATTTATTCTTATAAAAAGAATTTTTTTTAATGCATTTAAACTTTCTATGCCGTCACATTTTAAATGTAGTAATTGTTTATTGTTTCTATAACAAAAACCTTATTCCAATTCCAATTTATCATTCATAATTTCATTAATAATCTAATTTTCTAGCGGTTTTCAAAAATAAAGCACATCTCAAATGACTGTTTTTCAAATTCCATACTTTAGGAATATAGATGGACAGATCGATTATCAGTTAATTGTATTAAAATATGTATGAATACTGTAATATTACTGTTAAATGCAAGTAGTGCAGACAGGTGTTGAAAATGTTCTATCCAGCTTTAAAGCAACGTCAAAGTCAATATTGTGAGGTCTCTGGTATAGCGTCTGTGGGGTTTGTTTTACTTATGTCTTGTTAGGGTTGTCGGGCACGTGGGTTTTGTTATTCCTAGTTTGTCACTTATTCAGTGTCTGCGTTTCACCCACTTCCCTCGTTACCTTGTTTACTCCTTCATCATTAGTTTATACTCTTCACCTGGATTTTCAGATTTTCCCGCTCCTTCTCCAGCTGTTCCTTGTTTTCTTCCGGCTCACTTCCCCTTATATTCCCTGTGTCTTCTCTTGTCCGATGTCAGTCCGTTTGTTTTAAACCACCTGTGGGTTGTCCTGTCCTGTCCTGTCCTGTCCTGTCCTGTCCTGTCCTGTCCTGTCTTGTAATTTATATCACCTTGTCTTGTCCAGGCTCCAGAGCTGTTAGTCTGCAACCGGAATCTACCCTTGTCTTACTCTCTGCTTACTCAAGTATCTACGACTGCCATAATCTCTTCTCGAGGATTCTTGCTGCTGCCTCCAGCTGCCTGGGGAACCCACTGGGTTGCTGCATATGCGCTTGCCGTCCTGACATCTTACCTCTTGGTTCTTAACCGGTTGTGGGGATTGAGACTACGGGCTTCCACTGCCAAGCATACGGAGTACCAGGGCTGTGTTCGTCATCCTCCGCTCAAGATAGCTACAGCAGTTTTGGCTCGAGACTCTTGCTGGAAGGAATCACACCAGTCGAACCGTCATCAAGGGGATTCTTCCTTGGCCCTCCCTGGGCGGAATTACGTCTCTTGATCTGCTTTCAGCATGTGGAATTATCCTTGGCCCTCGCAGGGCGGAATTACCTTGTTTGTACCTGTCTTCAGCAGGTGGATTTATCCTTGGCCCTCACAGAGCGGAATTACCTTGTTTTTACCTGTCTGCAGCAGGTGGACCTTTTCCTTGGCCCTTTCTGGGCGGACTCGTTTTGTTTTTGTGAGTTAAGTCTCTGACTATTTTTGTCCCTGCTGATATACACACCTCTCGGTGCAGTCCCCTGAACCTCCCGGCCGAGCGCTCAAGCCTTTATTGACTTTTGCTCCCTTGACGTTCTGATTATCTGTCTATGATTCCCTGTACAAGCTTTTTTGTGTTGGGTCGAATAAAACCAACCTTCTCCTGCATCTGACTATTGAGTCGTATATAACAAATATGTTGTGAGAATGAGCTTTATATACATGAGTCTGTGGAAACTCATCAGCTAAGGGGCGGGGCTTGCATTTATGAAGGCTCTTAAAGAGGAGTCGATTCCAACTCTGGATTCTCAACGCCTTGGAATCGATTCTTTTTGGAATGGATTCCCAGCCCGATATATCAGCGGTTCACATTGACGCCTTGGTCAATGTCAAACACTCCCTGGAGAGTAAATGTATTGATCATCTGTTCATTTATGTTAATGCTTTAGATCAGGGGTGGGCAAACATTTGACCTCGAGGCCCACGTCAAGTTCTCCAATCCTTGTTAAGGGCCACATTTTATTTGCACATTAAATTCAATCTTTTTTTGTTTATTCCAAACTGAAATTTGATAACTGTGTGTATGTGCTAGAGGTGATACGGTACGTGTATTCGTACTCAAACATCACAGGCATCATTCCAAATATAGTCATCATTCCTGTGCCCTACTTAGACTTTGGAGTTTGGAGTTTAGACTTTGGAGAGAACAAGGCATTTGCGTGCCATTATGTAGATGTTTGGAATGCACTTGGCAAAGGAAGCGACGTAATTTCCTCATTATCTTCAGTTTATTCTCATGTGGCAAGTAGCCGTGTAATAAGCGGGATAATGTACAAGCAGCCGGCTGTTATCTCAACTCAACTCAACTTTATTTATATAGCGCTTTTTACAATTTTCATTGTTACAAAGCAGCTGTACATGAGACGCATTGAATAAAAGAAAAACAACTAAAGTTATATACCTGTAAAAACAAGAAAAAGGTGAAAACAACAAAAGACAGACATACAAATGCTCCACACACACAATATGCATAAGCACTACACACATTTGACATAGACGCACACACGCAAACACACTCGCACACACGCACAGTGAAAGCACACATTTGAGATAAAGGAGAGAGAACCACAGGTCAAATATTAAACGGACTGTAAATTCTTATATGCAATATTAATTATGTCTAACTTCTAAATTCTAAAGCAGCCCCCCCACGCATAGTGGGTTTTTTTAAATCAACTATGCATTCCTTTATTCGATGGAACTGCTGGGTTTCATGAGGCTTCGAGGAAATATAAAGTTGAGTATCATCAGCATAACAGTGAAAGCTAATTCCGTGTCGCTTTATTATATCTCCTAGAGGTAGCATATATAATGCAAAGAGCAGAGGCCCTAAGACTGAGCCCTGTGGTACACCGTACTGGACTTGCGATTTGCGGGACACCTCATTGTTTATTGCTACAAATTGAAAACGGTCAGATAAATAAGACTTAACCCTAACCCTAAATCCAGACTGGAATTCTTCATTAATGTCATTCCTTTGGAGGAAGGAGCGTAACTGAGTTGAAACTACTTTTTCAAGAACTTTAGATATAAAAGGTAAATTCGATATAGGCCTGTAATTCCCTAGTTCTCTTGGGTCGAGTTTGGGTTTTTTGATAAGGAACCTTATAACAGCCACCTTAAATGCTTTAGGCACATGTCCTAATGTCAGAGATGAGTTAATAATACTAAGAAGAGGATCTATAATTTCTGGGAGCATTTCTTTCAGTAGTTTTGTAGGTATAGTGTCTAGCACGCATGATTTTAGAGAGTTCATCATGATCTACTGTAGAAAATAATTGCAATTTCTCCTTAGGGGTGCTGTAGTTAATTTGTTCAGCGGGTTTCACTTCTGGTTGCATTATTATAATTTTTTCTCTAATATCTTGGATCTTACTAGTGAAGTAGTTTATAAATTCATTACTGTTATGCTGATAATCAGAATCTGAAGTCGCTGACGACTTATTTTTTGTTAATTTAGCCACGGTGTTAAATAAAAACCTAGGGTTGTGATGGTTTCTTCTATTAGTGATGAAAAGTAGGCGGATCTAGACGTTTTTATGGCATTCCTGTATTTTCGAGTACTATCCTTCCATGCTATACGAAATACCTCTAAATTAGTTTTCTTAAAGTTCCGCTCCATTTTACGGGACGCTTTCTTTATAGCCTGAGTGTGTTCATTATACCACGGTGTTGGGCTGCCATTTTTAATCTTTTTTAAACGCAGAGGAGCAACTGTGTCTAATGTTTCCGAGAAGGTAGAGTTAAAATTTTCAATAGTAATGTCAAGATCGTCAACGTTTTTACTCATGCTAGATATTTGAGACAATTCAGGCAGATTGTCGAGAAACGCATCTTTGGTAGTTGAAGTAATCGTTCTACCATATTTGTAACAAGGAGTTTGATTTGCAGCCGTAGGCCAGTGAAGCAAACATAATTTCAGATAATGATCCGAAATGTCTTCACTCTGCTGAACGATTTTAACATCATCCACATTTATACCGTAAGAGAGTATTAAATCTAAAGTATGATTACGAAGGTGAGTGGGTCCTGACACATGTTGACTAACGCCCATGGAGTTAAGAGTGTCTTTGAAAGCCATTCCCAAGGCATCTGTATCATTATCTACATGAATGTTAAAGTCGCCAACGACAAGGACTCTATCTGCGGCCAGTACTAGTTCTGATAAGAACCCACCAAATTCTTTAATAAAATCTGTGTGGTGCCCTGGAGGCCTATATACAATAGCTAGAATACATTTAAAAAATGTTTTGTCCTTAGTATTAGGTGTTGATACGTGAAGTACCATGACTTCAAAAGAATTGTATTTAAAATTAGACTTCTGAGAGGTGATTAAATAATTATTGTGAAGTGCAGCGACACCTCCCCCTCTACCTTTTAGACGAGGCTCGTGTTTAAATGAATCCGTTCCCCAAGATTATTACTATAGAGTAATATATTCATATAGAGTAATAAAACACAGCATGTCTATTTTATGATCGGTTATAATATCATTATCAAAAAGTGCTTTATTCGAGAGAGATCTAATATTAAGCAATCCGAGTCGTAACAGTTGATTATCTGTATTTTGTTCATGTTTGATTTGTTTAACGCTTATTAAATTACTTTCAAGAGGTTTACGCATTATCTTATGTTTGCTAATCCGGGGGACAGACACAGTCTCTATTTTATGTTGTTTGTGAGAAGGGATTATTACATGTTGTACATTTTGTGTATTCTGTAACGTGAGACGGCAAGCAGACAGTTGGTTAAGCCATTCTGTCTCCTTCCTGACCTGGGCCCCAGGTAGTCAGCCTTTAGCATTATTAAGACTGTGTGCCAAATTTCTAGAGAGAGGGGAAACCCCATTCCAGGAGGGATGGAGACCATCTCGTTTCAACAGGTCAGGTCTGCCCTCAAAACTCTTCCAGTTATTTATAAATAATAATCTATATTATTCTGCAGGCACCACTCACACAACCAGCCATTTAGTGATGATAATCTGCTATAAATCTCATCACCACGGTAAGCAGTGAGGGGGCCTGAGAATATTACAGTGTCTGACATCGTGCTTGCGAGCTCACACACCTCTTTAATATTATCTTAGTGATCTCCGATTGACGGAGTCTAACATCATTTGTGCCGACGTGAATAACAATCTTACTGAATTTACGATTAGCCTTAGCCAGCACATTTAAATTTGACTTGATGTCAGGCGCTCTGGCTCCCAGTAAACATTTGACTATGGTGGCTGGTGCCTCTATGTTAACTTTCCGGACGATAGAATCACCGATCACTAGGGCACTATCAGCAGGTTTCTCAGTCGGTGCGTCACTGAGCGGGGCAAACCTGTTCGAGACTGTAATCGGAACGGTTGAGTGATGTTTTGACTTGCGACTATGCCGTCTCACGGTCACAAAGTTTCCCAGCTGCAGGGCAAGGCAAGGCAAGTTTATTTATATAGCACATTTCATACACAGAGCAATTCAAAGTGCTTAACATAAAATGATTGACAGAAAGAAATAAGACGTATCTTTAAAATGCAAATGATTTAAGATCACAAATACTTCAGATTTTAAGAAACAATAAAAGCAATAAAATTGATTAAAAAATGTGAGTGTATATATAAAAAGAATAAGAGCAGAATAAAAATAAATTAGAAATAAAAGTGCAGTTGATGTAAACCAGCACAGTGCTCAGGTTGTGAATGCACAGCTAAACAAGTGTGTTTTTAATCTGGACTTAAAAGTAGCTACTGTTGGTGAACGTCTGATGTCTTCTGGAAGCAGATTCCAGCTACGGGGGCGTAATGACTAAACGCTGACTCGCCATGTTTTGAGTGAACCCTTGTTATCTCTAACTGATTTGATCCTGATGATCTGAGAAGTCTGTTTGGTTTATATTCAATGAGCATATCTGAGATGTATTTAGGTCCTTGATTGTGATTTATAGACAATTAATAATACTTTGAAGTTGATTCTAAAAGTGACTGGTAACCAGTGTAAGGACCTAAGGATTGGAGTGATATGCTCAGATTTTTGGTTCTGGTCAGAATCCTGGCAGCAGCATTCTGTATGAGCTGCAGCTGTCTGATGGTCTTTTTGGGAAGACCTGTAAGGAGTCCATTACAGTAATCCACCCTGCTGGTGATGAAAGCATGGACTAGTTTCTCTAAATCTTGGCTTGAGACAAAACATCTGATTCTGGCTATGTTTCTGAGATGGTAGTAGGCTGATTTGCTTATTGCTTTGACATGACTGCTGAAACTAAGGTCAGACTCCAAAATGACCCCAAGATTTTTTACCTTGCTTTGTCTTTAGACCTCTTAAGTCAAGGTATGTGTTTACCTTGTTAGTTTCATCCTTGTTACCAAAAACAATGACTTCAGTTTTGTTTTTATTTAACTGAAGGAAGTTTTGACACATCCAGCTGTTAATTTCATCAATGCCTTGGCAAAGAGAGTCAATAGGCCTGTAGTCATTGGGTGAGAGGGCTAGGTAGATCTGAGTGTCGTCTACATAGCTGTGGTAGGCAATTTGGTACTTTTCATTATTTGGCCAAGTGGGAGCATGTACAAATTGAAGAGGAGCGGAGCAAAATCGAGCCCTGTGGAACACCACAAGTCATGGGTGTCCAGTCAGATTTATGGTTGCCTATGTTCACATGGTAACCTCTCCCTTTAAGGTATGACCCAAACCATTTAAGTACCAACCCAGAAAGCCCTACCCAGTTTTCCAGCCTATGTAGGAGTATGGTGTGATCTACCGTGTCAAATGCAGCACTGAGATCTAGTAAAACCAGAACTGATATTTTGCCTGAATCAGAATTCAATCGAATATCATTCATTATCTTTATGAGCACTGTCTCTGTGCTATGATGCTGACGGAAACCAGACTGATAATTGTCCAGGTAGCCATTTGAGTTTAAGAATTTGGTCAGCTGATTGAAAACAACCTTTTCAATGATCTTCCCTATAAAAGGAAGATTTGATATTGGTCTGTAGTTAGATAGTAAGGTTTTGTCTAGATTGCCCTTTTTTAGAAGAGGTTTGACAACTGCATTTTTTTAGGGACTCTGGGAAAGTTCCTGAGAGCAGTGAGGTATTAACTATTTTTAGGAGATCTGCTTCCAAACAGTTAAACACTCTTTTGAAAAAGGATGTGGGAAGTGTGTCAAGGCTGCAAGTTGACGCCTTAAGATGCTGTACCGTTTCCTCCAGGGTTTTGAGATCAATTGTCTGAAATTCAGACAAAGTTACTATTTTCTGATGTACTGGAGTCAGACTGACCTGACTGCCGCATGGAGCTTTGCTGATTTCCATTCTGATATTACTGATCTTTTGAAGGAAAAAAGTTGCAAACTCACTGCATTTGTCATCAGACAGCATTTCCCTCGGAACTTGACTAGGGGGATTTGTTAGTCTCTCTACAGTTGCAAAAAGAGTGCGAGTGTTATTTATGTTGCAGTTTATAACGTTAGAGAAAAGGTTCTGTCTAGCTTTGCCTAAGTCAACATTGAAGGCATGCAGACTGTCTTTATAGATGTTATAGTGAACTTCAAGTTTGGTTTTTCGCCACATACGCTCAGCTTTTGTGCATGTTCTTTTCATGCTTTGTACTGCTGGTGTTTCTCCAGGGTGCTTTACGCCTGCCAGTTTTCACCTTGACCTTTACTGGAGCAATGGCATCGATAGCATTTTTAACTTTTGCATTAAAGCTATCGAGGAGAGCATCCATAGAGTCTGCAGATATACTTGGTGACAAAGACATAGCATTCATAAATAGCTCACTGGTATTCTCATTTATGAATCTCTTTTTATAGAGACGGGTCTATTTTCAGTGGCAGGACTGATTGATATATCAAAGAAAAATACAGAAATGATCAGACAGCGCCACATCTCTAAAAATAGTGGATGAAATGTTTAGACCTTTGCTAATGAGCAGATCTAGAGTGTGTCCACGATTGTGTGTGGGACCGTGCACATGCTGGATCAGATCAAACGTGTTTAAAACATTTAAAAGTTAATTTCCAGTGTTGTTTTCTGTCTTGTCTACATGAATATTAAAATCTCCAGCAATAACAAAGCAGTCAAATTCTGAGGAAATAGCTGATAGCAGTTCTGAAAAATCATCAACAAAGACTGGGGAGTATTTGGGAGGCCTGTAAATAATTGTAAACAGAATGCGTGGTGCACCTTTTAAAGCAATACTCAAGTATTCAAAGGACAGGTAGTCACCAAGTAAAACTTGCTTGCAGTCAAAGAGATCTTTAAATAGAGCAGCTATTCCTCCACCTCTCCTAACAGCTCTGCAAACATTTATAAAAGTAAAGTTTGGGGGGGCAGATTCATTGAGGATTGTAGCACTACAACTATCATCTAACCAAGTTTCATTTAGAAACATGAAGTCCAGTTTGTTACTGGTGATGAGGTCATTGACCAAAAAGGATTTGTTTTTAGTGAACGGATGTTTAAAAGTGCTAATTGAATAGTAACTGTTTTTAGTTTTACCCCTGTCATTCTCAGAGTGACGTCTAAAAGGTATAAGATTAGATAGCTTTGCCATACGACTGGAAAGGGCCTTAGTTTTGCGTTCACTTATCAGGACAGATATAGGGAAAACTAAAGGAACACTGGGTTCCCACTTGTTCAGTAAATATTTGAGATTGTTGCTGTTATCATAGCAGAACCCAATTCATATCAGTTACCAGTGCTCTTTGCAGTCCTGTTTAGTCCATCTCCAGTAGATGGGGGTTTGTGTGATCCCTGGCGTTGTGGCAGAGGCCGGAGAGCTCTTCCAGAGGGAACGGGTTGGCCAGGTTGACCCAGAGACTTTGGTGGTTGTGGGGCCCGTCGCTTTTTAGTTGAAACCTGTGTCGCGACAATAGAGTGGGATAGTTTTGTTCCAGCGAATACTAGTTCCTCCATTTTCTCTGAGAAGCTCAAAAGAGATGATGTATTAGAGAGGGAGAGGGTGTGTAGTGAGAGGGGCTGCGAGTCTGGTGTTTCTGAAGACTGAAGTATGTTGTTTTGGCTCTCCCGGTTGTTATCCACAGAAACGTCCTTGGGTTGAGTCTTCGTCATCGTCCAACTGATGTGATGTCACTGGGCAGGGTACAGCCTGATTGGTGTTATCCAAAAGTCCATCAAACTGCTGAGGTGGGTCACTATGGCCAGGTGTATGTGTGCCATTTAGGAGTGGAGTGGCACACTCTGCTGATGGGTGAAGGAGGGAGAAGAGGATGTTGTCCTTTAGCACTCTTGAACCAAGTTTGTTTGGGTAGAGGCCATCTGTTGTAAAAAGTTGTCTTTGACTCCAAAAGAGATTAAAGTTGTCAATGAAGTTCAGTCCTCTCATGTTGCAGGTTTTTTGCAGCCATATGTTCAGACTGAGTAGCCGAGAGAACATATTCGTTCCCCGAGCTGGGAGAGGTCCACTGATGAAGGCCTGTACTTTTAGCTTTCCAAGCATTTCAAAGAGTTCATTAAAATCCCTTTTTAGGAGCTCTGACTGCTCTTTTCGAGTATCATTTTTCCCCACATGTATGACATTCCGATTTACAGACTTATGTTGTGTCAGGATGTTTGGCAGTTCCTTGCTTACATCAGCAATCATTGCTTGAGGGAAATAGTATGTAAGTATAGCCCTGCTACGAAGGTTTCTGATAATAGAGTCCCCCACCATCAGAGTATTTGGCTCGGCTGGTTTCCGAGCAGAGTGCGGTTGCCTGTTTGACACAGAGCGTCTGCCAACTGCAGTGTCCACTTTTGATTTTTCCCTGACCACGTTTGGGGATTCTTCACCCATATTCATTAGTGCCTCAAATCTATTTTCAAGATGTACAAGAGGTGGCAGAGTACCAACATTGTCTTGTCGAGTCTTAGCCATATCTGGGTTAGATGAAGCTAATGCAGCAATTTGTGAAACTCTTGACAGGGGATTTTCAACCGGAACCGAGCTGTGTGCGTTAACATTGCTCGCATCCAAAATGTTTTCTACGGTCCTAACACTCTTACTATCCTCAAATAAAGATTGGATGCGAGACTCAAATTCTACTATCTTCTCCGTCAGCCTAACTACTTCCCTGCATTTATCGCATGTAAAACCCTCGCCGCTGACAGAGAAGGCTAAGCTAAACATATGACATGAGGTGCAAGTAACAACAATAGGAATAGAAGCCATGACTCACCGGGTATGAAGTGCAATCCTAACTTACCAAGGTTGCTTGATGAGTGTTAGTATATACGCTTAAAAAGAGAAACGGTTAGCACACAAGACAAATAGGGGGACATGATATTCCACAGTGTAAACAGAAGGCAAGCTAACACGCTAATACTATGCTAGCGGCGTTACGTTTCAATTAATATAGGTTTAGAATAAAAAGTTATAAATAATTCGGCAACGACAATGATAGGTAACGATAGTAAAATACACTAATATTAAGACCAAGAACAAAAGTGAGGTGAAGCAAGTGTCAGAGGATACAAACCAGCCGCCGTCAGCAATGCAATCAGGGAAACTTGTTATTCATATAACACGAGCAGATGCGTCTAAAAGCCAAATAAGCCCCTTCTGTGTGATAGAAGACCCTCACACATTCAATACAGTCAAACCCCTCCAACCCATGACTACAATTATTCACACCTGCATCTGAATCAACACATCACTGTTGCTGTCACGCAGTATTCAGGGAGAGAGAGTCTTTCTCAAGCCCTCGGGATCTTCAGGATCTCACACTCTTAAGGTCACGGCTCATTCAGCCGCTATCAACACAGTGGGAATGTTACAGAAACACTTCTTTATGGCTCATTTCATTTCCTAGGACAGTGGTCCGCAAGTCACGTGTAGCTCTTTTCAAAAAAACATCTGGCTCGCCATTTGTCTTACCCTTCACCACCAGATTTTTTACAAGCCATCGCTAAACCACAAAAACAAGGCTGCTGTATGAACCTCTGAATGTGCTCCAAATACTAAACTAACATGCGGAGTCTGACACGCCTCGTCTATTAAAGCCAAACGGATACCTGACAAACCAAGCTTTCATATCAACGACGAAACGAATTTCGCTTTCTTCTATTTGACGCCCACACTGTAGTTGGCGCTGATGGAGAATACATTTCACGCCTAAACATGAGGTGGCGCTCAACCGCTATTTAGGCTTCAGCTGCTGAGAAGAAGAAAAGCTTAAAGCTTAGCGCCTACCGTAGCAATACAGGCTACTAGTACCGTTTGCTTTACGTACTTACACCAGAAGAAAGAGAAATGGATTTCTCCAGCAGGAGCGAAGATGATTTTATTGTTTTTTCCCTAATGAGTAAAGGAAGAGAAAAAGAGGATCTTGGGTTCACACCGATGGAGGAGTTAAAGCTGTACCACCATCGTTTTTCATTCTTTCTTCAGGACGACGGTCTGGGGTTTAGTTACCAAATGGCATTTGCATTGCAGCTGTACTATTTAAACATACACATCGGTGACCCTGGATCACAAAACCAGTCTTAAGTAGCACAGGAATTTTTTTAGAAAAAAGACATTGTATGTTTTCTTTTATGCCCAAAATCATTAGGATGTTAAGTAAAGATCATGTTCCATGAAGACCTTTTGATATGAACTACATTAAATATATAAAAACTAAATTTTTGTGAGTGGATGGCCTGCCACAGTGTCCCTGATGAACAACTTCAAAGGCGATTTTCTCAATATTTAGTTTTTTCCACTCTCAGAATCCAGAGTTTTAAACGGTTGTATCTCAGCCAGATATGGTCCTATTATAACAACTAATACATCAACAGAAAGGTTATTTGAGTTGACTTTCTACCTACAAGCAAAACTGCTTAGTTATTGTATATAAAGAAACTGATTGTATTTGATGACTTTTACTGGTACACATATTTTAAAGAAATGACTATTTAAAAGACATAAATCACTGGAATTAAAATGATTAAAATTAAAATTATGAGGGAAAGCAAGTCTAAAAAGGTGGGTTCTGAAAATGTGGGCAATCTGAGGAATCTGAAATGACCCTTGAAGAAACATATTTGTCACTCACTCACACAGCTAAAGCCGACGGGACCAAGGCGAGTGGGAAAGCAAAGATGAAAGGAGATGCTGAAGTCTACTTGCTGGACAGCGAGGGACGACGAGTGAGAACAAGACTCAAGCAAGCACTTTACGTTCCATCATTTCCACAGAACATTTTTTCGGTTAAAGCTGCGACAGCTAACAGAGCCGAGGTACACTTCAAGGACGGTGATAACTGGCTATTAAACGAGGATGGCACAAAGTTCAAAATGGACGTGTATGGTAGGCTGTATTACCTTAACACAGTAGAAGATGAAAATGTTGATGAAGTGTATGGTTGTCATGACATTCAAACGTGGCACAAAAAACTTGGTCATTGTAATTTTGTTGATGTTGTTAAATTAGACAAAGTAGTCGAAGGAATGTCTATGAAAGGGAAACATGATAAGTCTAATCAAAACTGTGAAATATGCACACAGGGCAAGTTTACGCAAAGCAGAAACAGACAAGCAGACGCTAAAGCTACAACTGTATTAGAGCTGGTGCATACAGATCTATGCGGTCCTATTGAACCAGCAGATAAAGATGGATACAGGTATGCGATAGCATTTACTGAAGATTACAGTGGGATGATTTTTCCATATTTTATCAAAGCAAAGAGTGACACAACAAAAGCTACAGAAAAATTCATAGCAGACGTAGCTCCATATGGAAAAATAAAGTGTGTAAGGTCTGATAACGGAATGGAGTTTATGGGACAGGAATTCCAGTCTTTACTTAGATGTAATGGGATAAGGCACGAGACCAGTGCACCCTACTCACCTCATCAAAACGGAACTGCCGAAAGAGGTTGGAGAACCTTATTTGAGATGTCAAGATGTATGCTTTTGGAGAGTAACCTCTCAAAGCAATTATGGACATATGCTGTACAGACAGCAGCTCAAATCCGTAACAGGTGCTACAGTAAGAGACTAGAGCAGACACCTTACCGTGTTTTTACAGGAAAGACGCCTAATCTATCTAACATGAAGATATTTGGTTCTGAGTGTTACGTGTATCAGCAGGAGAAGAAGAAACTAGATTCTAGGTGTAAAAAGGGAATTTTTGTTGGCTACGATAAATATAATCCAACATATAATGTGTATTATTCTGAGACAGGAAAAGTCCTAAAACATAGGCTGGTAAAATTAATTACTAAAGGTAGCGCAGATAGCCAAACTCAGACAGATTATGACGTGGAGACTGACATTGAGAGTTATGGAGATGTACTACCAAAAGTAATCAACCAGGGTCAGGCAGAGCCTAAGGAAAGTGAAGAGTCCATTGTTGAGGAGACTGACGAGGCAGGTCAAACCCAGACAGATAGTTCTCAGAGAGAACCGGAAGAAAAGATGTATCCTACAAGACGGAGAAAAGCTCCAGAATACTTAAAGGAGTACCAGTGTAAAGCTGAGTGTAATGATGACGAAAGTGAAAATGTAGATTATTTCTATAGAGTGGCTTTTGATGTACCGAAAACATTTGAAGAGGCTATGGATTCTAAGAAATCAAAAATGTGGGTTGACGCAATGAAAGAGGAAATTAATTATTTGACGGAGAATGAGACTTTCAATCTAACTACACTGCCAAGAGGTAAACAAGCAGTGGGAGGTCGTTGGGTATACACTGTAAAAGAGAGCACAGATGGATCTGAGACTTGTAAAGCCAGATATGTTGCGAAAGGGTATGGTCAAGTGAAAGGAATTGACTATAAAGAGACTTTTTCACCAACAGCTAACATGACAACTGTAAGAGCATTGATGCATGTGGCTGTACAAGAGGATCTTACCCTACACCAAATGGATGTAAAAACTGCTTACCTCCATGCTCCTATGGACTGTGAGGTATATATGGAGCAACCAGAAGGTTTTGAGATCAAGTCAAAAACAGGAGAACACTTAGTGTGTAAACTCAATAAATCATTGTATGGTTTAAAACAGTAGGGGCGTAACTGGAACATGTTATTGCATAATCACCTGATAGAAAATGGTTTTGTACAAAATTATGCTGATCATTGTGTCTACAACAGAGAATCTGACAGAGAAAAAGTGATTCTGTTAGTATGGGTAGACGACTTAATCATAGCGGCGAGTAACAACACTTTACTTAGTGATGCAAAAGAAATGTTGAAGAAAAGGTTTAAGATGAAAGATATGGGTCCACTTAAACACTTTTTGGGCATTGACTTTAAACAAAGTGAAGGAGAGATCAAGATGACTCAAAAGAGACACATAGAGAGGATGTTGGAAAAATTTGGAATGTCCGAATGCAAACCAAGGTCCACCCCATGTGAGCAGAAGTTACATTTTGACAATGAGGGAGAGGTTATTGATTCAACAGGGTACAGAGAGATAGTTGGTAGCTTAATATACATTATGACATGTACTAGACCTGATCTAAGCTGGATTGTGAGCAAACTATCACAACATCTAGCAGAACCAAAGAAACAGCATTGGGCTACAGCTAAACATCTATTGAGATACTTAAAGGGCACTATGGATCAAGAACTACATTTCCAAAAATGTGAGAGAAGCTTACAACTTGAAGGGTACTGTGACGCTGATTGGGCAGCCGATATAAATGACGGGAAGAGTACAACTGGATACTGTTTCAGCTTAACTGAGAATGGTCCAGTTATATCGTGGAAGAGCAGGAAACAGCCAACGGTGGCACTATCAACCTGTGAAGCTGAGTATATGGCATTAGCAGCCACTACTCAAGAGAGTATGTACCTTGTACAACTACTTAAAGGGATAGATAGTAATACAGTTGTGTTCAAAATTATTCAACCCCCACTGAAATTGATTGTTTTGGTCGGTTTGACATTGATTATGATCATTCAGTCATCCTGCTTACAATTAAATCAAAGAGGCACGTGTAGGTCAGACAAATATAACATAACATTTATAATGAAATAACCACAAATGTCTTTTCTGAGCTCACATCATTATCAGTTTTATTCAACCCCCAAGTGACATTCAATCTTAGTACTTAGTACAACATCCTTTTACAGTTATAACAGCTTTTAAACGTGAAGCATAGCTTGACACAAGTGTCTTGCAGCGATCTACGGGTATCTTCGCCCATTCATCATGGGCAAAAGCCTCCAGTTCAGTCACATTCTTAGGCTTGTGCACTGCAACTGCTTTCTTTAAGTCCCACCAGAGGTTCTCAATCGGATTAAAGTCTGGTGACTGCGATGGCCACTTCAAAATGTTCCAGCCTTTAATCTGCAACCATGCTCTAGTGGACTTGGAGGTATGCTTGGGATCATTGTCCTGTTGAAAGGTCCAACGTCTTCCAAGCCTCAGGTTTGTGACGGACTGCATCACATTGTCATCCAATATCTCCTGGTACTGAAGAGAATTCATGGTACCTTGCACACGCTGAAGCTTCCCAGTACCTGCAGAAGCAAAACAGCCCCAAAGCATGATTGACCCCCCGCCATGCTTCACAGTAGGCAAGGTGTTCTTTTCTTCATAGGCCTTGTTCTTCCTCCTCCTTGATCCATGGGGCCCAAACAGTTCTAATTTTGTTTCATCAGTCCACAGAACACTATCCCAAAACTTCTGTGGTTTGTCCACATGACTTTTGGCATACTGCAGTCGACTCTTCTTATTCTTTGGGGACAGCAAGGGGGTGCGCCTGGGAGTTCTGGCATGGAGGCCTTCATTACGCAGGGTGCGCCATATTGTCTGAGCAGAAACTTCAGTACCCACATCTGACAAATCTTTTCTCAGTTCCTCAGCAGTCACACGGGGACTTTTCTCCACTCTACGCTTCAGGTAGCGCACAGCAGTCGAAGTCAGCATCTTCTTTCTGCCACGACCAGGTAGCGTTTCAACAGTGCCCTTTGCCTTGAATTTGCGAATGATGCTTCCTATGGTGTCTCTTGGTATGTTTAACATCTTTGCAATCTTCTTATAGCCATTGCCCTTCCTGTGAAGAGTAATCACCTGTTCTCTTGTCTTCCTGGACCATTCTCTTGACCTCACCATGTTTGTAACCACACCAGTAAATGTCTAGAAGGAGCTGAGTATCACAGTCATTTTAAAGCTGCCTAATTGGTGCTTATTAGGCTTTATTGCTGCTCCCTGATATCCACAGGTGTTTTCAATACCTGATTGAAAACACTTCATTGAACCTCTGTTCTTCAGAGTGGTAGTCTTTAAGGGGTTGAATAATTATGTCAATGATGAATTCACAAAAGAAACATTTACTACTGTATTACAAAACTAATTGATGTCATTTTAGTTGCATATGGTTCTTTAAGAAGTCCTTGTAGGATTTCATTCTGAATACAATTACAAATGTACACTAAATTCCCTAAAACCATTTACAGCATTGGGGGTTGAATAATTTTGAACACAACTGTAGCCTACATGTACCAGTCGAAATATACGAGGACAATCAGGGGGCGATAGCTTTATCAAAGAACCCAGTATGCAGACAGAGAAGCAAACACCTGGATATAAAGTATCACTTTGTACTAGAGGTTGACCGATATGCGTTTTTCAGGCCGATACCGATTATTTCCATGTGAATTAGACCGATAACTGATATTTTGAACCGATATATATATATGGTGTAAAAACGTAAATTTATATAGAAATTAAGAACACAGGCTCTGAAACATTTGAAACATTTTTAATTCTGACTGAGAAATCTTAATAATAACACTTATATTAATAACAATATGTTCTGATGACTTAAACATTGCATACATTACTAGAACTATTCAATTAATCATTTTGCTCATCATTGGATTAACTAGCACAATTTGAATTTATATAATAAGTGTAAATAATTGAATTGCCTTCATAGCTTTATTGTGTATGTTGTTGAAAAGGCCGCAAATGTTTTCATGAAGCTATAACATTAAAAGCATATTTTAGCCACACTTAGTTAGTACATTAGCCTATTCCTTGAGTGTATTGTCGGCAAGACGGGCATTTAATCACAGCCACGTGTGTCTCTGAACATTTATGTGTATAAGTAAGTTGCGAAAAATAACTCGATCTAACATTTGTCGCGAGCAGCTGAAGAGGCGGAGTCTTTGTGTGTGTGCGCGCGTGCATGAGAGCGCTCTGACTGAAGACCGACGATTCAAGTTCTTTATGCTTTAAAATGGCTCGTGAGAACAACAAAGTGACTGTACTGTTTTAACTGTACTACGGCGCATCCGCGGTGAAAAGCAAACATGTTACTGTAGCAAATAGTAGCATTTATACGTTACTGTAGCAAAACAGGCATGTAAAGGTAACTGTAGCAAACTGTAGCAAGGTATGTAACTGTAGAAAGGTTCATTAAAAGGAAGGAAGGAGGCGGGAACCGGCAGACATTTAATAAAATAATAACGAAGTAAGTAAACAGCCCGCAGCCCCTCACGGACGACTGGCGGCAACACAAACATAAATCAACTTAACATATGTCCGGGCCCGGTCCTCTCTCCGTGACGGTCCGGTCGCTCGTTCTCTTATGCTCCCGATCTCCTTCGTGATACGAGACCGGTGAGTGCACAGCTGCCGCTCATTAACACTCACTCACCGGCCTGGACTCACGGTCTCGCCCCGCCTACTCCACTACAGTAACTTTTAACTCTGGAAGTGTCTTTGTCGCTCTATGATTCTCTGTCTGTCTGTCCAAAGGCTCGGGAACGTATTTTGGTGCTATAATGGTTTTTTTCTAGTGCTGAAGTTGTGACTGTGCTTTGGGCGAGCCGCTTAAGTTTAATGTTAATAAATAACGGAAGAAAAAAATTGTCGCTGCCAAGAACAAAGATGAATGGCAATGTGATTATAAGATACAGCATAAAAACAAACACATAAACGCATGTTATATGTATGACTATAGCCAAATAACAATCTGTTGAACGAAACTACAAGCTGCGCGTTGGCAGTTTGCATCGACCTATAATAAACAATGGAAAACCAAATTTCGTTTTGCGCTATTTGGACAAATGCACACACATCACACCACACACACTCAGTCAGCCACACACACACCTCTTATGATGATGATAAGGTTAATCGATGGCAACAGGTGTCGTACTTATTCAAGATGTTGTATTTATGTTGATTTTTTTATTTTATTTCATTTAGTGGCCTAGTGGGTCAAATATTCTGTGTAAAGAATATGCTATTTTTTAAAGCTTATTTATTAAAATATGAGTTATTTATACGAATTCTGTTTTGTTTCTCAATAGTTGGAGGACAGGTCAGGCTTTAAAGAGCTGCTGCGGATGACCTCAGATGAGTTTGACATTCTGCTAGAGAGAGTTGAACCACTAATCACCAGACAGAACACCAAAACGAGGAGAGCAACTATAGCCATGGAGAGGCTCTCCTTGACCCTCAGATTATTGGCAACAGGTTTGTATAGACATCTAACATGTTTGTGGTTTGTGTTTACATTTTGCAGTAATGTTACCTTTTTTGATAAAGGGGAAACCTACAAATCACTAAGTTTCCAATTCAGAATTGGGGCCAGTACTGTGTCTGAAAAAGTAAATCACAGATGTGCAGCCCTACATCAGGTCTTAAAGGATGATTTTCCAAAGGTTAGTATTGCTGAATATTATTTGTCATAAGTATTACAGGAAGAATGATTGAGATATCGTGTACAAAAATATGAATACAAGCAAATGAATAATGTTAAACTGAAAAATACCACTGTTTTGCTACAGTAAGCATAGTTTAACCATGGTATTGTTGTACAACTTGGTTATATAAATGGTAATCAATACAACAAAAACTTGATTACACTTTTACTATAATAAAACCATGGCTTATTATATCATTAATAGTGCAGATAATTCTCTCATCTTGACAGTTGTGCATAATTAGTAAATTCAGATTGTATTCCACTTAAATTGTGCATGTATACTTCTACTCTTATTTTTGCAGACACCAACCAAAGAGGAAGAATGGCGGCAATTTCCAATAACTTCATGGAAAAATGGCAGTTTCCACATTGCCTGGGTGCCCTTGATGGCAAACATATCTACATCCAGCCACCAGCTCACAGTGGCAGCACGTGGCACAATTATAAAAGCCGATTTTCAGTTCTTATGATGGCAGTTGTAGATGCAAATAATAAGTTCCTTTATATTAGTGTTGGTACTCAAGGCAGGGTCTCAGATGCTGGGCTCTTTGCCCATTCTGACCTAAAGAAAGCATTAGACCAGGGTCTTCTAAATGTTCCTCCTCCAGAAAGGCTTATCAGTTCTGATGTTGTGCTACCCTATTTGTTTGTGGGTGATGAGGCGTACCCTCTCAGAACCGATCTGATGAAACCCTTCCCCTTCAGGCAGCTGGACCACAGCCAGAGGATCTTCAACTACCGCCTTTCACGGGCACGCAGTCGTAGAAAATGCCTTTGGCATTCTCGCCAATAGGTTTAGAGTGTTCCGCTCAACAATCCTTCTTCACCCAGACAGTGTGACCAAGATAACTCTGCCATCAGCATGTCTTCACAACTTCCTTTGTGAGTGCCGTTTAGAGGCTTATATACCATCAGCACTTGCAGACTGGGAGGATGCAGACCACAGAATCCACGAGGGAGCATGGAGGAGAGATGGTGTGTGGGCCATGCAATGTATGCAAGCCGGAAGGGCACGGAACCCCACCCTCACTGCTAAGCAGCAACGTGATCTAAGAGATTACTTTGTTTCACCTGCTGGCCAAGTGCCATGGCAAGATAAACATGTTTAGAGAATAGACCAAGCATTTGCAAGGTTTAGCTTTTGATAATAAGTACTGCAACACGCTTGACAGTATATATACGTTTAATTTACTTTTTGTATATGTGTTATGCAAGTCTATCTGTTATAATTAAAATAAATACAATCACAATCACATTTCAGGTATTTATTTAAGTATTTTCAAGTATTACTCATAAATATAACTATAACTAAAAATAAATATATAAAGTATAAACAAAACAATAAATAAAATACATTTATGCATTTATGCATATATAAATAATAAATATGTAATAAATACAATTTACATTTATTTTAAAACCAATATTCATTTAAACAATTATAAAAAGCTTAATGAAGCAACAAATTAACAACATTAACAGTTCTGCTGTTACTTTAACTACTCCTCCAAATCTCGAAGAGTGCTTAAATAATTTTGAGGCTGAACAGGGCCCTGATGGGGAAGGTGCTGGTAGTAGTGGTGAGAGAGTGATGGGGATATGCGTGTAGGTGTGAGAGATGAGTATGTGGAAGGTGGCATGTGTGAGGATGGTGATCGGATGGACTGGTCAGCCTCCTGGCCCTCAAACAAAGCATTCATTATTTGTCTTTTTACCTTGGTTTGAAAGCTTTTATTTTTAATTAATCCAAGTTCCACTGCAACCTGATTTCCGAAAGAACTGTATGAATCTGGAGCTGTAAGAACGGAGGCAGACATCTTTTCTAACAATTTAAGCTTTTGTTGCTCGATAGTATCTGGATCTCCTTTGTTGCGCTTTAGTCCATGTCTGGCTTTGGGAAAAGGAGAGGCATGGTCTTCATCACCTTGTGTGGTGGAGGAATGTGGTCCTAAAAAAATAAAAATGTATTAAACCTTGTGACATGATTGTTTTTAAAAGATCTGCGTTCAATTTGCGTTCTTGAGTAAAAAATAAGTAGAGGTTTGAAGGAGGCGAGTAAATATATGTTTTTTAACTATACCTTAACTACATTTGATCATATCCACATAAGTGAAATTGCTTCATTATGTGTGCGCACTGCACACTGATTCTTACATGATCCAGGAGCCATCTATTCAGCCGTAAAATGCAGATCTCTATAACTATACATGGTCTATAACTGACCATATCATATGAAGCACATTTAAGCTTTTAAGGAACACCCCTAATAGTGATGTATAAGTAAATAAACAGTCCTAGAATACGACCCAAACCATTTGAAACGCATGAAAAGCCATTATCCCTAAATTTGTGGGCTTTAAATGAGGACAAGACAAGCCAACAGTCATCATTGTATCAGTATTTTTGAGTCTTGCACATCCCCAATTGTGATATTTACCTGGTGCTTCTGATGTCTCCAGAATATCTTCATCACTGAGAGGGTCATGCGTCGCCTGGCTATAGATTATGTCTTTAACAGACTGATCAAGCTGAAAAATAGTTCAGTCAGTGGGATGTACATGCGTTTGCATTCCACTATATTTCATAGTTATACTGTTGTGCTCACAGTGGTTTCACTGGGGCATTGGAGAACATGTTTCTTGAGAAGCTCCAAGTTTCTTAGCAGCCGGCTCTGCTTCTGTGTAAGATCTTTCTCCCCACTCCCACTGGTTTGGGTTTAAGAAGTTCTGTAAACTGGGTCCTCAGTGTTGTTGCTCTTATCTTCACCTCCTCTACTAAAAAAGTAAATAAATAGTACTGCTAACATTATTAAAAAATTGTAATGTAAATGTAATGAAACGGCTTCTTGCTTCGTTACAAAAGCGACGGCAGCGTTAATAGTGAACAACAGCACAATTAACAGACAAACAATTCTCCTCACAACTACAACACATTTGTAAGAAAGCAGTGAGGCGGTGTATCTTGTGATAGACCAAACTGATTACTCATGTCTCAAAAGCTTTATTGTTTACATTTCCAAGCTAGCACGGTAACGTTAGCAGTTAACTACCCGGTACATTTAAACCCGACGCGACTTCTCCCCAGCTCTTCTCCTTGTCTGTGCGGTTGTGGTATTTTTTGGAGGATACATTAAATAAACAATCATGTTGTTGCCACAACTCCACAAGTTGTTCCTCCATCTCCGTTGTCCAACGTACCCTTGCAGGAGCTTTGGCGGTCGACATTGGGTCTGGCAGATACCTCCGTCACCTTGGAGATGTGTCTCTCATTGGCTGTAGCGAAAGTACCAACGTCATCATCCCGATTTACAATCCTAAATATCAAACATGTTTGATATGATCGGGGCGGTCAAGATTTCTCTCAGAGCAGATCGGGAAATGTAAGATTCGATCTGTGAACGCCTCACATTACGTGATAATCTTGTAGCATTTGTCATTTCCACAGCAGTCTATCGTGTTAGCAGTCACCAGAATGGTTAGCTATCACTAGCTAATGGCTAATATTCACGGGAGAAAAGTAAGACAGACATCCACTCTCTTTGGATTCAGGATACGAACTCCCGTTACGCTTTTATTCTGCGCATGCTCACAATTAACATTCTTGTGCGCGCAGGCACATGACATCACAGACACATGACATGGCTTTGCTACTCATGTAATAGGATATGCTCAACACTCCCACTCAAAGACATGTTTATAGCTATCTGAAGTGAAAAACAACAATATTTAATTTTCAAAATTAAACATTTTACATATTGGCAGTTTTTCTACAAATACAATAACAAAACTTTTCTGCCATTTTACGTTACTCTCCAAAGAAATACCTCTTGAACTTGTCAAACTTAGCCTTTGTCACTGGCTTGGTAAAGACATCAGCTACCATGTCTGCAGTAGGACAGCACTCTATAGATATTACCCTTCTGTGTGTGCTGACTAGGGATGGGTATCGTTAAGATTTTAACGGTACTACTACTCTTATCGATACTGCTTATCGGTCCGGTACTTTAACGGTTTTCCTATCGGTGCTTTTGGATATTTTTTTTTGAAAATATAGAATTTATGAATAGAATAACACTGTTTTATTTTCTGCAATGTGAAATCAAACCAGCAGTATCAAAAGTGGGTTGGTTCATCATAGCTACCTGCAACGAAAATTTTGTATATTTAAATGTATATTTTAATGGACATCTTTTTATGTTTGTCCTATGTATGTAAGTAAAGCGACAAATTATTTAACTCTCGGTGTTATCAAATAGGCCTATTGTTTGGGCTGATGATTTATTTATCATTACATAAACGAGTAGAAAATGTGATGTCACATCATTTAATCCAATTGAAATTAGACCCTCGCGAATAGATATAGTTGCGCGCATGTCTCATCTGTTTTGGAAGACGCGCGCATGGAGACTCGCGAGCATGACTCTGCTTGAGAGAGACAAGCCGTGCGTGTTTGTGATGTTAAAACAGCTCCGTTTAGTTTTGCGGACGCGCTGTTTTGGTAACGCGAAACGGAGACGGACAAGAGTTTCAAAAGCATTCAAACACAGGGCGCGCGCGCTCGTGAAATGTAAACAACTCATCTGTTTAGTTTGAGCGACGCCATGTTTGGATAGACGCGCTGCGGGGAGCAGTCTGCGCGTGTCGCGTGCTTCTCCAGTACCGAAAGCAGAACCGATAAGGGCGGAGCTTATCGATACTCCGGTCTTTCATAATTTAGCACCGAGTATCTTTTAGTACCGGGTTTCGGTACCCATCCCTAGTGCTGACCGTACAAACAAGAGGTCGACCGATTATCGAACTGGCGTCGATATTAAGGATTTAGCCGATGATCGATATCGGTCATTTTCAAAGCCGATTTGCCGATAAAGTCATTTAATTTTGAAATGCGCTATTTCGCTCTGACGGAGCCAAGGATTTAGTGAGAGCAGTCAGAACACGTCACTCAAGTTTGTTGCCTAGAGTAATGCCCGCCCACTGCCCCTCTGATTTGTTGGGACTAAGTCACGAGTCCGGCCAATCAACGCAGGAGGCTGCGGAACAGAAGGTGTTTTTCCCTCTCGCACCGAACGCACTTACTGACTGGAGCTGCTTCAGGTTCATGATCTCTGAGGTAAAGCATCAGACGTTGAAATAAATCACAATCCACTACACTGAAGCTGCAAAACACTTCACTATAATTACTGCCTGAATTTCGGAGCAGCTTTGCGGGTTTCCTGCAGGTTCCGCAGGATTTACGCATTATTATCATCATGTAGATATAATTCACATCCATAGTATAACAATGATTTTGCTCTGCAAGCGAGCAGCACACTGCAGACGCGTTTCTTGTAATTGGTCGAGCTGGCGTTTTGCACGTCAAACTGGCCAATCACAGCACACCTCGCTTTTCAGAGCCATGAGCTTTGTTCAAAATCTGCACATTTCAGAGAGGCGGAGCAAAGAGGAGATGCAAACATACAGCAATTTTCAACCTTATTTCATCTTTACACAGTGCATTACATCTAAAACAAACCATAATATTCCTTTAAGACGTGTCATATCACCCCTTTAACTCTTTATTTCGGCTGAATTGAAATGACAGGCACCGTTGTTTTGCTTTATTTAGTTCTGCAAAAAATATTTCCTAATATTGTATTCTGTATTTATTCACACTGTATATCCTGCACTTGCTAATTGCACTTCTGGTTAGACCTAAACTACATTTCGTTACACTGTACTTGTATATGTGTAATGACAATAAAGTTGAATCTAATCTAATCTAATCTAAAATGCAGTCGTGTGTAAAAAGGGATGAAAAAACGCTGATCGTAACGTTTTACAATAATAATAATATTCCATCCGATGTTCTGACGGCTAGGTGTTGTTAAGGCGTCTCTATGCAGGATTGCCGATTGATTTCTTTTGCATTTGTTGTCAGGTACCATCAGGCAGGAGAATGGTGTGAGATGGCACGGCTGTCCATACTGCTTAAAAGAGTTGAAGAAACCCAGTGATCAGGTGCGTCATATCCGCATTCACACGCACGAGAAACCCTACGAGTGCAAGCAGTGCTTCCGTGCATTTGCTGTCAAGAGCACCCTGACGGCACACATGAAGATCCACACGGGCATCAAAGCCTTTGAGTGTCAGTACTGCATGAAATGCTTCTCCACGTCTGGGAGCATGAAAGTTCATCAGCGTCTACACACGGGTGAGTACCGGTGCTCTTCTGTCACGTGCAACAGCTCATTTGAAGAAACTGTTTACCCTGTGCTTGGCCCACGTGTCGCTGGGCGCTTTCTTAAAAAAGTGCTCATTAAAGGGCTCTAAAAACAAACCAAATCTAGTCAATAGCTGGGTTCCCATCCAAAGATGCACATTTAGCTTGTGCACAAAATTGGAATATCGTGCAAAAAAGTTGCGAATAAGCACCTTTTCCAAACTTCAGAAGAACTAGTCCACCATCACTTCCTTATAAACTGGCACTAGATATCAGTAAGAAAAGTAAGAGAAGCTGCTGAATATAATCATTTTCGTATACAATACTAAGGAAACACAATAAAGGCGGTGCTTTTGTGGATGCCTGCTGTTATAGAAACACAGTTCTGGGAGGTCATTACAGAAATACTTTGAGGACTTTGCTTAGATGTTTAAGAATGACCATAACAAGATTTCTGATGCTGTGTGAGATCAGTACTTTGGTTATTCAAGTTACACCGTCTCATAGTGCAGTTACGTGACTTTTTGGGGGAATTAATTTGGCAAATGCGTTTCCATCGCTCGGGCACGATTGAGAGCAACCGGGCTAAACGTGAGTTCACTTTAATAGAGCGTTCCCACCAAACACGCTTGCGCGAATAAATCGCACTATTCGCGCGTAGTTGGACGCTTGAACATTTGAGTTTCCTCGCTTCTTTCGCACTTCATCACATCATCAAGTGTCTGCTTTACACCAGCCTGATGCTTGACTGTGTTTTTCCTTTGCCCAGGTCTATGGCCTTTTCCTTGCCCTCATTGTGAAAAGTACTTCCGTACATCAGGCCACAGGAAAACACACATTGCCTCTCATTTTAAGAGTGTACACCAGAAAAAGCACAAATGCCCACGAAAGCCTCACAAAAGCAGACTGTCCAGAAGTAATCTGCCTCTGTTTGATATTCCTCTGCAGGAGCCAATCCTCATCACAGACATGGGTAAGAAACATTCATGTGTGTGTTTCCTCTTTAAAGCTGAAAATAGTTAAAGTACATAAAATAATTCTGTTGTAAACTGTCTGCTCACCTGCTCTAATTCACATCAGTATGCTTATAAATCAGGGGGAATCCACGGCTAGACATGCATTAAAGGATTTTACTGCATGACGTGGAGACAAAGAACCACCCGACCCCATGTGGAGGCACGGCAAGCTGTTAATTATCCTGCTTATACTATGGTTATTTGCCAATTTATAGCTTTTATTGATGTTTACAGTGTCATTTTAGGTCAAACAGGTCAAAATGATTACGGTTATTTTGTCAGGTTAATGTAATCAAACTGAATGGTGCTACCCGTGCGTTAAAGGCTTTTAATGCACACCTTCCAGCCAATCATAATCCAGTATTCAAACAAAAATGATCAAATGATATACGAGTTGTCTTACCGGATATGCCGATAGAAAAGCACAAGTGTAATAATGTTTTGATTGTCAAGACACTTCGCAACTTCTTGTCAACTACCAGTCAAGTATTAGCAGACGGTTTCTCTAATATCTGCTAACACTTCAATTCAAGAATGTCTAAAGTAGTTTATCAAAATAAAGTGTGACCGGCAAACAGTACGGATTAATAAATGAAATGTCCTGAAGTTTGTTTTTCTGTTTTCTTCGGTCAAAAGTAGTGAAGGAAGCACATGGATGCCCGGCCTGCTAAACATGAACAGTTGTGTTAGCATTATGACTAAAATACTGTTGTGGTTTAATGCAGGTGTCAAAGCAGGCATGTTCTAAAAAAACGTCGTGTCATCTGACTGTCACGGCTTAAAACTTGACATTCCCCTTATGAAGATTTGTTTTTGTGTTACTGCTCTAAAGACAACGACAGACATAACTCGATCTTTTCTGAACGGTGAAGCTGCCCATTGAGAAAAATCCTTGGTTGTTTTTTCATGTCAAGATCCTTTCTGCACATTTACCATATTTTTGACCATATTTGGAACGTCAGGTTCCTCTTCATTTGTACTGACAGGTACACCACCTTACTTGCGTCTACATTTGGGCGGTCTTATGTTGTGTTCAGACCAAACGCGAATGGCGCGTCAAGCGCGAGGGATTTACATGTTAAGTCAATGCAAAGATGCGATAGACCTACTGGCGGCGCGAATGACGCGAATCGCGCGAATTGATTCGCCGCGCGATTCGCGCAAGTTGAAAAATCTGAACTTTGGCGAAAATTCGCGCCGCGTTAACCAATCAGGAGCTTGCTCTAGTAGTGAGGTGATTAGACGACGTAGGCAGAAATCCGAAACTGGAGGACAAAATGGAGGACAAAATGATCGTTGCTGTTTGTGGACAACCGGAGCTGTATGATTCTTTTTCTTACTTTTATTGGAACAGGAATAAAAAGGATCTTGTTTGGAAGAAAGTGAGTGAGGAGGTTGGAGAATCTGGTAAGTTGTAAGAACGCTCTTTACTCAGTTTAAGCTATATATATATATACGAGTTTACGCCGTTTTTCCAGCCTTCCATAGCAAATAAAGCGCAGCTACCCTCTCAACAAAATACATGTCCGCCATTTCGAAATGAGACTGGAGCCGCCTGCCAGAAGCCCCTCCCATGACACGAATGAAGCTAATTTGATGCGCGAATGAAGCGAATTTGACGCGCGAATGAAGTGAATCTGACGCGCGAATGAAGCGAATCTGACGCGAAGCGAATCTGAAACAGCGAGTAAACTCAAAATGTTCAAGCGTCCAACTACACGCGAATAGCGCGATTCATTCGCGCCATTCGCGTTTGGTCTGAACACAACATTAGTCATATCAGACCACCAACTGATGTAGATTTGTGGGGGTGTGGCTACACGAGGAATTTCAGGCAGGTTCCCACACTTTCATTTCTGCAATTTTACGTGTTTGATACATGCATGGACAACTTATAACAAAGACACAGTCACTCGTGCCGATTATAAAATGACAGTCCTAAAGAAAGTCAAAAGTATCGATATATTACTTCTGGATTAATTCACATTGCAAATATGCAGGAGCACGGAGTGAACCACACCTTCTCATTAACATCCTGCGATCCGCCATCCCTTCCTTTCTCAAGCTTGACACAGCTGAGGTTTTGATCAAATATGCTGTCTCTGTGTAAAGGGAGTGAAAGAGGTTTGGAAAAGCATCCTCCAGCACTCATGCGTTCCTCTGTCCTGCAGGTCGCACACTGGAGAGCGGCCGTACAAGTGCCTGCAGTGCAGTAAGGGCTTCACGTCCTCGGGCGTGCTGAAGGCTCACATCTGAATGGCCTTCTTACATTCACATTGCTTTCTTACATTCTTCAAAATATCTTCTTTTGTGTTCCACAGAACAAAAAAATTATAAAGTATATGTTCCTACTGTGGGAGTCAATCAGTCTTGGGGACATTCTTCCAAATATCTTTCTCTATGTTCATCAGAACAGAGACAGTTATACACCTGTTGGTCATATTGCCTGAGCATTGCACCCAGCACATCATATTGAAGACAAAATTCCAAATGGACGGGACCAGTGCATAAAAGGATCCGGCTTTTCTGTGGACTCACTGTCAGCGTGTCGTGTGGTTTTTGTCAGATACGAGTTGGCTCAACAGTTGCAGCAGCAGCCGAGCTCGAGTGACATGCAGCCCGCAGTTGTGGTGTCCGCAGACTCACAGAGCTTGCTGGAGGTGGTGGGAGACGGCCAGCAAGTGTCCCTGTCCGCACCATTGGAGGAGGACGCCCTTCAGGACCAGGGTGAGCGTGACTGAACTTACATTTGTGCTAACACACCAAGATGCATTTGGTAGTAGTATTTGTTTGCGCTCACTCGTTCACTTGAAGCTACGGTTGATGTCAGCTGCCTCTCATGTGTTTGTCTCCAGAATCGTTTGTGAGCGCCCAGCATGCCCTTCCCCAGCACATGAGTCAGTTTGAGACCCCCGCGCTGCCTCAGTCAGCCTATGAGCAGTCGGCACTCGCTCCAGGTAGCGCACGCTCTGGCTTCTCCACAGAAATACTCAGAGGAGGCCAGCGCTGCAATACTTTAGTAAATGTAAACCGAATCAGTCCTGAAGGCTTGAAAAAAGCACAGATAACATCAAGAGGGTGATTTGCCGTCCTGTGATTGGCTCGAGTGTGGTTGCAGGTTAAGTTGGCTGTGTGGCGCCTTCCTCGTGTTCTACGAATGCTGATCTAATGAAAGCAGCGCTAGTGTGTTATTGAATTGTGGACTGTGTTCTCTTTCGCAGGTTTCGCCATAGCTGAAGGATTTACCCAGCAGGGTCATTTCACAACAGTTCAACAGCTTCAGGACTCGAGCACACTGGACTCTCAGGCACTGACCTCCAGCTGCCACCCTCCCAACCTCCTGCACGTGACACACTCTGAGGTACACACACACACAAACACACACAACTGATATTGACATTGTGCCGAAGATGTCACACAGCACAAAAATGCTGCATGGACGTTGCCGGTATTGTTCCTGGAATACTCACGCATGCCTGCAGACTGAATGCATACTATGCATGTGTATGGCGTGGTTGTTTTTGGAAAACACCGCCTCTGAGTTTTTATGCAGAGACGACAACGACATCGTTTTCAGAAACTTGCATTTTTGATACCCCATTTGATATCCGGCAGTTTCGTGTTAACGAACAGCCAAAACGCATCAAACGTTTTTGGTTGAGTGTTGAAAACGTACTTGTGTAAACAGCCCAGAGCTCAATGCTTAGGGATTTTTTTGCTAAGTGATTCAAATTTTTACTGGCCCCACCACAAAAGAGTATTCAATAATATCTTGTTATTTGTTTGTTGTTCTTTACCTAATTACTTTACCGTCATTTTAATAAGAAAGGGTATGACGGCATGAAAACCATAAACATAACTCAAAATTTCAGATATTTTTGAAGACAACTAATCAGTGAGTAATAAAACAATATTAAGTAATCAAAGTATGTGCAACAGCACAGATAAATGTAATAAAGCAAACATACAAATAATCAGGTGTTTTAGGTTGGTCTAATAATAGTAGATATCATGTATACTTTATAGTCTTCACTGTATTCAATATAATATTGATTTAACCTTCCTAAAGTTAAAATTGAATCAGTGAAGAGCAGTGAGTGTGTTTTCTTCATTGTGTTCAACCAAAAATAAATTTCTACAGGTTTGGAACAACTCGAGGGTCAGTAAATCATGACAGAACTTTATTTCTTGTGTGAACTGTGGCTTCAATTGAAATGACGTCCTGTGATCAGACGGTCCCTCTGTCGGCACTCGCTCATGTGTGTCTTTCTGTCTATGTGCTTTCAGACCAGCGCTTTACTGCAGGAGGCGACTCAAGATGAAACACAGCTGGCCATACAGACACAAGACTTCCAGAACGAGAACAACAAGAGGGTCTATCAGTAAGAGTTCAGATGTTCCATATTCTGTAATAAGTGTCTTTCAGGATGTTTTCAGGGTACAGCGTGCATGAGATGAATCATTGCAGTAATGTCAGTAATGTGTCTTTATGTGTGAAACATCTGCTACTTAACAAATAGCGCATTTCTGAAATCCGGCTTTTGGATAATGTCTCTTCCGGTTTAGACATGTTTGTTGATTTTGGCCAGGGTTACGATGTCACCTCCAGATGTTTTTGGTTGGATCTTTCTAGGTGCAATATGTGTGATAAGCGCTTTAAGAAGTCCAGTCACCTGAAGCAGCACGTGCGCTCTCACACCGGAGAGAAACCGTACCGCTGTCATCTCTGTGGGAGGAGCTTCGTGTCCGCCGGACTGCTCAAGTCGCACCTGAACACACACACAGGTGTGAACCAGCCAGACAGACCGTTCTCAGGATGCGCTCAAGCCCTGTCACACCGTCTTACCCTCGCTCTTCTCCTCGCAGGATTAAAGGCGTACAAATGTAACGTCTGTGAAGCCTCTTTCACCACCAACGGCAGTCTGAACCGACACATGATCATCCATCTGAACACCAAGCCCTTCAAGTGTAGCATGTGCGAGGAGAGCTTCCGTACGGTCACGCTGCGCAGGAAACACATGAAGCTCCTGCAGGCTGTAGGGTCCAGAGGTAATGCCCATCAGTCCACACCTCCATCTCACATTCAATCATCAAATATACACAGATGACCCCCTAAAACTTGTTTGTGAGTACCACAAATAATCTAGAACGATTTTTTACTGACTGAATGTGATCTCTAAAACACACACAAGGTTATTTATAATAATCATATTTTTCACCTTTACATTTTGGATGCCAACATGTATGAGTGCAGTTGTTCTGCGTGTCACAGATACCACCTCAACTATATTCCATTGATGTGCACAGTTCTGGAGGCGGATGAGGCCGGCGAGGACGATGACGATTCAGATCGCTCGGGGTTAAAGAGAGGTCGCACCGGCATCATCACGTTAACAGAAGAGCAGACGGCGGAGCTGGCGAAGAGAGACCCCGGGGACGAGGCATCCCTGTCAGAGAAGGTTCTGGCCCAGACAGCCGCTGAACGAGATCGAATCAGTGAAGTTAAAGATAAAGGAGCCAAAATTAGCCAACGGCTGCCAGTACTGCCAGAAGAGCTTCAAGAAGCCCAGTGACCTGGTGAGGTAATCACTTTTACTGCCTGATGTTCTGTACGGTGAACTACGTCAGCCAATGGGAACACACCTTGTTTACATCCAGAAAGACACTCTTCAAGACCTTGGAGAGTAGTAATGTCAGGGACAGTGTTGGGCAAATTACTCTGAAAAAGTTATGAATTAATAGTTACTAATGACATATTCAATAGTGTAATTAGATTACTCTACAAATGACTCTCTCCAAAAAGTATTTAATTACTTATTACGAATTACTTTCTATATCCTACATCAACCTTTATTAGTTGAGTGATTCATGGATAGACATCAAACGGTTCTTTTAATTCATTCAATTGAATAATATAAAATATATAATATAAATAATATTATATATTATATAATATATACATATATATCTATTTAATAATATAAAACTACATAAAGTAGTTAAAGTTATTAACTTATTTTAAGGGAAAAGTTATTAAATTACAGTCACTCATTACACACATCACTGGTCAGGAGGGTGGGAAATGGTCATGAAACACTTTGACTTGAATCTTTGACTCAATGATGTGTCTGTCTGAAGCTGCTCCATGAGGAGAATGAAACAGTGCTTTACTGCTCAATTAACTACAGACACATGACAGAGAAAACTGAGAGAAGTATTTTAGTGAGAGTGACGTCTGATGAATTCGGGACGATCATCACACCATTGATAAAAGTCATTTAGACCAGTGGTTCTCAAACGTTTTTGTTGTTTAAGTGCATCGATTTGCGGCCCCCAAATAAAGACTTATAATCTTGTATTCAGAATTTAAATCAAACCAGAGTTATACAATGCTGAAACATCATCGTGGGCTTATTTTTCTGATGTTTGATTGCATTTTTGAACCATTTCATAAAATGACACAAAATCTGTGCCCCCCCGTATCCCTCTTGGGGCCCCCCTGGGAACCACGGCCCCCTGTTTGAGAACCACTGATTTGAACGATATTGTGTGAGCGTGTGTGTGTGCGCGTGCGTGTGTATGTGCGTGCGTGTGTGTGTGTGAGTGTGTGTGTGTGTGCGTGTGTGCGTTCGTTCGTGTGTATGTGTGTGCGTGTGTGTGCGTGTGTGTGTGTGTGTGTGTGTGTGTGTGTGTGTGTTTATGTGTGTGCAGGTCAGAAGCTGTTTAGCTGTCACATGTGCAACACCTCCTTCTCCACCAAGGGCAGTCTGAAGGTCCACATGCGCTTACACACGGGCTCCAAACCCTTCAAGTGCCCTCTCTGTGACCTTCGCTTCCGTACGTCCGGCCACCGCAAGACCCACATTGAGTGTCACGTCCGACCCTCTGATCGCAAGGCCAAGCGGAGCTCCAGCACCGAGCCGCAGGGAGGAGCAGATGACCTCAGTGGTCCTCGGGAGCAGCACTCCGCCGCAGACGCTCAGCCTACATTGGGACCAGCAGCACAGATCCTAACATCTACATCCACGGAAACCCGGTGCTCACGGGCCAGTATGACTCCAGCCTGCTACAGCAGGGGCTGGTGGGACAGGCCATACTGCCTGCCACTGTTTCAGGTACTTCTAGTCACTCTTGTTGTCTAATCCAAGATCCACGTGTGAACGAGGGGGCGAATAAGAAGGGGAGTTCGTTCAGACGTAAGTCATGTTTTCTTTATTGTCTTTTTCTTTATTGACCCAGCCGGGGGCGATCTGACTGTCTCTCTGACGGAGGGTCTTGCTACACTGGAAGGAATTCACTTGCAGCTCACGTCGGGTAATCTGGTGTGTCCAAACGTGCAGATCTCTGGGATTGACCCGAGCAACATCAACAACATCACGCTGCAGGTGACCGAGCGTCTCCGCTCCGAGAGAGCTTGTTATGCGTGAACACGCAGTGAAGTTGTTGTTTTTCATCTCTCTTCAGATCGACCCCAGTATCTTACAGTGTGTGCTCTGCTGCAGCGTCTGCTGTAAGATACTTCTCATATAGTTTCTTTAATAAAACTGTGGTCATTTGGTTTTAGGCATTTTTATACACCATTCAAGGCAGTGTTTCTCAATTTCAGTCTTGGGACTTTGAGCCAGCATGTTTAGACTCTGCCTTAGTTGAATTTATATATTTATGTTCCTTTCATAAAAATGTCTTTATACTATCGGTTTCCCAGACGAGCGTCAACAAACACACAACGTTCCTTTAGGATTTTGTTTTGAAGTATTTGAGGATCAGGGGTGCACTCCAGAAAGCTGGTTATGTGACATACCCGGGTAAGTTTAAGGGTTAGTTAGCTGATAACCCCAACTTGCGGTCTAAAAACGGGGATAATTTTCAGGGTTTCAGGGGATAAATTCACAGGGTGTAAGTAACCATAGCAACTCTCTCTCTGAAGATAACCTGCTCTGGAGAAGATCATGTTCAGGGTTAGTTCTTTTGAAGGAAATGTTACTAAGCTTCAGGAGTTGTCTGCGCATGTGTTTGTTTTTGATGAGCGTCAAGTGGGCCTGAAAGCACAGATTACGTATAATATATAATCATTTTACAGCAATATTACAATCACATTTCCAATCTCACCAATCTCAATTCAGCATTCACAACTATTTTTTTATTAACTTTATTATCCAACCTTTTAAAATGAAATAATGCAAGCTGTTATTGTTTAACTATATGTATTTATATTAAATACTGTATAAACTTTGAAATTGGTTTATTAAAACATCTCCAAATATCACTGGATAAATATACACACCTTACAATTTCCAACAGTTAATGGATGTTAACAGTGAAGTATTTTAACTACACTGTATATCATTACTCTTGTCCACTTATTATGCAATATTGATCCATTGGGTCAAAGATGTTTTGTGTCCTAATGGTTAGAGAGCCAGATTTAAAACGCAAAGGTTGCAAGTTCGATTCCCAGGCTGGCAGGTTTTCAAGGCTTTACTAGGTGACCCCCGATGGGATTACATATGGCATACTGTTCACATATTTAAATTCTTATTATAATTTTATATCCATTTATATAAAAAATACATACAAAATTAGACTTAAGATTTTCATTCTGACTGTCTTTCTAATGCTCAGCCTCCTCCTACAGTTCAGTATCTAAAGGCCTTTCTCCAAATGACAATGAGCCTTTCAGGATCGGCCGTTTCCACGTCTTTTAACATTTGCAAAGCCAAAGCTTTTTAGCAAACAAAGTCAAAAGAAACTAAATGTATGTGTATTTGAAAGGGATATATAAAGACTACATGATTATTATGTTTGACTGGACCTACTAACATTTTAAACATCTACCTCTGACCCAGCAGACCTTCATCGTCTGCTGTGAATTCATTATCATTCATAGTGTCGTCTACTGAAAAGCATTACACAAGTTTTTCCAAAATGATGACCAATGTAGTATTTTCTAGAATTAAAAGAGCCTCCATTAATATGACGACATCAGCGACTGATGCAAATAAAGCTGACGTGAGGTAGAGTCAGTTTTCAGAAAACCAAATATAGGAAGATTTATTAATGAACATACGGAGAAGGAACAAAAAAGAGGTTTTATTCTGCCATCAAAATGAGCAATGTGATTAAATACATATACATAAAACAATTTTGGTAAAGTACCAGTTGCAAACATCTCAACAAATCTACACTTTGTACCAAAGATAGCCATGATGAGTATATCTTTTAAATATGATAGTATAAAAATACTGCATGTATTTAAAGTATTTATATACTTAATTAAATAATTAATTTATAGCGTTTACAGTTTTATAAAAACATAACTTAAATAATTTTATTTCATGATTTTTATTCCGCACTTTATACACTGATGCAGATTTAATTCTTCTGTGAAAAACCTCTGATTTATAACGTTGTTTTACAGTCAAACACTTGAAGCTTACCGGCCGTTTCCATGGTGACTCGTGAACTCTGAGATCCATTGACAATGTCTTCATGTTGTTATCGTGGGCGCGTAACTCTGGAGGTTGACTGAACGAACTCTTCTCCGGTGTTTTGGAGCCGTCATACCCCGAGTAAGCGAGGTTTGTGTTCATCAGGCGAGAGTTCCGGGTTCAGCTGACGGTAAGTTAACCTTTCTGGAAACACCCCACGACTGCACGACAGCAACGAACAGTAGGGGGCGTTATACACAAAGGCTGTAATGCGCCAAACAACGAGGAAGAAGAATCCGGAGGAGTTAATTTCCACCAGAAGATGGCAGTAGTGCAGCTCTATGAATTCAGGATCCATTAGAAACCAAAGAAAAGAAAAGAGCTCGCGCGCTCAACACACTTACGTCAACAATACACTCAATGCGATTTTATTGTATCAATGTTACGCCGCTAGTTTCGAACGTAACATTTACAAAAGGTTTCCTAGGCGACCTGAATTCAGCGTGTGTTTGCGTCATTAACGCTTACGTCATAAAGAGAGTCGACGCTGTAAACAGATCTTATCAGGACGCCGAGTTGAAGGATCTTCTCAGTGCTGTTTATAGCGAAAGCGACGACGGATCTCACAGAACTTGCTATCAAGTGTTTGCAGACGGTCAGCTAGCGACGATACGAAACTCGACAAGTCCACACGGACAGACAGACGATCGTGAAAAAGACCGAGTTAAAGAGCTTCACATGGCGTCTTCATCTCTTACAGCAAACGACATGGAGAGAAATCCAGGTCAGTGACGAATACATCCCAAAACAAACCATCAACTTCAAAATATAGATTCAGATAATATGACAAAACGCTTGTTTACTGACTCGAGTCCAGCACAACATCAGACTTGTTTTGTTTAGCGAGTGTTCATCTCAAGATTGATCATGTTTGAATGCGTTTTAAATGAAAAACATTTCTGTTTGTGTTCAGGTTTAGTTCATTTGATCTTTCAGTGGCTTTTTAAAGGATTAAGTGTCGATGTACAGTACTGCAGTTTCAAGTTATAATGACAAAAGAAATGAAGGATATGACATAATTGTCTTTTAATTTCTTTTTATTAAGTATAACTTTTTCATAGTTAAATCTTGTAGAGTCGTTTCATAGAGAATTATGATCGTTTTAGTGTGAAACTGTAATTTACCACCTAAAAACAGCTTTATTGTGTATGTTTGTCTTTGTTTGATCTTATAGATCAACAAACAGAGAAGAAGAAGAAGAAGGGTGTGCGCGCCAGCTTTAAGAAAGGATGGCGGGCTGTGAAGGGCTGCTGCTCTTGCACCCGAAGCAATGACCTGGATCCATCTGAAGAGCCGTATCTACCAGTCTTGAACCCGGTGGTCTTGGCAGACACAGCTGATCGCCCTGGTTGTGACTGGGAGCAAACGCCTCTTGAAGATCCGTCCGCAAGATCCTTCTGGACTCAAGCAAACCGCTCCAGAAGAACCAACTGACGACAGAGCAGGTCTGTCTAACCGTGAGAAAACAGCTCCAAATAATTAAAAAGCTATTTTTTTCTAATCAGTCACTAAAGCTCTACTACCCCTTGTGGTGTTTGTCGGACAAAATGGCGGTCAGTCACAGGGGCACGTAATATTGGCGTTATGATTGGTCAGATCACCTCTCAATCAAACTGCTTTCGAAGGGTTAATTGCACCTTATTTATTTCAGCTGAAGTCTGAAGCACACTTTGAAAGCACACTTGTAACAATAACCTATAAGTTTAATATCTGTTTCATTAAGAGATTTCACAATATCACTGTACAACATGTCTGTGAAAGTGGGCAGCGTAACTGTTTCTGTTCAGTTCAAATGTGTTACCTGTAGATGGTAAACACCACAGTAAACTAAACCCTACTGCAATGGCACGAATGTCCAGCTGTTTGAGATATTTGATATGCAACAGATCTAATATTTGACATTTGGGGTGGTGAAACTTATGCAAAACATAACTGACAAGGCTTTATTAAATAATCCTTCGGTGGCTCTGGGAGTCAGTTTCATTAATTTGATTCTTAGTGATGCATTTCTGCTATCTGGTGTTCATTTCTTTGATTTTTCTTTACTCTTTCTTTGATTTTATCTTCTAGAACAACAAACTGAAGTG
Source organism: Triplophysa siluroides (assembly GCA_006030095.1). Classification (NCBI taxonomy): domain Eukaryota; kingdom Metazoa; phylum Chordata; class Actinopteri; order Cypriniformes; family Nemacheilidae; genus Triplophysa; species Triplophysa siluroides. The sequence goes on along the minus strand of VCII01000330.1, from coordinate 87,327 downwards.
AAGAAGAAGAAGAAGAAGGGTGTCCGTGCCCGCTTTAAGAAAGGATGGCAGGCTATGAAGCGCTCCTGCACCCGAAATGAGAAAGTGGTGCTTTTACCTACACAGTCTGACCTGGATCCATCAGATCCTCAGCCAGCTCCTGTAGATCCTCAGCCAGCTCCTGTAGATCCTCAGCCAGCTCCTGTAGATCCTCAGCCAGCTCCTGAAAATCCTCAGCCAGCTCCTAAAGATCCAGCTGAGGACAGATCAGGTCTGTCTAACCATAAGCAAAAAGCGCCAGAGAGAACTGTGTTTTATTTTTTTGTTTGTTGTGATATATTTCTGGCATCTAAAAATCATTTTTACTGTTTGTTTTTTCTATCTCTGTTTTTATCTTTTAAAACATCAAACAGAGGGAAAGAAGAAGAAGAAGGGTGTCCGTGCCCGCTTTAAGAAAGGATGGCAGGCTATGAAGCACTCCTGTGCCCGAAACAACAAAGTGGTGCTTTTACCTACACGGTCTGACCTGGATCCTTCAGATCCTCAGCCAGCTCCTGTAGATCCTCAGCCAGCTCCTGTAGATCCTCAGCCAGTGAAGATCCTCAGCCAGCCATGAAGATCCTCAGCCAGCTCCTGAAGATCCTCAGCCAGCTCCAGCTCCTGTAGATCCTCAGCCAGCTCCTGTAGATCCTCAGCCAGCTCCTGTAGATCCTCAGCCAGCTCCTCAGCAGCTCATGAGATCCTCAACCAGCTCTGAAGATCTCCTCCTCTGTAGATCCTCAGCCAGCTCTGAAGATCCTCAGCAGCTCCTGTAGATCCTCTCAAGATCCTCAGCCAGCTCCTGGAGATCCTCAGCCAGCTCATGAAGATCCTCAGCCTAAAGATCCTGAAGCTCAGTGGAGAGAAGAACTGGATGATTTCTACCGTGGTTTATCTGACTTTGATCCATTTGTTCAGGAAATGCTCAAACAGTTTCATCCACATTATCTTCCCAGATTTCCCGAACCATGGTATACTAGGCTAGAGTTTCTTCATGAATTGGATAAATTTGGTGAGTATACTTCCATTATGTTCAGGTTAACTTTCATTCTGTCCTGCTTTTCATTGTCAGCTTCACTGAAACACCTTCTATAATGTTATAGGACCTGGTCAAAAATATCACTTCTGGATTGTAATCGATCTTAAATTAAATGAAACGAAATCAATTTGGAAAATATCTGTTGCGAAAATAAGGAACCTATTTGGAATGGAAATTGATTAGAATGGAACTGAATCACCAAATTGGATGCATTACCCAGCCCTATTATTAAATATTGAATTAATGTCAAGTGTTATTCTGATCAAATGAATTGTCTTTTGATGACCCTGATATCCTTCGGAATAAATATTTGGTTTTCTTTTTGATTGTCCTGCTGTTATACTTAAACACCTTTTCATTCTGTTGAATCACATTGGATGTACTAAACCTCTCTCCATTACACACGCATGTTTTAAAAGAATACGTTTGTTTGATTGATTTTTACAACATCACATCAGTGCTCTTGAAGTTTGTGCGACTCATTCACATGTGTTCCTTATGTATTGTTTGTTTTTAGAAGCGTTTTCAGCCCTTTATGAGGTGGGAAGGCTCTGTCTAGGAAAAGGACACGGCGGCATTGTGTATCGGGGGACTCGCAAGTCCGATGGCCTGAAGGTACCTGTGCCCTATTCATCAAACATTTCATCCTTGTGTCTTAACATACAGACGTGTTGAGTGTTTTGATCCAGATATGTTGATGTAGTGTTGTAAAGCTGACATGTGATGATTTCTCTTTGCAGGTCGCCATCAAATTTACTTACAAAGTATCCCAACAGTACAGATGTATTCATGTTGTGAGTCATATTAATTTTTTTTGATGTGAAGTGGGGTCTAAAAATCTTAAAGAATCTGCTTTATAGGTTACAAATCAAACAAGTGAATTTGAAGTGATTGGCGTTGATTTCTGTGTGTAGTTGAGCACATGAGCTGGACATGAAACATCAGGATTTGTGCACACATTAAAAGAGGCACATAACAAACACTGAGACATTCATACACATCCTTCATACTCTAATTGTTCTGCTAATAAAGTAATTCATTTCAAAAATAGTTCATTAGGCAATGCATTTCTCATTGAAGTTTCAGATTTTTAGACCCCACTGTATCTCAACACAAATGATTTGTAGAAATTGAAAAGTCGCCTACCGTCTGCTAAGCTTTTTGACCTTTTTTCACCAGCCTGGATATGACAAGCCTCTCGTCTCAGAAGTGGCTGTAAATCTGATTCTACAGAAACCAGAGAGATGCCCCAACATTGTGGCTCTGTTGGACTGGTTTGAAGAGGACGAAATCTACATCCTCGTTCTAGAATATTCATATTCCTTTTTAAGCATGACAGATTTCCTTCGCTATGACCAACTGTCTGAAGAAAAGGCACGTCCTCTCATGCGTCAAGTAGTGAACGCAGCCCAACACTGCATCGACCACAACATCTGCCATGGTAGCTTGAGTATCAGAAACATGCTGATCAATGTACACACCATGACGCCCATGTTGATAGACTTTGGACGTGGCCATCTTGCCTCAACTTGGGGGAAACCAGACCCTGGACACCCAGGTGAGTTGAGTTTCTGTGTTGCCGATGTAATGACCCTCGAACAAACATTGTAACCAACCCAAAATGAGTTTCCCCTCAACAGCACCCGGTCAGAATTTACAGTAATGGATTGATGGCGTTAGACTTTGACTTGAATGATTTTTGCTAGTGAAATGTTTTCTCGCTTCTTATTTTGTGTTCCATGACGCTCATGTTGATAGACCCTAGACGTTGCATACCTGACCCAACTTGGGTCGAACCAAGCGGTGAAAGCTGGGGTGAGTACTGACCGATGTAATGACCCTCCTACAAACATTGAAGTCAACCTAAAATGAGTTTCCCACAACAGCAGTACTGGATTGATGGTGTTATACTTTGACTTGAATGATTTTTACCTGTGAAATGTTTGCTCACTTCATGCTTGTGTTCCAGGTCCAGGTCATGCTGTTGCCGATACGGTCTATTGTTTGGGTACACTGCTCCAGTCAATGATAGGTAAACGTCTGATGGCATTAAGAGTCCCTATAACTACAGAAGACATCCCTGAGATCAACTTAACTGAAGGTAAGAGACCAGCACTATCCTTGTGAAATGCAAAGGAAGATTCTGTTCGGTCACTGGGAGATTTCTCACCAAATGCAACTTCCTAAATATAAGTTGAAAGAAAACAGGATATTGTTTTAAAAAATGTGATAAATGAAACTACATATTTCAGTAGCTATTGTTTTGTTTGACAGTGAGTTTACAAAGAACATACGTGACTAATCGTTCCTCTCGTAAACACTTCTCCTCACAGAATGCTTAGACTTGATCAATCGGTGCACTCTCACTCCACCACCCGAAAGACCAACATTAGAGGAGCTCCTAGACCACGAGTGGTTCAAGCAGGGTTAAAGGTTAAGAGTATCTTATGTTTTTTTCTACTTCAGTCAGTCATATTAGCATAGCCGGTGGTCTTTTTAGCTGGTTGATGTTTACACTTTTAATTTTTTCGTTTTACCTTTTTTACTATTTGGTAATACAGTAAACTTTTTGGCCGTATAAAAATACTTTAGCTTATGAGAAAATACTCATGTGCATCACACGTTGTATAAAGAAGACAGGTGTCTGACTCGTGTCTGCGCATCCTGCGTTGTATAAAGGTGACGGGTGTCTGACTCGTGTCTGCGCATCCTGCGTTGTATAAAGGTGACGGGTGTCTGACTCGTGTCTGCGCATCCCACGTTTTATAAAGAAGATGGGTGTCTGACTCGTGTCTGCGCATCCTGCGTTGTATAAAGAAGACGGGTGTCTGACTCGTGTCTGTGCATCCCACGTTTTATAAAGAAGACGGGTGTCTGACTCGTGTCTGTGCATCCCGCGTTTTATAAAGAAGACGGGTGTCTGACTCGTGTCTGCGCATCCTGCGTTGTATAAAGAAGACGGGTGTGTTGTCTGCGCATCCCACGTTTTATAAAGAAGACGGGTGTCTGACTCGTGTCTGCGCATCCTGCGTTGTATAAAGAAGACGGGTGTCTGACTCGTGTCTGCGCATCCTGCGTTGTATAAAGAAGACGGGTGTCTGACTCGTGTCTGCGCATCCTGCGTTTTATACAGAAGACGGGTGTCTGCCTTGTGTCTGCGCATCCTGCGTTGTATAAAGAAGACGGGTGTCTGACTCGTGTCTGCGCATCCCACGTTGTATAAAGAAGAGGGTGTCTGACTCGTGTCTGACTCGTGTCTGCGCATCCCACGTTGTATAAAGAAGACGGGTGTCTGACTCGTGTCTGCGCATCCGTATAAAGAAGACGGGTGTCTGACTCGTTCTGCGCATCACGCGTTGTATAAAGAAGACGGGTGTCTGACTCGTGTCTGCGCATCCTGCGTTGTATAAAGAAGACGGGTGTCTGACTCGTGTCTGCGCATCCCGCGTTTTATAAAGAAGACGGGTGTCTGACTCGTGTCTGCGCATCCTGCGTTGTATAAAGAAGACGGGTCTGACTCGTGTCTGCGCATAAAGAAGACGGGTGTCTGACTCGTGTCTGCGCATCCTGCGTTGTATAAAGAAGACGGGTGTCTGACTCGTGTCTGTGCATCCCACGTTTTATAAAGAAGACGGGTGTCTGACTCGTGTCTGCGCATCCTGCGTTTTATAAAGCAGACGGGTGTCTGACTCGTCTGCGCATCCCACGTTTTATAAAGAAGACGGATGTCTGACTCGTGTCTGCAAAGAAGACGGGTGTCTGACTCGTGTCTGCGCATCCCATAAAGAAGACGGGTGTCTGACTCGTGTCTGCGCATCCTGCGTTGTATAAAGAAGACGGGTGTCTGACTCGTGTCTGACTCGTGTCTGCGCATCCTGCGTTGTATAACGAAGACGGGTGTCTGACTCGTGTTTGCGCATCACACATTTTATAAAGAAGACTGTAAAACTGACCTATAGACTTCTCCTGCCCTGAGAGCAGCACACATACTGACCTATAGACTTCTCCTGCCCTGAGAGCAGCACACAGACTGTTAAACCGACCTATAGACTTCTCCTGCCCTGAGAGCAGCACACATACTGTAAAACTAACCTATAGACTTCTCCTGCCCTGAGGGCAGCAAACAGACTGTAAAACTGACCTATAGACTTCTCCTGCCCTGAGGGCAGCACACGGACTGTACTGTAAAACTGACCTATAGACTTCTCCTGCCCTGAGAGCAGCACACTGTACTGTAAAACTGACCTATAGACTTCTCCTGCCCTGAGAGCAGCACACAGACTGTAAAACTGACCTATAGACTTCTCCTGCCCTGAGGGCAGCACACAGACTGTAAAACTGACCTATAGACTTCTCCTGCCCTGAGGGCAGCACACAGACTGTACTGTAAAACTGACCTATAGACTTCTCCTGCCCTGAGAGCAGCACACAGACTGTAAAACTGACCTATAGACTTCTGCCCTGAGAGCAGCACAACTGTAAAACTGACCTATAGACTTCTCCTGCCCTGAGAGCAGCACACAGACTGTACTGTAAAACTGACCTATAGACTTCTCCTGCCCTGAGAGCAGCACACAGACTGTAGTGTAAAACTGACCTATAGACTTCTCCTGCCCTGAGAGCAGCACACATACTGTAAAACTGACCTATAGACTTCTCCTGCCCTGAGAGCAGCACACAGACTGTACTGTAAAACTGACCTATAGACTTCTCCTGCCCTGAGAGCAGCACACAGACTGTAAAACTGACCTATAGACTTCTCCTGCCCTGAGAGCAGCACACAGACTGTAAAACTGACCTATAGACTTATCCTGCCCTGAGAGCAGCACACAGACTGTACTGTAAAACTGACCTATAGACTTCTCCTGCCCTGAGAGCAGCACACAGACTGTAAACTGACTATAGACTTCTCCTGCCTGAGAGCATCACACAGACTGTACTGTAAACTGCCCTATAGACTTTCCTGCCTGAGAGCAGCACAGACTGTAAAACTGACCTATAGACTTCTGCCCTGAGGGCAGCACACAGACTGTAAAACTGACCTATAGACTTCTCCTGCCCTGAGAGTAGCACACAGACTGTAAAACTGACCTATAGACTTCTCCTGCCTGAGAAGCACAAGACTGTAAAACTGACCTATAGACTTCTCCTGCCCTGAGAGCAGCACACAGTACTGTAAACTGACCTATAGACTTCTGCCCTAGACTGTAAAACTTCTCCTGCCCTGAGAGCAGCACACAGACTGTAAAACTGACCTATAGACTTTCCTGCCTGAGAGCAGCACACAGACTGTAAACTGACCTATAGACTTCTCCTGCCCTGAGGGCAGCACACAGACTGTAAAACTGACCTATAGACTTCTCCTGCCCTGAGGGCAGCACACAGACTGTACTGTAAAACTGACCTATAGACGTCTCCCCTGAGAGCAGCACAGACTGTAAAACTGACCTATAGACTTCTCCTGCCCTGAGAGCAGCACACTGTACTGTAAAACTGACCTATAGACTTCTCCTGCCCTGAGGGCAGCACACAGACTGTAAAACTGACCTATAGACTTCTGCCCTGAGGGCAGCACACAGACTGTAAAACTGACCTATAGACTTCTCCTGCCCTGAGGGCAGCACACAGACTGTACTGTAAAACTGACCTATAGACTTCTCCTGCCCTGAGAGCAGCACACAGACTGTACTGTAAAACTGACCTATAGACTTCTCCTGCCCTGAGGGCAGCACACAGACTGTAAAACTGACCTATAGACTTCTGCCCTGAGGGCAGCACACAGACTGTAAAACTGACCTATAGACTTCTCCTGCCCTGAGGGCAGCACACAGACTGTACTGTAAACTGACCTATAGACTTCTCCTGCACTGAGAGCAGCACACAGACTGTAAAACTGACCTATAGACTTCTCCTGCCCTGAGAGCAGCACACAGACTGTACTGTAAAACTGACCTATAGACTTCTCCTGCCCTGAGGCAGCACACAGACTGTACTGTAAAACTGACCTATAGACTCTCCTGCCCTGAGAGCAGCACACAGACTGTAAAACTGACCTATAGACTTCTCCTGCCCTGAGGGCAGCACACAGACTGTACTGTAAAACTGACCTATAGACTTCTCCTGCCCTGAGAGCAGCACACAGACTGTACTGTAAACTGACCTATAGACTTCTCCTGCCTGAGGCAGCACACACTGTAAAACTGACCTATAGACTCCTGCCCTGAGAGCAGCACACAGACTGTACTAAACTGACCTATAGACTTCTCCTGCCCTGAGGCAGCACACAGACTGTAAAACTGACCTATAGACTTCTCCTGCCCTGAGAGCAGCACACTGTACTGTAAAACTGACCTATAGACTTCTCCTGCCCTGAGGGCAGCACACAGACTGTAAAACTGACCTATAGACTTCTCCTGCCCTGAGAGCAGCACACAGACTGTAAAACTGACCTATAGACTTCTCCTGCCTGAGAGCAGCACACAGACTGTAAAACTGACCTATAGACTTCTCCTGCCCTGAGAGCAGCACACAGACTGTACTGTAAAACTGACCTATAGACTTCTCCTGCCCTGAGAGCAGCACACAGACTGTAAAACTGACCTATAGCTCTGCACACAGACTGTAAAAACTGACCTATAGACTTCTCCTGCCCTGAGAGCAGCACACAGACTGTAAAACTGACCTATAGACTTCTCCTGCCTGAGGGCAGCACACAGACTGTAAAACTGACCTATAGACTTCTCCTGCCTCTGGACCTATAGACCTGAGGCAGCACACTGTAAAACTGACCTATAGACTTCTCCTGCCCTGAGAGCAGCACACAGACTGTAAAACTGACCTATAGACTTCTCCTGCCCTGAGAGCAGCACACAGACTGTACTGTAAAACTGACCTATAGACTTCTCCTGCCCTGAGGGCAGCACACAGACTGTAAAACTGACCTATAGACTCTCCTGCCCTGCACACAGACTGTAAAACTGACCTATAGACTTCTCCTGCCCTGAGGGCAGCACACAGACTGTAAAACTGACCTATAGACTTCTCCTGCCCTGAGGGCAGCACACAGACTGTAAAACTGACCTATAGACTTCTCCCCTGAGAGCAGCACACAGACTGTAAAACTGACCTATAGACTTCTCCTGCCCTGAGAGCAGCACACAGACTGTACTGTAAAACTGACCTATAGACTTCTCCTGCCCTGAGAGCAGCACACAGACTGTACTGTAAAACTGACCTATAGACTTCTCCTGCCCTGAGAGCAGCACACAGACTGTAAAACTGACCTATAGACTCTCCTGCCCTGACTGTGTCCTATAGACCTGCCCTGAGAGCAGCACAGACTGTAAAACTGACCTATAGACTTCTCCTGCCTGAGGCAGCACACAGACTGTCTGTAAAACTGACCTATAGACTTCTCCTGCCCTGAGGGCAGCACACAGACTGTAAACTGACCTATAGACTTCTCCTGCCCTGAGAGCAGCACACAGACTGTAAAACTGACCTATAGACTTCTGCCCTGAGGGCAGCACACAGACTGTAAAACTGACCTATAGACTTTTCCTGCCCTGAGGGCAGCACACAGACTGTACTGTAAAACTGACCTATAGACTTCTCCTGCCCTGAGAGCAGCACACAGACTGTAAAACTGACCTATAGACTTCTCCTGCCCTGAGAGCAGCACACAGACTGTAAAACTGACCTATAGACTTCTCCTGCCCTGAGGACAGCACACAGACTGTAAAACTGACCTATAGACTTCTCCTGCCCTGAGGGCAGCACACAGACTGTAAAACTGACCTATAGACTTCTCCTGCCCTGAGGGCAGCACACAGACTGTACTGTAAAACTGACCTAAGTCTCCTGCCCTGAGAGCAGCACACACAGACTGTAAACTGACCTATAGACTTCTCCTGCCCTGAGAGCAGCACACTGTACTGTAAAACTGACCTATAGACTTCTCCTGCCCTGAGAGCAGCACACAGACTGTACTGTAAAACTGACCTATAGACTTCTCCTGCCCTGAGGGCAGCACACAGACTGTAAAACTGACCTATAGACTGCCCTGACTGTAAAACTGACTATAGCCCTGAGGGCAGCACACAGACTGTACTGTAAACTGACCTATAGACTTCTCCTGCCCTGAGAGCAGCACACAGACTGTAAAACTGACCTATAGACTTCTCCTGCCCTGAGAGCAGCACACTGTAAAACTGACCTATAGACTTCTCCTGCCCTGCAGCACACAGACTGTACTGTAAAACTGACCTATAGACTTCTCCTGCCCTGAGGGCAGCACACTGTACTGTAAAACTGACCTATAGACTTCTCCTGCCCTGAGGGCAGCACACAGACTGTAAAACTGACCTATAGACTTCTCCTGCCCTGAGAGCAGCACACAGACTGTAAAACTGACCTATAGACTTCTCCTGCCCTGAGAGCAGCACACTGTACTGTAAAACTGACCTATAGACTTCTCCTGCCCTGAGAGCAGCACACAGACTGTACTGTAAAACTGACCTATAGACTTCTCCTGCCCTGAGAGCAGCACACAGACTGTAAAACTGACCTATAGACTTCTCCTGCCCTGAGAGCAGCACACAGACTGTACTGTAAAACTGACCTATAGACTTCTCCTGCCCTGAGAGCAGCACACAGACTGTAAAACTGACCTATAGACTACTCCTGCCCTGAGGGCAGCACACAGACTGTAAAACTGACCTATAGACTTCTCCTGCCCTGAGAGCAGCACACAGACTGTAAAACTGACCTATAGACTTCTCCTGCCCTGAGAGCAGCACACAGACTGTAAAACTGACCTATAGACTTCTCCTGCCCTGAGGGCAGCACACAGACTGTACTGTAAAATGACCTATAGACTTCTCCTGCCCTGAGAGCAGCACACAGACTGTACTGTAAAACTGACCTATAGACTTCTCCTGCCCTGAGAGCAGCACACAGACTGTACTGTAAAACTGACCTATAGACTTCTCCTGCCCTGAGGCAGCACAAGACTGTAAACTGACCTATAGACTTCCTGCCTGAGGCAGCACACAGACTGTAAAACTGACCTATAGACTGCCCTGAGAGCAGCACACTGTACTGTAAAACTGACCTATAGACTTCTCCTGCCCTGAGAGCAGCACACAGACTGTAAAACACCTATAGAACTGAGGCAACACACTGACCTATAGACTTCTCCTGCCTGAGGGCAGCACACAGACTGTACTGTAAAACTGACCTATAGACTTCTCCTGCCCTGAGAGCAGCACACAGACTGTACTGTAAAACTGACCTATAGACTTCTCCTGCCCTGAGAGCAGCACACTGTACTGTAAAACTGACCTATAGACTTCTCCTGCCCTGAGAGCAGCACACTGTACTGTAAAACTGACCTATAGACTTCTCCTGCCCTGAGGGCAGCACACAGACTGTAAACTGACCTATAGACTTCTCCTGCCCTGAGAGGCACAGACTGTACTGTAAAACTGACCTATAGACTTCTCCTGCCCTGAGGGCAGCACACAGACTGTAAAACTGACCTATAGACTTCTCCTGCCCTGAGAGCAGCACACAGACTGTAAAACTGACCTATAGACTTCTCCCTGAGAGCAGCACAGACTGTAAAACTGACCTATAGACTTCTCCTGCCCTGAGGCAGCACAGACTGTACTGTAAAACTGACCTATAGACTTCTCCTGCCCTGAGAGCAGCACACAGACTGTAAAAACTGACCTATAGACTTCTCCTGCCCTACTGGACTATAGACTCCTGCCCTACTGTAAATGACCTATAGATTCTCCTGCCCTGAGGGCAGCACACAGACTGTAAAAACTGACTATAGACTTCTCCTGCCCTTGACTGACCTATAGACTGAGAGCAGCACACACTGACTGAACACAGACTGTAAAACTGACCTATAGACTTCTCCTGCCCTGAGGGCAGCACACAGACTGTACTGTAAAACTGACCTATAGACTTCTCCTGCCCTGAGAGCAGCACACAGACTGTAAAACTGACCTATAGACTTCTCTCCTGGAGCAGCACACACTGTACTGTAAAACTGACCTATAGACTTCTCCTGCCCTGAGGGCAGCACACAGACTGTAAACTGACCTATAGACTTCTGCCCTGACAGCACACAGACTGTAAAACTGACCTATAGACTTCTCCTGCCTGAGGGCAGCACACAGACTGTACTGTAAAACTAACCTATAGACTTCTCCTGACCTGAGAGCAGCACACAGACTGTAAAAAGACCTATAGACTTCTCCTGCCCTGAGGGCAGCACACAGACTGTAAAACTGAATAGACTTCTCCTGCCTACTGTAAAACTGACCTATAGACTTCTCCTGCCCTGAGGGCAGCACACAGACTGTACTGTAAAACTGACCTATAGACTTCTCCTGCCCTGAGAGCAGCACACAGACTGTAAAACTGACCTATAGACTTCTCCTGCCCTGAGAGCAGCACACAGACTGTACTGTAAACTGACCTATAGACTTCTCCTGCCCTGAGGCAGCACACAGACTGTACTGTAAAACTGACCTATAGACTTCTCCTGCCCTGAGAGCAGCACACAGACTGTAAAAACTGACCTATAGACTCTCCTGCCCTGAGGGCAGCACACAGACTGTAAAACTGACCTATAGACTGCCCTACTGTAAAACCTATAGACTTCTCCTGCCCTGAGAGCAGCACACTGTACTGTAAAACTGACCTATAGACTTCTCCTGCCCTGAGGGCAGCACACAGACTGTAAAACTGACCTATAGACTTCTGCCTAGACTGTAAAACTGACCACTCTCCTGCCTGAGGGCAGCACCAGACTGTACTGTAAAACTGACCTATAGACTTCTCCTGCCCTGAGAGCAGCACAGACTGTAAAACTGACCTATGACTTCTCCTGCCTCTGTAAAACTGACCTATAGACTTCCTGCCCTGAGGGCAGCACACAGACTGTAAAACTGACCTATAGACTTCCTGCCCTGAGGGCAGCAACAGACTGTACTGTAAAACTGACTATAGACTTCTCCTGCCCTGAGAGCAGCACACAGACTGTAAAACTGACCTATAGACTTCTCCCTGAGGCAGCACACAGACTGTAAACTGACCTATAGACTTCTCTGCCCTGAGGGCAGCACAGAAAACTGACCTATAGACTTCTCCTGCCCTGAGAGCAGCACACTGTACTGTAAAACTGACCTATAGACTTCTCCTGCCCTGAGGGCAGCACACAGACTGTAAAACTGACCTATAGACTTCTCCTGCCCTGAGAGCAGCACACAGACTGTACTGTAAAACTGACCTATAGACTTCTCCTGCCCTGAGAGCAGCACACAGACTGTAAAACTGACCTATAGACTTCTCCTGCCCTGAGAGCAGCACACAGACTGTACTGTAAAACTGACCTATAGACTTCTCCTGCCCTGAGGGCAGCACACAGACTGTAAAACTGAATAGAACTGGACCTATAGACTTCTCCTGCCCTGAGGGCAGCACCAGACTGTAAAACTGACCTATAGACTTCTCCTGCCCTGAGAGCAGCACACAGACTGTACAACTGACCTATAGACTTCTCCTGCCCTGAGAGCAGCAAACAGACTGTAAAACTGACCTATAGACTTCTCCTGCCCTGAGAGCAGCACACAGACTGTAAAACTGACCTATAGACTTCTCCTGCCCTGACAGCAGCACAAAGACTGTCAAACTGAACTATAGACTCCTGCCTGAGAGCAGCACACAGACTGTAAAACCCTATAGACTTCTCCTGCCCTGAGAGCAGCACACAGACTGTAAAACTGACCTATAGACTTCTCCTGCCCTGAGAGCAGCAAACAGACTGTACTGTAAAACTGACCTATAGACGACTCCTGTCCTGAGAGCAGCACACAGACTGTAAAACTGACCTATAGACTTCTCCTGCCCTACTACTGTAAAACGACCTATAGCTCCTGCCCTGAGAGCAGCACACAGACTGTAAAACTGACCTATAGACTTCTCCTGCCCTGAGAGCAGCACAGACTGTACTGTAAAACTGACCTATAGACTTCTCCTGCCCTGAGGGCAGCACACAGACTGTAAAACTGACCTATAGACTTCTCCTGCCCTGAGAGCAGCACAGACTGTACTGTAAAACTGACCTATAGACTTCTCCTGCCCTGAGGGCAGCACACAGACTGTAAAACTGACCTATAGACTTCTCCTGCCCTGAGGGCAGCACACAGACTGTACTGTAAAACTGACCTATAGACTTCTCCTGCCCTGAGGGCAGCACACAGACTGTACTGTAAAACTGACCTATAGACCTGCCCTACTGTAAAACTGACCTATAGACTTCTCCTGCCCTGAGGGCAGCACACAGACTGTAAAACACCTATAGACTTCTCCTGCCTTGACTGTAAAACTGACCTATAGACTTCTCCTGCCCTGAGGGCAGCACACAGACTGTAAAACTGACCTATAGACTTCTCCTGCCCTGAGAGCAGCACACAGACTGTAAAACTGACCTATAGACTTCTCCTGCCCTGAGGGCAGCACACAGACTGTAAAACTGACCTATAGACTTCTCCTGCCCTGAGAGCAGCACACAGACTGTACTGTAAAACTGACTATAGACCTGTACTGTAAAACTGACCTATAGACTTCTCCTGCCCTGAGGGCAGCACACAGACTGTAAAACTGACCTATAGACTTCTCCTGCCCTGAGAGCAGCACACTGTACTGTAAAACTGACCTATAGACTTCTCCTGCACTGAGAGCAGCACACTGTACTGTAAAACTGACCTATAGACTCCTGCCCTGAGGGCAGCACAGACTGTACTGGACCACTTCTCCTGCCCTGAGGGCAGCACACAGACTGTAAAACTGACCTATAGACTTCTCCTGCCCTGAGAGCAGCACACAGACTGTACTGTAAAACTGACCTATAGACTTCTCCTGCCCTGAGGGCAGCACACAGACTGTACTGTAAAACTGACCTATAGACTTCTCCTGCCCTGAGGGCAGCACACAGACTGTAAAACTGACCTATAGACTTCTCCTGCCTGAGAGCAGCACAGACTGACTGTAAAACTGACCTATAGGCCTAAAATGACCTATAGACTTCTCCTGCCCTGAGGGCAGCACACAGACTGTACTGTAAAACTGACCTATAGACTTCTCCTGCCCTGAGGGCAGCACACAGACTGTACTGTAAAACTGACCTATAGACTTCTCCTGCCCTGAGGGCAGCACAGACCTGTAAACTGACCTATAGACTTCTCCTGCCCTGAGGGCAGCACACAGACTGTAAAACTGACCTATAGACTTCTCCTGCCCTGAGAGCAGCACACAGACTGTAAAACTGACCTATAGACTTCTCCTGCCTGAGGGCAGCACACAGACTGTACTGTAAAACTGACCTATAGACTTCTCCTGACCTGAGAGACAGACTGTACTGTAAAACTGACCTGACTCTCCTGCCCTGAGAGCAGCACACACTGTAAAACTGACCTATAGACTTCTCCTGCCCTGAGGGCAGCACACAGACTGTACTGTAAAACTGACCTATAGACTTCTCCTGCCCTGAGAGCAGCACACAGACTGTAAAACTGACCTATAGACTTCTCCTGCCCTGAGAGCAGCACACAGACTGTACTGTAAAACTGACCTATAGACTTCTCCTGCCCTGAGGGCAGCACACAGACTGTAAAACTGACCTATAGACTTCTCCTGCCTGAGAGCAGCACACAGACTGTAAAACTGACCTATAGACTTCTCCTGCCCTGAGGGCAGCACACAGACTGTACTGTAAAACTGACCCTACTGTAAAAGACCTATAGAGCAGCACACAGACTGTACTGTAAAACTGACCTATAGACTTCTCCTGCCTTAGCACACAGACTGTACTGTAAAACTGACCTATAGACTTCTCCTGCCCTGAGAGCAGCACACAGACTGTACTGTAAAACGTGTGATGCACAAACACGAGTCAGACACCCGTCTTCTTTATACAACGTGTTATGCGCAGACACGAGTCAGACACCCGTCTTCTTTATAAAACTTGGGATGCACAAACACGAGTCAGACACCCGTCTTCTTTATACAACGTGTTATGCGCAGACACGAGTCTTCTTTATAAAACGATTCAGACATCCGTCTTCTTTATTCAACAGACACCCAGACGTCAGACAGTCAGACACCCGTCTTCTTTATACAACGTGTGATGCGCTGACACGAGTCAGCCGTTTTATAAAACGTGGGATGCACAGACACAAGTCGTTCTTTATAAAACGTGTGATGCGCTGACACACAACAACCAGACACGAGTCAGACGCCCGTCTTCTTTATAAATACAACGTGTGATGAGTCAGATATACAACGTGGGATGCGCTGACACGAGTCAGACACCCGTCTTCTTTATAAATACAACGTGTGATGCGCAGACACGAGTCAGACATCCGTCTTCTTTATACAACGTGTGATGCACAGATACAAATCACACACCCGTCTTCTTTATACAACGTGTGATGCACAGACACGAGTCAGACGCCCGTCCTCTTTATAAAACGTGTGATGCGCTGACACGAGTCACACACCCGTCTTCTTTATAAAATGTGTGATGCGCTGACACGAGTCAGACACGAGTCAGACACCCGTCTTCTTTATACAACGTGGGATGCGCTGACACGAGTCAGACCCCCGTTTACTTTATAAATACAACGTGTGATGCGCAGACACGAGTCAGACGCCCGTCTTCTTTATACAACGTGGGATGCGCTGACACGAGTCAGACACCCGTCTTCTTTATAAATACAACGTGTGATGCGCAGACACGAGTCAGACATCCGTCTTCTTTATACAACGTGTGATGCACAGACACAAGTCACACACCCGTCTTCTTTATACAACGTGTGATGCACAGACACGAGTCAGACGCCCGTCTTCTTTATAAAACGTGTGATGCGCTGACACGAGTCACACACCCGTCTTCTTTAAAAAACGTGGGATGCGCAAACACAAGTCAGACACCCGTCTTCTTTATACAACGTGTGATGCGCTGACACGAGTCAGACACCCGTTTTTATAAAACGTGGGATGCACAGACACAAGTCACACACCCGTCTCCTTTATACAACGTGTGATGCGCTGACACAAGTCACACACGAGTCACACACCCGTCTTCTTTATACAACGTGTGATGCACAGACACGAGTCAGACGCCCGTCTTCTTTAAAAACCGTGGGATGCGCAAACACAAGTCACAAACCCGTCTTCTTTATAAAACGTGGGATGCGCTGACACGAGTCACACACCCTTCTTCTTTATACAACGTGTGATGCGCTGACACGAGTCACACACCCTTCTTCTTTATACGATGTGTGATGCGCTGACACAAGTCACACACCCTTCTTCTTTATACGACGTGGGATGCGCAGACACGAGTCAGACAGCCGTCTTCTTTATAACACGTGGGATGCGCAGACACGAGTCAGACACCCGTCTTCTTTATAAAACGTGTGATGCGCAAACACAAGTCACACACCCGTCTTCTTTATAAAACGTGTGATGCGCAGACACGAGTCAGACACCCGTCTCCTTTATACAACGTGTGATGCGCAAACACAAGTCACACACCCGTCTTCTTTATACAACCTGTGATGCACATGAGTATTTTCTCATAAACTAAAGTATTTTTATATGGCCAAAAAGTTTACTGTATTACTAAATAGTAAAAAATATAAAACGAAAAAATAAAAAGTAAAAAAATCAACCAGCTAAAAAGACCACCGGCTATGCTAATATTACTGACTGAACTAGAAAAAAACATAAGATACTCTTGACCTTTAACCCTGCTTGAGCCACTCGTGGTCTAGGAGCTCCTCTAATGTTGGCCTAATGCGCAGACACGAGTCAGACACCCGTCTTCTTTATACAACGTGTGATGCACATGAGTATTTTCTCATAAACTAACGTATTTTTATAAGGCCAAAAAGTTTACTGTATTACTAAATGGTAAAACAAAAAATAAAAAGTAAAAAAATCCACCAGCTAAAAAGGCCACCGGCTATGCTAATATTACTGACTGAAGTAGAAAAAAACAATAAATACTCTTGACCTTTAACCCTGCTTGAACCACTCGTGGTCTAGGAGCTCCTCTAATGTTGGTCTTTCGGGTGCTGGAGTGAGAGTGCACCATCTGATCAAGTCAAAGCATTCTGTGAGGAGAAGTGTTTACGAGAGGAACGATTAGTCACGTATGTTCTTTGTAAACTCACTGTCAAACATAACAATAGCTACTGAAATATGTAGTTTCATTTATCACATTTTTTAAAACAATATCCTGTTTTCTTTCAACTTATATTTAGGAAGTTGCATTTGGTGAGAAATCTCCCAGTGACTGAACAGAATCTTGCTTTGCGTTTCACAAGGATAGTGCTGGTCTCTTACCTTCACTTAAACCAAGTTCTTTGATCACAGGGATGTCTTCTGTAGTAATAAAGGCTCTAATATTCAACCGATGTCCACCCATCATATCCAGGAGCAGTCTACCCATACTATAGACGAGATCGCTAACCGCATGACCTCGACCTGGAACACAAGCATGAAGTGAGCAAACATTTCACAGGTAAAAATCATTCAAGTCAAAGTATAACACCATCAATCCAGTACTGCTGTTGGGGGGAAACTCATTTTGGGTTGACTTCAATGTTTGTACGAGGGTCATTACATCGGTCAGTACTCACCCCAGCTTTCACCGCCTGGTTCGACCCAAGGTGGGCCAGGTATGCCACGTCTAGGGTCTATCAACATGAGCGTCATGGAACACAAAGAAGAAGCGAGCAAACATTTCACTGGCAAAAATCATTCAAGTAACGCAAAGTCCAATCCATTACTGTAAATTCTGACCGGGTGCTGTTGAGGGGAAACTCATTTTGGGTTGGTTACAATGTTTGTACAAGGGTCATTACATCGGCAACACAGAAACTCAACTCACCTGGGTGTCCAGGGTCTGGTTTGCCCCAAGTTGAGGCAAGATGGCCACGTCCAAAGTCTATGAACATGAGCGTCATGGTGTGTACATTGATCAGCATGTTTCTGATACCCAAGCTACCATGGCAGACGTTGTGGTCGATGCAGTGTTGGGCTGCGTTCACTGCTTGACGCATGAGACGACGTGCCTTTTCTTCAGACAGTGGACAATTTACATGCATATTATAGATATAGTCAAGGAATCTGTTCATGCTTAAAAAGGAATATGAATATTCTAAAACGAGGATGTAGATTTCGTCCTCTTCAAACCAGTCCAACAGAGCCACAATGTTGGGGCATCTCTCTGGTTTCTGTAGAATCAGATTTACAGCCACTTCTGAGACGAGAGGCTTGTCATATCCAGGCTGGTGAAAAAAGGTCAAAAAGCTTAAACGGTAGGCGACTTTTCAATTTCTACAAATCATTTGTGTTGAGATACAGTGGGGTCTAAAAATCTGAAACTTCAATGAGAAATGCATTTTCTAATGAACTATTTTTGAAATGAATTACTTTATTAGCATAACAATTAGAGTATGAAGGATGTGTATGAATTTCTCAGTATTTGTTATGTGCCTCTTTTAATGTGTGCACAAAACATGTTTCATGTCCAGCTCATGTGCTCAACTACACACAGAAATCAACGCCAATCACTTCAAATTCACTTGTTTGATTAGTAACCTACAAAGCAGATTCTTTAAGATTTTTGGACCCCACTTCACAATAAAACATTTTTTAAATATGACTCACAACATGAATACATCTGTACTGTATGGCTTCTTTGTGAATAAATTTGATGGCGACCTGCAAAGAGAAATCATCACATGTCAGCTTTACAACACTACATCAATATATCTGGATCAAAACACTCAACACGTCTGTATGTTAAGACACAAGGATGAAATGTTTGATGAATAGGGCACAGGTACCTTCAGGCCATCGGACTTGCGAGTCCCCCGATACACAATGCCGTCGTGTCCTTTTCCTAGACAGTGCCTTCCCACCTCATAAAGGGCTGAAAACGCTTCTAAAAACAAACAACACATGTGATTGAGTCGCACAAACTCCAAGAGCACTGATGTTGTAAAAATCAATCAAACAAACGTATTCTTTTAAAACATACGTGTGTAATGGAGAGAGGTTTAGTACATCCAATGTGATTCAACAGAATGAAAAAGGTGTTTAAGTATAACAGCAGGACAATCAAAAAGAAAACCAAATATTTAGTTCGAAAGGATATCAGGGTCATCAAAAGACAATTCATTTGATCAGAATAACACTTGACATTAATTCAATATTTAATTATAGGGCTGGGTATTGCATCCAATTTGGCGATTCAGTTCCATTCTAATCAATTTCCATTCCAAATAGGTTCCTTATTTTCGCAAAAGATATTTTCCAAATTGATTTTGTTTCATTTAATTTAAGATTGATTACAATCCAAGAAGTGATATTTTTGACCCAGTCCTATAACATAATAGGTGTTTCAGTGAAGCTGACAATGAAAAGCAGGACAGAATGAAAGTTAACCTGAACATAATGGTAGTATACTCACCAAATTTATCCAATTCATGAAGAAACTCTTGCCTAGTATACCATGGTTCGGGAAATGTGGGAAGAGAACGTGGATGCAAACATTTGAGCATTTCCTGAACAAATGGATCAAAGTCAGATAAACCACGATAGAAATCATCCAGTTCTTCTCTCCACTGAGCTTCAGGATCTTTAGGCTGAGGAACTTCAGGAGCTGGCTGAAATCTTCAGGAGCTGTCTGAGGATCTTTAGGAGCTTCTGAGGATCTTTGCTGGCTGAGGATCTTCAGAGCTGGAGGATCTTCAGGAGCTGGCTGAGGATCTTCAGGAGATGGCTGAGGATCTTCAGGAGATGGCTGAGGATCTTCAGGAGCTGGTTGAGGATCTTCAGGAGCTGGCTGAGGATCTGATGGATCCAGGTCAGACTGTGTAGGTAAAGGCACCACTTTGTTGTTTCGGGCACAGGAGTGCTTCATAGCCTGCCATCCTTTCTTAAAGCGGGCACGGACACCCTTCTTCTTCTTCCCTTCTGTTTGATGTTTTAAAAGTTAAAACAGAGAAAGAAAAAACAAACAGTAAAAATGATTTTTAGATGCCAGAAATATATCACTACAAACAAATAAATAAAACACAGTTCTCTCTGGAGCTTTTTGCTTATGGTTAGACAGACCTGGTCTGTCCTCAGCTGGATCTTCAGCTGAGGATCTTCGCTGGCTGAGGATCTTCATGAGCTGGCTGAGGATCTTCATGAGCTGGCTGAGGATCTTCATGAGCTGGCTGAGGATCTTCATGAGCTGGCTGAGGATCTTCATGAGCTGGCTGAGGGCTGGAGGAACTTCATGAGCTGGCTGAGGAACTTCAGGAGCTGGCTGAGGATCTGAAGGATCCAGGTCAGACTGTGTAGGAAAAAGCCCCACTTTGTTGTTTCGGGCACAGGAGTGCTTCATAGCCTGCCATCCTTTCTTAAAGCGTGCACGGACACCCTTCTTCTTCTTCCCTTCTGTTTGATGTTTTAAAAGATAAAAACAGAGAAAGAAAAAACAAACAGTAAAAATGATTTTTAGATGCCAGAAATATATCACTACAAACAAATAAATAAAACACAGTTCTCTCTGGAGCTTTTTGCTTATGGTTAGACAGACCTGGTCTGTCCTCAGCTGGATCTTCAGGAGCTTGCTTAGGATCTTTAGGGGCTGGCTGAGGATCATCAGGAGCTGGCTGAGGATCTTCAGGAGCTGGCTGAGGATCTTCAGGAGAGGATCTTCAGGAGCTGGCTGAGGATCTTCAGGAGCTGGCTGAGGATCTTCAGGAGCTGGCTGAGGATCTGATGGATCCAGGTCAGACTGTGTAGGTAAAAGCACCACTTTCTCATTTCGGGTGCAGGAGTGCTTCATAGCCTGCCATCCTTTCTTAAAGCGGGCACGGACACCCTTCTTCTTCTTCTTCACTTCAGTTTGTTGTTCTAGAAGATAAAACCAGAGAAAGAGTAAAGAAAAATCAAAGAAATTACCACCAGATAGCAGAAATGCATCACTAAGAATCAAATTAATGAAACTGACTCCCAGAGCCACCGAAGGATTATTTAATAAAGCCTTGTCAGTTATGTTTTGCATAAGTTTCACCCCCCCCCAAAATGTCAAATATTAGATCTGTTGCATATCAAATATCTCAAACAGCTGGACATTCGTGCCATTGCAGTAGGGTTTAGTTTACTGTGGTGTTTAGAATGTACAGGCAACACATTTGAACTGAACAGAAACAGTTACGCTTCCCATTTACAGACATGTTGTACAGTGGTATTGTGAAATCTTAATGAAACAGATATTAAACTTATAGGTTATTGTTACAAGTGTGCTTTCAAAGTGTGCTTCAGACTTCAGCTGAAATAAATAAGGTGCAATTAACCCTTCGAAAGCAGTTTGATTGAGAGGTGATCTGACCAATCATAACGCCAATATTACGTGCCCCTGTGACTGACCGCCATTTTGTCCGACAAACACCACAAGGGGTAGTAGAGCTTTAGTGACTGATTAGAAAAAATAGCTTTTTAATTATTTGGAGCTGTTTTCTCACGGTTAGACAGACCTGCTCTGTCGTCAGTTGGTTCTTCTGGAGCGGTTTGCTTGAGTCCAGAAGGATCTTGCGGAGGATCGACCGGATCTTCAAGAGGCGTTTGCTCCCAGTCACAACCAGGGCGATCAGCTGTGTCTGCCAAGACCACCGGGTTCAAGACTGGTAGATACGGCTCTTCAGATGGATCCAGGTCATTGCTTCGGGTGCAAGAGCAGCAGCCCTTCATAGCCCGCCATCCTTTCTTAAAGCTGGCGCGCACACCCTTCTTCTTCTTCTTCTTCTTCTTCTCTGTTTGTTGATCTATTAGATCAAACAAAGACAAACATACACAATAAAGCTGTTTTTAGGAGGTAAATTACAGTTTCACACTAAAACAATCATAATTCTCTATGAAACGACTCTAAAAGATTTAACTATGAAAAAGTTATACTTATTAAAAAGAAATTAAAAGACAATTATGTCATATCCTTCATTTATTTTGTCATTATAACTTGAAACTGCAGTACTGTACTGTACATCCACACTTAATCCTTTAAAAACAAACTAAAAGATGAAATGAACTAAACCTGAACACAAACAGAAATGTTTTTCATTTAAAGGGATTTTGAAAACGCATTCAAACATGATAAATCTTGAGATGAACACTCACTAAACAAAACAAGTCTGATGTTGTGCTGGAACAACCGTTTTGTCATATTATCTGAATCTATATTTTGAAGAAGATGGTTTATTTTGGGATGTATTCGTCACTGACCTGGATTTCTCTCCATGTCGTTTGCTGTAAGAGATGAAAACGCCATGTGAAGCTCTTTAACTCGGTCTTTTTCACGATCGTCTGTCTGTCCGTGTGGACTTGTCGAGTTTCGTATCGTCGCTAGCTGACCGTCTGCAAACACTTGATAGCAAGTTCTGTGAGATCCGTCGTCGCTTTCGCTTAAAACAGCACTGAGAAGATCCTTCAACTCGGCGTCCTGATAAGATCTGTTTACAGCGTCGACTCTCTTTATGACGTAAGCGTTAATGACGCAAACACACGCTGAATTCAGGTCGCCTAGGAAACCTTTTGTAAATGTTACGTTCAAAACTAGCGGCGTAACATTGATACATTAAAAATCGCATTGAGTGTATTGTTTCCGTAAGTGTGTTGAGCGCGCGAGCTCTTTTCTTTTCTTTGGTTTCTAATGGATCCTGAATTCATAGAGCTGCACTACTGCCATCTTCTGGTGGAAATTAACTCCTCCGGATTCTTCTTCCTCGTTTTTTGGCGCATTACAGCCTTTGTGTATAACGCCTCTTACTGTTCGTTGCTGTCGTGCAGTCGTGGGGTGTTTCCAGAAAGGTTAACTTACCGTCAGCTGAACCCGGAACTCTCGCCTGATGAACACAAACCTCGCTTACTCGGGGTATGACGGCTCCAAAACACCGGAGAAGAGTTCGTTCAGTCAACCTCCAGAGTTACGCGCCCACGATAACAACATGAAGACATTGTCAATGGATCTCAGAGTTCACGAGTCACCATGGAAACGGCCGGTAAGCTTAAAGTGTTTGACTGTAAAACAACGTTATAAATCAGAGGTTTTTCACAGAAGAATTAAATCTGCATCAGTGTATAAAGTGCGGAATAAAAATCATCAAATAAATTATTTAAGTTATGTTTTTATAAAACTGTAATTGTTTAATTACGTATATAAATACTTTAAATACATGCAGTATTTTTATACTATAATATTTAAATATATACTCATCATGGCTTTCTTTGGTACAAAGTGTAGATTTGTTGAGATGTTTGCAACTGGTATTTTACCAAAATTGTTTTATGTATATGTATTTAATCACATTGCTCATTTTGATGGCAGAATAAAACCTCTTTTTTGTTCCTTCTCCGTATGTTCATTAAAAAATCCTTTATTTGGTTTTCTGAAAACTGACTCTATCTTGTATCAGCTTTATTTGCATCAGTCGCTGATGTAGTCATATTAATGGAGGCTCTTTTAATTCTAGAAAATACTACATTGGTCATCATTTTGAAAATACTTGTGTATTTCTTTTCAGTAGACGACACTATGACTGATAATGAATTTATAGCAGACGATGAAGGTCTGCTGGGTCAGAGGTAGATGTTTAAAATGTTAGTAGGTCCAGTCAAACTTAATAATCATGTAGTCTTTATATATCCCTTTCAAATACACATACATTTAGTTTCTTTTGACTTTGTTTCTAAAAAGCTTTGGCTTTGCAAATGTGAAAAGAGGTGGAAACGGCCGATCCTGAAAGGCTCATTGTCATTTGGAGAAAGGCCTTTAGATACTGAACTGTAGGAGGAGGCTGAGGATCAAAAAGACAGTCAGAATGAAAATCTTAAGTCTAATTTTGTATGTATTTTTTAAATAAATGGATATAAAATTATAATAAGAATTTAAATATGTGAACTGGTTAGAGAGTTCGACTCGTAATCAGAAGGTCGCTGGTTCAATTCTCAGTGCCACCAGGAGATGACTGAAGTGCCCTTGAGCAAGGCACCTTACCCCTGTTTGCTCTGCAGTGATAGCTGCCCACTGCACACTACTTGTAAGTCGCTTTGGATAAAAGCGTCTGCCAAATGAATAAATGTAAATGTATGCCATATGTAACCCCATCGGGGGTCACCTAGTAAAGCCTTGAAAACCTGCCAGCCTGGGAATCGAACTTGCAACCTTTGCGTTTTTAAATCTGGCTCTCTAACCATTAGGCCACAAAACATCTTTGACCCAATGGATCAATATTGCATAATAAGTGGACAAGAGTAATGATATACAGTGGAGTTAAAATACTTCACTGTTAACATCCATTAACTGTTGGAAATTGTAAGGTGTGTATATTTATCCAGTGATATTTGGAGATGTTTTAATAAACTAATTTCAAAGTTTATACAGTATTTAATATAAATACATATAGTTAAACAATAACAGCTTGCATTATTTCATTTTAAAAGGTTGGATAATAAAGTTAATAAAAAAATAGTTGTGAATGCTGAATTGAGATTAAATGATTATATATTATACGTAATCTGTGCTTTCAGGCCCACTTGACGCTCATCAAAAACAAACACATGCGCCTGAAGCTTAGTAACATTTCCTTCAAATGAACTAACCCTGAACATGATCTTCTCCAGAGCAGGTTATCTTCAGAGAGAGAGTTGCTATGGTTACTTACATACCCTGAAAATGATCTCCGTTTTTGGAACCGCAAGTTGGGGTTATCAGCTAACTAACCCTTAAACTTACCCGGGTATGTCACATAACCAGCTTTCTGGAGTGCACCCCTGATCCTCAAATACCTCAAAACAAAATCCTAAAGGAACGTTTTGTGTTTGTTGACGCTCGTCTGGGAAACCGATAGTATAAAGACATTTTTATGAAAGCAACATAAATATATAAATTCAACTAAGGCATGCGTCTAAACATGCTGGCTCAAAGTGCCAAGACTGAAATTGAGAAACACTGCCTTGAATGGTGTATAAAAATGCCTAAAACCAAATGACCACAGTTTTATTAAAGCAACTATATGAGAAGGAACTACTGTGGGTTTTTTTAAGCTGACCATGGTACGTGTTAGACAGGAAACAGAAAGGTTATTCCAATATAGCACATTTTTACCACTTCCAGTGAAGACCTTTCCAATCTGTCAGGTCCATCTGATCAAGAACATTAACTAATAATTAAAGGGATACTTCACCCAATAAAAATTCTTTCATCATTTATTCACCTTCGAGTTGTTCCAAATGTGTATAATGATGAACACAGAGAAAGATATTTGGAAGAATGCTCATAACCAGACCGATTTTGCCCCCCATTGACTCATATAGTATGAAAAATCACTTTATCATTTTGTTTGTTCTGTTGAAAACATAAGAAGATATTTTAAAGAATAGAGGACAGCAAGCGGTTCTGGGGCACTTTTGACTACCATTGTAGTTTTTCCTCCTATGGGAACCACGTGGGGGAGAAAACTGTCTTGGGGGCATTCTTCCAAATATCTTTCTCTGTGTTCATCAGAACAAAGACATTCATACACATTTGAAACAACTGGAAGGTGTTTATTTTTGGGTGAAGTATCCCTTTAACAGACGATGTTTATTCTCAAATCTCGCTGCAGTTTCACATTTTAAACGTGGCTGTGAATGTTTAATCATTCATCGGCATAATCAATAAAAATGGAAGTAATCTCGACCACATTGTTCCTCGGGGTGTAAACTCTGCTCTGCTGAAATACACTATGATTTTTACAACTTTATGGTCCTTGGTGTGGCCGGGCCTTAACCTATGATGTGCTACTGTAACACCGTGTCTAGACCGGATGCGGCGCGACAAGAGACAATAGAAGGCATTAGAACACATTATAATTACACATGTCGTCCACACCGGACGTGGCGCGACAATCCCATTAGAACAAGCGGTGTGTGTGGACATGGTGTTAAGAGTGTGTGACATATTGTGTGTGTACCTGCTATGGTGAGAGTAATCTCTTGTGTGGTGGATGTGGACGTAGCGACGCTGTTTTGTGTTAAAGCTTGTGTCAGACTGGAGTTATTGATGGTCAGTGTGATTTCAGAAGCATTGTTGACACCACTCACAAGACCTGCCGCACCGCCGGACACATGTGAGAGCTCTTGAGGAAGTGAAAGGACACATAAAACAAGGGTTACACATCTATAAAATAAAACACGTTATTTCTTGCGGATGTTAAGATAACATCACAAGAGCTTCTGGGTTTGTATGAATAATTATGGACTGCGCAATTTTAGCCTAATATTTGAATATGTTATTTGAATCATTTTTAACGTCAATTCAAACTGATCCAACAAATGCAGATATACTAGAATTGATTATTTCAACCAAGCATATCGCTGCTTCCCTTCTGAAACCTCCTATCTCCATATTTTGTGATATTTAATTTTTGTCATAAATCATTATTATTAATCACCCTTTATGTCTGTCACTGGGTTTGGCAAATGTCTAACCAATAAAGTATTAAAAAGTGCTTGTCAAATTTGACACCTCAATATTAAAGCATTTAAGAAGTACACTGAAAAAAAGGAAAAGCAGTTTTAATGATTTTATTAAAACAATACACTTACAACCTACTTAATAATTTTATGTTTGAAATGCAAACATAATTGTATTGTGTAAAGTCTAAATGAAATTCAACACAGTCATCAAAACATGATACGATCACTTTGCAAGAATATGTTCAAATTGATTCAGATTTCCAACAAATGGTGTTCATGTAAAATGATTTTTTCTGTTGTTTGATTTACTTGATTAAAATTAGTTCATGTCACACAATTACTTTATATTTTCTTTTCAACATAATTAAATTGCGTACAATTAAACTAATTAATTTTTTTAAGTAGGCCCACATAAATATGATTTATTGCATCAGTGTATTGTTGAATATCGACTGAAAACAGATGTGTGCAATGAAAAAATATATTTATACAGTATATAACATATTGTTAACAATATAATAACAAAACACGATTGCTTGTTTTTCCGATTTTATTTAATACTTAAATTTACCATGTTACATTACATTTACTACAAATCACTACACCTTTAAGGTTAAAATTTAGAACTTGATAAAACTGCCCACATACTCAATTTAGCTTTTTTCAAGACATATTGATTTTCCTCATACTAGTCATGTGTTGGCTTAATGAGGTACGCACGCAGCATTGTAAAAAATATTTTCTGACACATTGCTGACATACCACTTACAAAAAAAACATCTTCACATATTATAAGACCGGAAGTAAGCCACTTTCGGTCCGAAAGTTCACCGGCGGCAACTTCTTGCAGTTTCTCTAATCGTTTGCGCGGGAGCAACCTGCACGAGAGCATCAGCGCATGCGCTTTGAATGCTAGGACCGTTGGTCTGGGGGAGCAAACTTGAGGGGACTGACTGATTTGTTTCAAAAGCTCGTTAAAAGGTAAGAATTTAAGTAAATATCTTATGACATATACTTAAAATGCAGTCATTGTTAGAGTTCATGCAACCTATAGTGTTTAAAGATAAATCATGTCGACGTTCTATTTCGTTGAATTCTTTTTTTGAGGTAAGTCAACGTAAATATTACTCGTTGTTTATCACACGTATACGACGTGATTAAATCAGTCACAAATGTTATTTATTCGTCAGGCGAATAATATTAGGCTAACGTTAGTTAATACCTTGACTAAAAGTGTTAACGTTTTGTGCTGAGGTAAGATTGGAAAGAATGCGTATTGTATACGTTCTTATATCAGGGCCTGGTAGTGTACAGCAAGTGAATTAGACAACCTAACGTTAAGTATTAACAAAAAAAAGGAAACCCAAGCTTCCAAAATCACTGCTGTGTTTTTAGGACCGTCTTCCACACTATGTCGGCGCCATTATCATATCACAGTAATGGGCAAAAGCGCCGTCAATGTCTGTCTAGAGGAACGGTGTGAAGTTGACTGATTTACCGACAAATAAACAAAGTTAAACATACGGTATGGTTTTAAGTTCAACTAAACGAGCACTCGCCCTTTAACGTTACCTCCTAAAAGCTCTCTCACAGCCATTAAGATTTCACATCCAAGTTACTGTTAATGAAATTTTGCAACGCAGGTTACATGGTTTTTACTTTGAGATGGATAGCATAATTCATGTAAAGTACTGTCACAATAAATGCTATTTTATGGTATGCTAGTGTTTTTAAAAGAAAATGCTAATTATAGGATGAACATATTTTAAGATGTATATTTAAGGAAAAACAGATTTATTTCTTCCAAAATGTATGTCAAGTAATAGTAAAATGACATTTACTTTTATTTTTAAGAGTACTGAATTAATTAGACATACATAACAACAATTAATAATTTTGTCTATTATGACTAACTTCTCCTCTTTCTCTCTTTTCAGTGACATTTGCTGTACATGTGGAAGTGCAAAGCCTGTTCAGTTTTTGTACAAAGTAGGTTAAAACTTCTGCAGCATTATAGGTTAAAACACAGACATTTTGGACATACTAGTCGTTTTCCATGTGTATATTCAAACTGCCCCTGCACATTTAGAACGTGGAATGCGCTTAGAATTCATTTAAACAGATTTCAGAGGGCATTCAATTTGAATTCTGGTGTGAGCTATCCCTTTTTAAGAAAAGATCTTCCTTACCATATTCCATGAAAAATGTGACTTGTTTAATTATGTGGAACTACCTCTTTAATTAGGGTTTCCAGTTAGTAGTAAATATGATACACCGAATGTCAAAAAGTGATTTATTGCCCCTAATTTATGGCCCCCTGCTGTGTTTTATGATTATGACCCCCTTTGATCGTGCACCGTGTGTACATTTATGACCCTTTGTTGTTGATCATAAAAATGGTTGTAATGTCCAGACCTCGCAGCCCCACACCCCCCCTTCACAGCGGAAGTGATAAGGAATTGGTTTGAGAATGTTTGACCTCTGAACGCCTGTGAATGAGAGCAATAAAAAGTTAAAGAAACAAGACGCACTGATGTTGATATTTTACAGGCCTAGTTGATGCACATACCACCTGATCATGCTTGACTACTTAAACAGTGTTTAGAGAAAAGCCGTATTTTAAAAAAACGCTACTCTACTGATACAATGGCTGCTCCAAAGACTCCTAAAACCGTCCGAAAGGTAATGTGCATTTCACCAACAAGAGGATCTGTGGAAATGGACGAAAAGTTGACTTATGCACCTAAGAAAAAACAGAGAGTTAGTATGACAAAGTTTATCCATGAAGACTACGAGTTTGTGAAACGTGATTTCTCCATGTCTGGCGATCGCGTGGGGAGGTTTCTATTTGACAAGACATCGCGTAGCGTCAAGCTCTATACAGGACATCTTGGAGATGATTTCACATCACAGGACCCATGTCTGATTTTCCTGCCAAAGACTGGTTTATATTTTACAATTATGTCTGGAGAGATTTGAACGACTGTGGCGACGACCCCTTGTACATCGCAGAGTGGGATGGTGTTATTCCTGAAACAAGGTATCGAGTGGTCGGTGACCATAGTAAAAATGCCAATGAAAAAGAAATGACGATGTTGTTCGATGACAATATTTTTTCATGCATTGATAAAATGTTTAAATGGTGTGATCTCTATGAACGATACACTTCCGTTAAAGTGAAGTTGTTTCACCCCGAGAGGTGTGTCACTAACTCCAAGGACCGCCTCTTAACCCCTCCCACCTACTATAGCCATTAAAATGGTTCCAGTTTTCTATCACTCGCTACAATCGGTTAACATGGCTCATGAAACTCCTGCTATCAACCCCTGGACGGTTCCTGAAAGGGCTGACGACAATGCAACACCTATGGACAACGATTCGCCAGTTTGGGACAACAGTTGGCTGGATAAATTTTGTACAGATCTGGGGTATCACAACCTGACCTTCATCACGACCCCGTACGGTAACGCTGGTGCGTTAGCAGGAGCTGCTGCCTTTGCGGGGATCGACAACACAGATGGATGTATTCGTACTGATGGATTCAAGCTTATAAAAGCAACTGTCGTGGTCATTCTGGAACATATCATCAACAAAAAAATGAAAGAACTCTGTATCGGCTGCGAAGTCGACCATCCTAGCCAAAATAGACACAGCTGTCTGTTTGAACCTGATGCCTATTTTTTTGACACTAACTTTGTGGAACTGTCACGTGGATTGCTTAAACCGGAGCTTAAACACATCATAGCTCAAGCACTGGCTCATTGTGGTTTAAGGATCCATCCCCTGAGGATTCAGGGGTCAGTTGACACAATATTGCACGAACTGCGTGACGAGACCTACATTTTGGAAAAGCTTAACCAAGTCAGAGAAAAACTTGTGGACACCAACAGTGAAAAGATTGTCTATGACGCTGTAGACAGTTGGAAAGGTTTTATCCAAATTGACAGAGAATAGCATTGTTATGGGGAATTCATGCTATGCAACGGGGTTGGCTAAATGTCTACTTAAAAGACGTTTAAGATGTGAGATGACCACCTTATTGTGCAAGATTGTTGATGAAGGTGTTGATTTATCTGTAATTGGTGTAAACAGATGTGATGTTGATGTTAAACGTTTCACAAACCTCAAGAAACTAATGTCTGTTGTAAGACATGTGTCTAATGAGTGGACTGATTTGATGTATATGTGTATTAATGCGGGTGATACAATTACTGTAACTATCAGAAAAATCTTTGATCTGATGACTGAATTTGGTAATTCTATTAGAATTATTGACTTATTATGTATGTATACCTATGTAACTGATATATGTGTAATTACGAAATCAAGAAATGATCAGACTGATGTTTGTGAGATTATTGAATCACTGGTTGATTACATTCTTGAAAAAAACATTGTGGTATGTATAAAGTTCCTACACCGTCTAGATGACGTATGATGTATCTTCTTAAACTGTTGTGAAATAAAAACTCTCAACGCAAATACTATCTGTGTTATTCCTTTGTGGATACGGATGCTGCAATATGTCTGAAGAACAGATGAAAGACATTTATTACACACCTTCAAACCCTGGTTCGTTAGGAGGTAAAAAACGTTTAAAAGAAGCAGTTTTAAAAGAAACGGGTGTTCGTTTAACTGATAAAGAAGTATCGGAGTGGCTCTCGGGGCAGGATACATACACACTACACAAGACTGCTCCTCTAAAATACAAAAGGAATCAGGTTTTTGTCTATGCTATTGACATGCAGTTCCAGGCCGATCTAGTGGACATGTCGGCATATGCCAAAGAAAATGACAACAACCATTTTCTCTTGACATGCATAGATATTTTTAGCAAATACGCATGGACACGTGTGTTGAAAAACAAAACTGGTGTAGAAGTTACTATAGCCTTTAAATCCATACTGGAAGAAGGAAGAACTCCTATTAAGCTACAGACGGATCAAGGGAAAGAGTTCTTTAACAAACACTTTCAAAACCTCGTAAAAAAGTATAACATTACACATTTCGCAACAGCCTCTGAATTAAAGTCATGTGTTGTTGAACGGTTTAACAGAACCTTAAAAGGTAGAATGTGGAGGTATTTAACAGCAACAAACTCAAAACGCTATATTGACATACTTCAAGACATAACACAGGGGTACAACGCGTGCTATCATAGGAGCATAAAGATGAGGCCAATTGATGTAAACAAAAAAAATGAATCCTTGGTGCTACATAATCTATATGGCGATAGCAGATCTCGCCGTGTCAAAGCCGTATTTAAATACAAAGTTGGGGATGTAGTTCGAATTTCTAAAGTTAGAGGGCCATTTGCCAAAGGTTATGAGGAAAAACTACACGCAAGAGTTTTTCACCATAACCACATGCATACCGCGAGACCCACCTGTCTACAGATTGAGCGATTACGACGGAGATGTTATTGAGGGGGTTTTTTATGAAAAAGAAATACAAAAAATTATCGTAGGTAAAAACAAGGCCTTTAAAGTTGAAAAGATTTTAGACAAGAAGAAAAGGTAACAAGACATTATTGCTGGTACAATGGCTCGGATGGCCTGTGAAATTTGCATCATGGATTGATCAAAAAGACTTGGGTGATGTACAGAAGCCATAAAACAAAATTACCTGTCTACAATGTATACATTTGTGTAAAACCAGCCATGGGTGAGGTAGGATTTTATGTCACACTCCCCTGCAATGCCTCTTCAGCTGTTTATCCGGACAATAAAATTTCTAATTTTACAACCCTCTTAGCGAGAACTATAAACCTAAAAGGAGAGTGGGAAGTAGGTTTGATTGAATTTGAATATCCGACGTCATGGTACACATTTAATGAGGAGGATGCTGCTTTTATTCTTGACCATGGTGGGACCAGAACGATATATAGTGATAACAACAGAGCTGATAACCCTCCTAAAGACAAAGAGATCGAGATTTTCATTAACAGAGATCCAAAGATGTCAAACACACTTTGCAGAATAAAGTCTGGATATTATGATGACATTGTTTTCTTGATCAGGGAGATCAATGCAAACCTACCATCGGGTGTGAGTTTTGGATTCGACCATGTTAAAAACAAGGTGTTTCTGAAAGGTCCCCCGAAGACTTCATTGACATTTTACGGAAAGCTGTCTGTTATTTTAGGATTAAACCACGGGGTCTCTATAGATACCGCCGAACAGCCTGTGACGTATGCATCCCATCAAGCTGACATAAATGGAGGGTTCTATACAATGTATATATACACCGATATAATAGAATATCAATCAGTTGGTGATTATCATGTCCCTCTACTAAGGTGTGTACACGTAGAAGGTGAAAGTAACAAGGTGTGCTGTGTTAGATACGACCGTCCGCATTACGTATCGGTTAATAAATCTGCCATCACCGATAAGCATACAAGTGAAAGACGATCAAAATCAAGACGTGCGTTTCAGTTACGGAAAGGTCTGTGCTAAATTACACTTTAGACCCCTGAAACAGAGCGTCTTTTAAGAAGAGGCAGTTTTTGAAAATGGCCTATTTCAAACAAACATAATACAGACCCCATGCGTTACGTGGCCTATTACCAGAATCAGGCCGGCAATGGTCTCCCTGGTTATGCAGGGGGTGGGGTTATGTATGGAGCGGGTTTGGGTGGACTTTTTCGTGGGCTCTTTAGAATGGCTGTGCCCCTACTAAGACGTGGATTTAGCATAGCCAAACCGCATCTCAAATCAGCTGCAAAAAACATACTAAGTGATGTTGTAAGCAATACGTTATCGCACTCTTTTAATAACAACAACGGTCAAGACGGCTCGGGGTTGATGGTAATGACTCGCAAAAGAATGTCTAGACCACCAGGGACCCGGAGGAGTGGTCAGACGGGTAAGAAAAGAAAACGACAAACGAAGAAAACATCAGTTGTAAAAAGTAAACGCAAGGCTACAACAAGGGGTGCTGCTGCAAAAAGAAGAAAGAGATCTGTAAAAAATGTTCGCTACATTTTAGATAAAATGTCCAAAGCTAAAGAGACCACATCCTGGGCTGATTCAGGCGAGTTTGTATTTAAAGGCATAACAATCCCTGGTTCGCACATGTATGATTTACTTAAAGGCGTGACAGCTCCACAAAAGATTGCTGATGAACGGAGACCACCTGGGTGGAACGAGTTTCTGGAAGCTGTAGCTATTTTAAATATACCATACTCGATGGTGCCAAACCACTATGTCAGACATGCAGTCAACTCATTTAAACACAGATTGATGCCTACTGTAACCATCTCACCTGAGAGGGTTAGAAAAAGAATGCGTACGAATGCTCCGTCAACACAAGCAAATTATTCAGAAGGCATTGCATCTCAATCATCCCCTCTTACCCCGGGTCGGTGGATGAGTTTTTAATCTCGGTGATTTGTATGATTTTGATGATTTGTTATTATATGTATTGTTGAATGTTTATGTATGAAAATAAATACTCAAAAGATTGATTTTTTATATTCTTAAGTATTTATTGAAAAATATAGAAATAAACATTTCACCTGTTTGCACACATTGAATACATTTATAAACATTGTCGTTACATCGAGATTGTTTTAGTTTTTTCACAAATGCTGACACCTTTTATATCATTTTTAATAAAATCACTACTATACAATCTCAAAACATAATCATAATCAAACCCCTTAGCCATGTGGTAGAGAAAATAGACACAATGTTGACCACACGTATCTGATGTGAAATCTTGAACTTGCACAGTCGAATGTTGAATCTCCTTAGAATTGCGTTTTAAAAAGTTTTTGATAATTGGTGGAAAGCCGTGGTAATCTGGTTTATTACCAAAACTGTCAAAAAAGCACCCTACACCATTTTCATTTATGTAGATGGCTAGCCAGTGTTGACCCGGCAGACTAGAAGGATGAGTGTTCAATATAACCATCAATGGCAGCTTTTTTAAAGGTTCTTGGGGGAGATAGTCACAGGGTAGTACACCAAGAAAATGAATATTGCATGAAACCTTGACCATGATGCCTGTAAGTTGTATAGTATTCATTTGCGTGTTAATAGTAATCAACCAGGATCTGACGACGATTTGACACTTCAATGAAGCTGTCAAAATTCGCATAAATTAACAAATTTATCGTCCGGGGTAATGGCTGCCTAAAACGCGCCTCCAGTCTAATATTGCCACTCTTGATAAGTGATATATGTTGTCCGCATTCTTGGTCCGGCGTGAGATTGAAAGGGTAGATAGTGTAACCGTGGAGATATTCTTCTCTATCAATAGATAGAGCCTGATTTTTAAGATGTCTTCCAGAAGCCAAGGCTAACTGATAAAACTCCCGTACTGCAGAAACCGCTTTCATAATCGGGTTGTAGCGGTTTTGTAGGGTATTGTTGACCATCCACATAGACGGCTAAGAATTCTAAATCATAATTTTTAAAAGCAAAGGGGTTTTTATCATATGTTCCTACAAATGCATCATTATCGACCATCGCTAAAACGATAGATTTTGGTAGAGTTCCTAAGAATAGGTTTTCTTGAGTGCAGACCCTCGACCCCATAGGTATAGAATAATTTTTTAGGCATACTCTGTCGATGGGGTATTTGGCTGTGGTTGAGAGCAGCGCTTGTGCATGCCCCAACCTTACAGCCGGTGATACTGACACTTTTTTCACGAATAGCGATGCTGACATGATGTTTAGCTTATAGGCCACAGCGTCACTCCTCATCAAACTAAATTCATCTTTACCTCTTGTCATACGAATTTTAATGTCCACTCCATTAAGCATCAGTTTTTCTTGAAAGAAAATATCACTGTGAAGGGGGCTGAGGAGCTCAACCACGTTTCCGGCGTTGGTAAAAGCCGCTCTTTTTGTCAGACCATGATTTCCTCCTGCAGGGTCCGAAGCATCCATATGCCCTGCTGTGTCTTTGTAAAAGAGGCCCGCAGAGAAAAGTGTTTCCAGGGCATCTTTACCATAATTGATAAGACATTCTATTATGCATCGATAAGGATATGTGTTAGAGCTCTGCGATATGAGCCGATCGCCAAGTGACACATCGACTTGTGAAAATATTGTAGCTCCGGGGTAATTAATGAGTCCGACAGGGGCTCCGTCTGCAATATCTGTACCGTCGGCATTAGTGATTTTAAGGCGTAAAAACAACAATGTGTTGTTTAGATCCACATAGTCCTCACCAGCTCCGGCAATAAAAAATTCCAAAGGTGTTGAGTCCGAAATAGCAGATAAAGGTGGTACTTCTATATATGTGTTTTTTTCAATAGCTGTTTGAGTCAGCGGCACTGTGAACAGGTCCAGTTCGGTCTTCATGCACTCTTCCGACATGCTGTGTAGTAATGCCATGATCTAAAATATTGTTTTAACAGATCTCTTTCTTCTTTTTGCAGCAGCACCCTTGTTGTAGCCTTGCGTTTACTTTTTACAACTGATGTTTTCTTCGTTTGTCGTTTTCTTTTCTTACCCGTCTGACCACTCCTCCGGGTCCCTGGTGGTCTAGACATTCTTTTGCGAGTCATTACCATCAACCCCGAGCCGTCTTGACCGTTGTTGTTATTAAAAGAGTGCGATAACGTATTGCTTACAACATCACTTAGTATGTTTTTTGCAGCTGATTTGAGATGCGGTTTGGCTATGCTAAATCCACGTCTTAGTAGGGGCACAGCCATTCTAAAGCCCACGAAAAAGTCCACCCAAACCCGCTCCATACATAACCCCACCCCCTGCATAACCAGGGAGACCATTGCCGGCCTGATTCTGGTAATAGGCCACGTAACGCATGGGGTCTGTATTATGTTTGTTGAAATAGGCCATTTTCAAAAACTGCCTCTTCTTAAGACGCTCTGTTTCAGGGGTCTAAAGTGTAATTTAGCACAGACCTTTCCGTAACTGAAACGCACGTCTTGATTTTGATCGTCTTTCACTTGTATGCTTATCTCGGTGATGGCAGATTTATTAACCGATACGTAATGCGGACGGTCGTATCTAACACAGCACACCTTGTTACTTTCACCTTCTACGTGTACACACCTTAGTAGAGGGACATGATAATCACCAACTGATTGATATTCTATTATATCGGTGTATATATACATTGTATAGAACCCTCCATTTATGTCAGCTTGATGGGATGCATACGTCACAGGCTGTTCGGCGGTATCTATAGAGACCCCGTGGTTTAATCCTAAAATAACAGACAGCTTTCCGTAAAATGTCAATGAAGTCTTCGGGGGACCTTTCAGAAACACCTTGTTTTTAACATGGTCGAATCCAAAACTCACACCCGATGGTAGGTTTGCATTGATCTCCCTGATCAAGAAAACAATGTCATCATAATATCCAGACTTTATTCTGCAAAGTGTGTTTGACATCTTTGGATCTCTGTTAATGAAAATCTCGATCTCTTTGTCTTTAGGAGGGTTATCAGCTCTGTTGTTATCACTATATATCGTTCTGGTCCCACCATGGTCAAGAATAAAGCAGCATCCTCCTCATTAAATGTGTACCATGACGTCGGATATTCAAATTCAATCAAACCTACTTCCCACTCTCCTTTTAGGTTTATAGTTCTCGCTAAGAGGGTTGTAAAATTAGAAATTTTATTGTCCGGATAAACAGCTGAAGAGGCATTGCAGGGGAGTGTGACATAAAATCCTACCTCACCCATGGCTGGTTTTACACAAATGTATACATTGTAGACAGGTAATTTTGTTTATGGCTTCTGTACATCACCCAAGTCTTTTTGATCAATCCATGATGCAAATTTCACAGGCCATCCGAGCCATTGTACCAGCAATAATGTCTTGTTACCTTTCTTCTTCTTGTCTAAAATCTTTTCAACTTTAAAGGCCTTGTTTTTACCTACGATAATTTTTTGTATTTCTTTTTCATAAAAAACCCCCTCAATAACATCTCCGTCGTAATCGCTCAATCTGTAGACAGGTGGGTCTCGCGGTATGCATGTGGTTATGGTGAAAAACTCTTGCGTGTAGTTTTCCTCATAACCTTTGGCAAATGGCCCTCTAACTTTAGAAATTCGAACTACATCCCCAACTTTGTATTTAAATACGGCTTTGACACGGCGAGATCTGCTATCGCCATATAGATTATGTAGCACCAAGGATTCATTTTTTTTGTTTACATCAATTGGCCTCATCTTTATGCTCCTATGATAGCACGCGTTGTACCCCTGTGTTATGTCTTGAAGTATGTCAATATAGCGTTTTGAGTTTGTTGCTGTTAAATACCTCCACATTCTACCTTTTAAGGTTCTGTTAAACCGTTCAACAACACATGACTTTAATTCAGAGGCTGTTGCGAAATGTGTAATGTTATACTTTTTTACGAGGTTTTGAAAGTGTTTGTTAAAGAACTCTTTCCCTTGATCCGTCTGTAGCTTAATAGGAGTTCTTCCTTCTTCCAGTATGGATTTAAAGGCTATAGTAACTTCTACACCAGTTTTGTTTTTCAACACACGTGTCCATGCGTATTTGCTAAAAATATCTATGCATGTCAAGAAAAATGGTTGTTGTCATTTTCTTTGGCATATGCCGACATGTCCACTAGATCGGCCTGGAACTGCATGTCAATAGCATAGACAAAAACCTGATTCCTTTTGTATTTTAGAGGAGCAGTCTTGTGTAGTGTGTATGTATCCTGCCCCGAGAGCCACTCCGATACTTCTTTATCAGTTAAACGAACACCCGTTTCTTTTAAAACTGCTTCTTTTAAACGTTTTTTACCTCCTAACGAACCAGGGTTTGAAGGTGTGTAATAAATGTCTTTCATCTGTTCTTCAGACATATTGCAGCATCCGTATCCACAAAGGAAAACACAGATAGTATTTGCGTTGAGAGTTTTTATTTCACAACAGTTTAAGAAGATACATCATACGTCATCTAGACGGTGTAGGAACTTTATACATACCACAATGTTTTTTTCAAGAATGTAATCAACCAGTGATTCAATAATCTCACAAACATCAGTCTGATCATTTCTTGATTTCGTAATTACACATATATCAGTTACATAGGTATACATACATAATAAGTCAATAATTCTAATAGAATTACCAAATTCAGTCATCAGATCAAAGATTTTTCTGATAGTTTAGTAATTGTATCACCCGCATTAATACACATATACATCAAATCAGTCCACTCATTAGACACATGTCTTACAACAGACATTAGTTTCTTGAGGTTTGTGAAACGTTTAACATCAACATCACATCTGTTTACACCAATTACAGATAAATCAACACCTTCATCAACAATCTTGCACAATAAGGTGGTCATCTCACATCTTAAACGTCTTTTAAGTAGACATTTAGCCAACCCCGTTGCATAGCATGAATTCCCCATAACAATGCTATTCTCTGTCAATTTGGATAAAACCTTTCCAACTGTCTACAGCGTCATAGACAATCTTTTCACTGTTGGTGTCCACAAGTTTTTCTCTGACTTGGTTAAGCTTTTCCAAAATGTAGGTCTCGTCACAGTTCGTGCAATATTGTGTCAACTGACCCCTGAATCCTCAGGGGATGGATCCTTAAACCACAATGAGCCAGTGCTTGAGCTATGATGTGTTTAAGCTCCGGTTTAAGCAATCCACGTGACAGTTCCACAAAGTTAGTGTCAAAAAATAGGCATCAGGTTCAAACAGACAGCTGTGTCTATTTTGGCTAGGATGGTCGACTTCGCAGCCGATACAGAGTTCTTTCATTTTTTTGTTGATGATATGTTCCAGAATGACCACGACAGTTGCTTTTATAAGCTTGAATCCATCAGTACGAATACATCCATCTGTGTTGTCGATCCCCGCAAAGGCAGCAGCTCCTGCTAACGCACCAGCGTTACCGTACGGGGTCGTGATGAAGGTCAGGTTGTGATACCCCAGATCTGTACAAAATTTATCCAGCCAACTGTTGTCCCAAACTGGCGAATCGTTGTCCATAGGTGTTGCATTGTCGTCAGCCCTTTCAGGAACCGTCCAGGGGTTGATAGCAGGAGTTTCATGAGCCATGTTAACCGATTGTAGCGAGTGATAGAAAACTGGAACCATTTTAATGGCTATAGTAGGTGGAGGGGTTAAGAGGCGGTCCTTGGAGTTAGTGACACACCTCTCGGGGTGAAACAACTTCACTTTAACGGAAGTGTATCGTTCATAGAGATCACACCATTTAAACATTTTATCATGCATGAAAAATATTGTCAAGCATACGAACATCTTTCCACTGAAACAAAAAAATCAATTCATAGTGTCTGTGATGCTCAACCTCTGGAATCGGCCATGCATATTCACAGAGTTTTGTCTTGTTGCTGCATCGAAAAACATAAACGCAGTCATCCGGCAACTTTTTACTATGGTCACCGACCACTCGATACCTGTTTCAGGAATAACACCATCCCACTCTGCGATGTACAAGGGGTCGTCGCCACAGTCGTTCAAATCTCTCCAGACATAATTGTAAAATATAAACCAGTCTTTGGCAGGAAAAATCAGACATGGGTCCTGTGATGTGAAATCATCTCCAAGATGTCCTGTATAGAGCTTGACGCTACGCGATGTCTTGTCAAATAGAAACCTCCCCACGCGATCGCCAGACATGGAGAAATCACGTTTCACAAACTCGTAGTCTTCATGGATAAACTTTGTCATACTAACTCTCTGTTTTTTCTTAGGTGCATAAGTCAACTTTTCGTCCATTTCCACAGATCCTCTTGTTGGTGAAATGCACATTACCTTTCGGACGGTTTTAGGAGTCTTTGGAGCAGCCATTGTATCAGTAGAGTAGCGTTTTTTTTAAAATACGGCTTTTCTCTAAACACTGTTTAAGTAGTCAGCATGATCAGGTGGTATGTGCATCAACTAGGCCTGTAAAATATCAACATCAGTGCGTCTTGTTTCTTTAACTTTTTATTGCTCTCATTCACAGGCGTTCAGAGGTCAAACATTCTCAAACCAATTCCTTATCACTTCCGCTGTGAAGGGGGGGTGTGGG
The DNA here is from genome assembly GCA_006030095.1 of Triplophysa siluroides. Lineage (NCBI taxonomy): Eukaryota > Metazoa > Chordata > Actinopteri > Cypriniformes > Nemacheilidae > Triplophysa > Triplophysa siluroides. The sequence goes on along the minus strand of VCII01000330.1, from coordinate 46,667 downwards.
GCTGCGAGGTCTGGACATTACAACCATTTTTATGATCAACAACAAAGGGTCATAAATGTACACACGGTGCACGATCAAAGGGGGTCATAATCATAAAACACAGCAGGGGGCCATAAATTAGGGGCAATAAATCACTTTTTGACATTCGGTGTATCATATTTACTACTCCAGTTGCCTAAGACCTGGAATACTATTGAACAAACCTTTCTAAGATTCTAGTTGTTTTTATATAATAGTCGTGTAAAGCATTCAATTAAGAAGTGCTGTGTCATAAGCTTTATTTGCAATTTCATGACATAATTGTTCCTGCATTTCGCTGCCCCTTTTTGTCAAACACAAATACTACACTATAGTGTAGTCATATATGGTCGCTCAATATCAATGTCAACATCACCAATCCTCTGATTCATTTAGATAACTGGTTTGTTCAATAGTTTGCCAGCTCTTAGGCAAATGCAAACCCTAATTTAGGAGGTTGTTCCACATTATTAAGCAAGTCACAGTTCTCATGCTTAGCTCCAACCCTAATCAAACCCACCTGTTTTTTGCTAATTAAGATCTTTAAGATAACTAGATATCTCCAGTCCAGTAGATCTCCAGGAGCAGGATTGGGCACCGCTGGTGAATATTTTACAGATGGTGTCAAATTTAACTCAACTTTATTTATATAGCGCTTTTTACAATTTTCACTGTTACAAAGCAGCTGTACATGAGACATATTGACTACACGTAAAACAATTAAAGTCATATACCTGTAAAAACAAGGAAAAGGTGAGAACACAAAAGACAGACATACAAACGCTACACACACAATATGTACACACACACACACACACATCGACATAGACTACACACATCGACACACGCACACACACACACTCACAGTGAAAGTACACATTTAAGATAAAGAAGAGAGAAACAGGTATTGTATTAAACAGACTATAAATTCCTATATGCAAAATTAGTTATGTAAAACTTCTGAATTATAAATTTAACAGATACTTATGTTCTAATTTTTTCACTGGAATATGTGATGTCAACACAGATGTTTTGGGTTTTGGGTTTTTTTTTTTGGAAAATCAAAATAATTTGATGGCCCTTTCTTTAAGTAATATTCGATTATGGCTTTTAATAGGACAGGCTAGTAGATTAAGGTCATCACAAGCACACATTTTGTAAAAATGAGTTGCCTAGTAAGATACAAAAAGACTACCTTTCATATATTTCTTGTTCATGTGTTAACTACATATTCCTCTTGTTTTCAATCTTTAGGACATGGAAGAAGATCTTTTACAGAGTGCCATTGAAAAGACCACCATGGGCATCTTCGTGAAAAAAGACAGTGCTGACAATGAAGCCCATGATGTGGGCATTGTGCTAGAGGGTGTGGCAGTGCTTCATGATCTCGACAGTGTGGCTTTTGCAACGTCAATGTTGTTCGGTCTAATTTATGCTCTTAACCTGCAGTACCCCAAAAAGTTGCGTTTTACTTTTGAAATTCTTCAAAAACTCGTAATGGAGTTGGATGGAGGGGAACTCTCTATCAAGGCCCAACATTTCAAATCTAAGCTCCACCAGTGAGATGGACCACCTTTGAATGACTCCTGAGATCCCAGAAAAATTCCAGCTGTTCCCCTTTTAAGACTCTTGTTTCTTAATCCCTTTTTGTCTGAAGGTGGCCCTTTTTTGGTTTGGCTCAAAAGTTGATTGATTAGAGAGCTGAGTATATGACATATGGATGAAATAGCATAATAAATACATTGTTTATAGTTTGGGTAAGGATCAGATACTGTATGCAAAGATTATTTTTACATTTAGCACTAAACAATAAAAAATTACAAGCTATGATCTTCAGCAGAGACTGCAAGTTGATTTTTTAATTATTCTACATGTAAATATTTTTGAAACGAAAGGTTTTTTCTGGAAATAACAGGTTAAGCTCCTGGTTTTCTTGGGTACAGTTTTAAGGTTTATGAGAGCAGTAATTTTATGAAATAGAATGATTTATGCTAAGTTTTTGAAAGCACAATGTTCTTTAGACATGTCATTAAAATGATGCATTGTTAAATTGATTAAATAAAGGCTTTACTGAAACTGTTTTGTGTTTTTGAAATAAAACGTTATACGACAACCCAATAAAATCACATTTTAGTAAAATTATCAAAATTATGTTAGAATAACCTAATTCAATTGCATACAACTAACATGATCGCAGCATATATCTAAATTAAAATAGTTATGTTAGGCTAACATAATTTAATTATGTTAGGAGAACTTAAAAATACTATGTACACGTTACTTTTTGAAAATACATCTGATTAACTCAATAGTATTATAATGAAATAACATAAATGCGTAGGACAGTTTGAACTCAAACTAAATGTGTGGAACCAATGTCCATAATTCAATTGAGTAAATCCAACAAAACATTTTTTTCAGTGTACAGTGTTTTTTTCTTTTTCCTGAAATACAGCAAATTTGGACATATGAGGGTACAGAAGGACAACAGCAATATGTTATATATTAAAATTAATAATACACTGTATATACAATTGTTTTAGTAAAATAAGAAACAGTTAAATAAACTAATTGCATTGCAAAATTGAAAAATACGTATTTAATCAAATAATACTGTAAATATATTTTGCTTATAATTCTGAACTTTCAGTCAAACATTGAACAGTAAAACTGCATAAACTAATATTTCATATGTATTTGATGCTGAGTTACTTTAGTTTTGTCATTGTATTTTTCAAATATTTAAAATCAGCTTTTATTTGGAGTTTTAATGCTAATTTTGTCAAATTTTTGTTTTTTAACTTTAGGCAATGTTTCAATTCAATTTTTATTTTCAATTCTTATATTTAGGACGATATTTGATCAATTTGCAGAAATGTTTGAATAATGAATTATAACAACCATGAGTTGGTGAGGAGGCTGTTTTTAAATATGTTGAATTTGTGTTATCACACATACAGAGAACTGCCATATAGATCTATAGTCAAGAGCTAATGATGGTTTGACTATAAAAGCACATCCTTTGTGACCTCTAAACATCTAAACAAGCCTAATAAATATTGCTTTGTGATCATTTTTGGGTGGAGATTGAACAGAAAGAATCAATGGTGTGAGAGAGAGAGACCAGTGTCCTGTTGGTTTGTCAGGTTGGCTATGGTGACGCTGGTGGAGGCGGCGGTGGGCTGCAGTGAGAGGCCGCTCAGCGGGTGGATCACCACATTAGCAGGAACCGAAGCGTCTCCGCTGGGCATGAGATGAGCGGTCGCGTGCGGGTTCAAACCAGAGTCACCCACAAGAGAGTGAGACAGCAAAGTGCTCTGCTGCAGCGTCTGCTGTAAGATACTGGGGTCGATCTGAAGAGAGACGAAAAACAACAACTTCACTGCTTGTTCACGCGTAACAAGCTCTCTCGGAGCGGAGACGCTCGGTCACCTGCAGCGTGATGTTGTTGATGTTGCTCGGGTCAATCCCAGAGATCTGCACGTTCGGACACACCAGATTACCCGACGTGAGCTGCAAGTGAATTCCTTCCAGTGTAGCAAGACCCTCCGTCAGAGAGACAGTCAGATCGCCCCCGGCTGGGTCATGACTTACGTTTGAACAAACTCCCCTTCTTATTCGCCCCCTCGTTCACATGTGGATGTTGGATTAGACGACAAGAGTGACTAGAAGTACCTGAAACAGTGGCAGGCAGTATGGCCTGTCCCACCAGCCCCTGCTGTAGCAGGTTTGAGTCATACTGGCCCGTGAGCACTGGGTTTCCGTGGATGTAGATGGTAGGATCTGTGCTGCTGGTCCCAATGTAGGCTGAGCGACTGCGGAGGAGTGCACGCACACACACACGCACACGCACGCACGCAAGCACACACACGCACACACATATACACCACACACACGCACACAGCATCCACAGGGAGAGTGAGTGTGTTCATCTGGACATTTGGCTTTGAAAGTTTGACATTTGGATGTTTAATATAGTGTTCTGAGTTAAACTGAACCAACAGACAACATGCATGTCAAGACGCCTATTTACAGTTTGTATAAAACATATTATTTATAGTGTTACACTTTAAAGAAAATATCAAAAGATTCTCATGATGAATTTAGCTTGTATTTATAACACTTTTCATCATGTCTACAACACAATATAAATGTAATTTAAGGGATAATCCACGACTCGATGTCGAGTGGTTTTTGGCCTCCATGTCTTGCATTAACATATTTTATTACTCGGCTTGATTCTGATTGGCCAGTCGCGACATTCCAAGGGTTGTTATTTTCAAATAACTGCTGCTGGTCCAACTATTCAAATAACAACCGCTCAAAACTAATAATAACACCGTCCAACTAATATTGTCCAAATCAGTGGTTCTCAAACAGGGGGCCTGAGAAGGATATGGGGGGGCACAGATTTTGTGTCATTTTATGAAATGGTTCAAAAATGCAATCAAACATCAGAAAAATAAGCCCACGATGATGTTTCAGCATTGTATAACTCTGGTTTGATTTAAATTCTGAATACAAGATTATAAGTCTTTATTTGGGGGCATCAAATCGATGCACTTAAACATCAAAAAGTTTGAGAACCACTGGTCTAAATGACTTTTATCAATGGTGTGATGATCGTGCCGAATTCATCAGACGTCTCTCTCACTCTCACTAAAATACTTCTCTCAGTTTCTCTGTCATGTGTCTGTAGTTAATTGAGCAGTAAAGCACTGTTTCATTCTCCTCATGGAGCAGCTTCAGACAGACACATCATTGAGTCAAAGATTCAAGTCAAAGTGTTTCATGACCATTTCCCACCCTCCTGACCAGTGATGTGTGTAATTAGTTACTGTAATTTTAATAACTTTTCCCTTAAAAAAGTAAAGGGAATTACTTTTTTTCTATAATTGAATTACAGTTACTTCTGATGTAATTAAACTAATTACTGTAATACATGTGTGTGCAATAGTGGAATTGATATAAAAAGTCTAACTTTAAAATCTGTGCTTTAATGTATAATTCTCACATTTGTAATACTTTGGTCAGTTAATAACTTTAACTACTTTATGTAGTTTTATGTCATGGTTCCACTATCATGTCATGTTTTATTCTTGGTTTTCTGTGGAGCCATGGCATAGCCTTTAGTTATGTGGTGGGAGAGAGACTATTTTGGCCTCTATTTGGCCATACTCTCTCTCTCTCGGTCTGCGTCATTGTTCCCGCCATCTCGTTCCTCGTCAGCCTCTCCTTAGTGCTTAATCCCCAGCACCTGTTCCTCGTTATGATCCTGTGTTTGTCACCCTTTAAAACATCCTCGTGTTCATTGTCCTGTGCTGGTTCATTGTACGTCTTACCTCGTGTGTTGTATCTGTACCTAAACCTGTTAGCTCTTATTAAAGTTCCTGAACGTTTGATCTTGTCTCTTGTTCCTGTCAAGTAAGTCTAGTTTAGTTAGTGTTTATATACAGGTGTTTGTTTTTGTAGTCTTAGTTTAGTCAGTGTTCTTGTTTTTGTTAATAGTTATTCCAGTTTTCCCCCTCGTGGGTTTTGTTTCGCCTGTTTGTTTAGTCTTGTTTTTTGTACAATAAATACCCCTGTTAACCCCTTCACCTCCTGTCTTGTGCCTTGCAATTGGGTTCTCCTGCCATGTCTTCCCCAGAGAGATCCATGACAGTTTTATATTATTAAATAGATATATATGTATATATTATATAAAATATATTATTATTTATATTATATAGTTTATATTATTCATTTGAATGAATTAAAAGAACCGTTTGATGTCTATCCATGAATCACTCAACTAATAAAGGTTGATGTAGGATATAGAAAGTCATTTGTAATAAGTAATGAATACTTTTTGGAGAGAGTCATTTGTACAGTAATCTAATTACACTATTGAATATGTCATCAGTAACTATTAATTCATAACTTTTTCAGAGTAATTTGCCCAACACTGTCCCTGACATTACTACTCTCCAAGGTCTTGAAGAGTGTCTTTCTGGATGTAAACAAGGTGTGTTCCCATTGGCTGACGTAGTTCACCGTACAGAACATCAGGCAGTAAAGTGATTACCTCACCAGGTCACTGGGCTTCTTGAAGCTCTTCTGGCAGTACTGGCAGCCGTTGGCTAATTTTGGCTCCGTGTTGAGTTCCACACATTTATCTTTAACTTCACTGATTCGATCTCGTTCAGCGGCTGTGTGGGCCAGAACCTTCTCTGACAGGGATGCCTCGTCCCCGGGGTCTCTCTTCGCCAGCTCCGCCGTCTGCTCTTCTGTTAACGTGATGATGCCGGTGCGACCTCTCTTTAACCCCGAGCGATCTGAATCGTCATCGTCCTCGCCGGCCTCATCCGCCTCCAGAACTGTGCACATCAATGGAATATAGTTGAGGTGGTATCTGTGACACGCAGAACAACTGCACTGATAAATGTTGGCATCCAAAATGTTAAGGTGAAAAATATGATTATTATAAATAACCTTGTGTGTGTTTTAGAGATCACATTCAGTCAGTAAAAAATCGTTCTAGATTATTTGTGGTACTCACAAACAAGTTTTAGGGGGTCATCTGTGTTTATTTGATGATTGAGGTGTGGACTGATGGGCATTACCTCTGGACCCTACAGCCTGCAGGAGCTTCATGTGTTTCCTGCGCAGCATGACCGTACGGAAGCTCTCCTCGCACATGCTACACACTTGAAGGGCTTGGTGTTTAGATGGATGATCATGTGTCGGTTCAGACTGCCGTTGGTGGTGAAAGAGGCTTCACAGACGTTACATTTGTACGCCTTTAATCCTGCGAGGAGAAGAGCGAGGGTAAGACGGTGTGACAGGGCTTGAGCGCATCCTGAGAACGGTCTGTCTGGCTGGTTCACACCTGTGTGCGCGTTCAGGTGCGACTTGAGCAGTCCGGCGGACACGAAGCTCCTCCCACAGAGATGACAGCGGTACGGTTCTCTCCGGTGTGAGAGCACACGTGCTGCTTCAGGTGACTGGACTTCTTAAAGCGCTTATCACACATATTGCACCTAGAAAGATCCAACCAAAAACATCTGGAGGTGACATCGTAACCCTGGCCAAAATCAACAAACATGTCTAAACCGGAAGAGACATTATCCAAAAGCCGGATTTCAGAAATGCGCTATTTGTTAAGTAGCAGATGTTTCACACAAGACACATTACTCACAGTACTGCAATGATTCATCTCATGCACGCTGTACCCTGAAAGACATCCTGAAAGACACTTATTAGAGAATATGGAACATCTGAACTCTTACTGATAGACCCTCTTGTTTTTTCTCGTTCTGGAAGTATTGTGTCTGTATGGCCAGCTGTGTTTCATCTTGAGTCGCCTCCTGCAGTAAAGCGCTGGTCTGAAAGCACATGGACAGAAAGACACACATGAGCGAGTGCCGACAGAGGGACCGTCTGATCACAGGACGTCATTTCAATTGAAGCCACAGTTCACACAAGAAATAAAGTTCTGTCATGATTTACTGACCCTCGAGTTGTTCCAAACCTGTAGAAATGTATTTTTGGTTGAACACAATGAAGAATGTTAGAAAATGAGATTTCGCGGGAACCCTTGACTAACCTTGGTAAAAAAGAGATTGTATGATGTGTTCTGCACAAATACTAAGAAAATAATTTGAAGAACCGCCAAAAATTCTGGCTGCAAACAATGATGTCCCACAAATGTCAGTTGCTAAAATCTTCCAAATATCTTTCTTTGTGTTCATCAAAACAAAGACATTTATACAGGTTTGGAATAACTTGAGGTAGAGGGAATAATGACAGAATGTTCATTTGTAAAAAGTGATCAATTATGTCTTACGGTGTTGGGTTCCGGGGTTAATATCCGTCATGTTTGTTTTGTTCTGTGTGTGTGAGTGTTCGAACACGTGGAGTTCGTGTATTGGCGCCACGTGTTCGCGGTCTGCGTCTAATTGTTATCACCTGCCGCTCTCATTACCGCATCATTTACTTCACAACCCACACCTGGTTTCTATCTCACCTACCCCTTTATATACACCATCACTCCTCACTTCCCTCGTGCTATCGTTGACTAAGGTCACAGTACCATCCAGTATTTTCATACCCAGTCTTGCCTAGTGGATTATTCTTTATTGAATCTGTCTAGCCTGTTTGTAGTCTCGTGTCTTGATTGACTGTCCTGTTAACCGTGTCCTGGGATTCCCTTCATCTTCTTTGACATTAACAGACCCTCACTACCCTCGACCAGCCTCACGAGAAAGAGCTCCCTACCAAGACCCCGAGTTCCACCCTGGGACTTTTCACTCCAGTGTTCTCCAGACTCCAGGACTGTCTATCACACCAGCTCTGCCGGGTCTCGTTCTTCCGTGGTCTAATCACTGTGCCAGTGGGTATCTCCGGAGAGTCTTCACGCCTCCCCTGTAGACGGGTTCCACGCTTCCTCAACGTGGTTGACGTTGCCGTACACTGGGGCTTACCCCAGTGGCCTCGAAGTCAACAAACTCTAGCGCAACCCCCGCCTGCTTCACTGGCTACCATTATTCTCCCTGTCTATATTGTGTTTAACCTCAATAAACATTCTATTACCGCAATTGATTCCTCGTCTTCTGACATACGGGAACAAAACGCTTGTGGAAACAAGACGCGTGTTACATCATATGAGACCCGTGCATCTCTTTAAGGGGCAGCAGCATAATAAACGTCTTAGATTTGTTCACCACACAACAAGAACGCATACAAAACACACTCACTGCTCTTCACTGATTCAATTTTAACTTTAGGAAGGTTAAATCAATATTATATTGAATACAGTGAAGACTATGTATACATGATATCTACTATTATTATTAGACCAACCTAAAACACCTGATTATTTGTATGTACATTTACATTTAGACATTTGGCAGACGCTTTTATCCAAAGCAACTTACATTGCATTATCCTATACATTTATACATAGGTATTTGCAATCCCCTGGGATCCAACCCACAACCTTGCGTTGTTAACGCAATGCTCTTACCACTGAGCTACAGGAAAGCTATGTTTGCTTTATTACATTTATCTGTGCTGTTGCACATACTTTGATTGCTTAATATTGTTTTATTACTCACTGATTAGTTGTCTTCAAAAATATCTGAAGTTTTGAGTTGTTTATGGTTTTCATGGCGTCATACCCTTTCTAATTAAAATGACGGTAAAGTAATTAGGTAAAGAACAACAAACAAATAACTAGATATTATTGAATACTCTTATGTGGTGGGGCCAGTAAAGATTTGGCAGGGCCAGTAAAAATTTGAATCACTTAGCAAAAAAATCCCTAAGCATTGAGCTCTGGGCTGTTTACACAAGTACATTTTCAACACTCAACCAAAAACGTTTGATGCGTTTTGGCTGTTCGTTAACACGAAACTGCCGTACAAACGGGTATCAAAAATGCAAGTTTCTGAAAACGATGTCGTTGTCGTCTCTGCATAAAAACTCGGAGGCGGTGTTTTCCAAAAACAACGACGCCATACACATGCATAGTATGCATTCAGTCTGCAGGCATGCGCGAGTATTTCAGAAACAATACCGGCAACGTCCATGCTGCATTTTTGTGCTGTGTGACATCTTCGGCACAATGTCAATATCAATTGTGTGTGTTTGTGTGTGTGTGAACCTCAGAGTGTGTCACGTGCAGGAGGTTGGGAGGGTGGCAGCTGGAGGTCAGTGCCTGAGAGTCCAGTGTGCTCGAGTCCTGAAGCTGTTGAACTGTTGTGAAATGACCCTGCTGGGTAAATCCTTCAGCTATGGCGAAACCTGCGAAAGAGATCACAGTCCACAATTCAATAACACATTAGGGCTGCTTTCATTAGATCAGCATTCGTAGAACACGAGGAAGGCGTCACACAACTAACTTAACCTGCAACCACACTCGAGCCAATCACAGGACGGCTTTATTGCAATTCAACTCAAATCACCCTCTTGATGTTATCTGTGCTTTTTTCAAGCCTTCAGGACTGATTCGGTTTACATTTACTAAAGTATTGCAGCGCTGGCCTCCTCTGAGTATTTCTGTGGAGAAGCCAGAGCGTGCGTTACCTGGAGCGAGTGCCGACTGCTCATAGGCTGACTGAGGCAGCGCGGGGGTCTCAAACTGACTCATGTGCTGGGGAAGGGCATGCTGGGCGCTCACACAAACGATTCTGGAGATAAACACATGACAGGCAGCTGACATCAACCGTAGCTTCAAGTGAACGAGTGAGCGCAAACAAACATACTACCAAATGCATCTTGGTGTGTTAGCACAAATGTAAGTTCAGTCACGCTCACCCTGGTCCTGAAGGGCGTCCTCCTCCAATGGTGCGGACAGGGACACTTGCTGGCCGTCTCCCACCACCTCCAGCATGCTCTGTGAGTCTGCGGACACCACGTCTGCGGGCTGCATGTCACTCGAGCTCGGCTGCTGCTGCAACTGTTGAGCCAACTCGTATCTGACAAAACCACACGACACACTGACAGTGAGTCCACAGAAAAGCCGATAGGATCCTTTTATGCACTTGTAACCCGCATAAGGGTACTGGAGCGCAACTCTCTACTTTGCCTGAAGGTGGCGCATACACCCCAGGAAGTTTTCTAAATGAGAAAATTAACACACCTTTCCTCCGGAAAAGACGCTGCTAGAAAGCATCAAGGACTGGTATGGAAATATCCTCTGAGGGATAGGAATTCGAAGAATATTGAATACCAAATATTAAAATAGTGTGTGTCCATTAGGTTGAAAGCTGTGGAAGAACAACTGTGAACAATTGTCAAGCCGCGTTGACACTGCGAACCCCTTAAGATACCTCCGGTAAGGATGCTAATACTAATGCGAGTGTTATGCTGACTGTGTTAGCTCCGTTAGGGCGAAAAATACCGTTAATCTAAAACCAATCGGAGTTGTGACCCTGATTCTTGCTTTTGATTCCATATAGACACAGATTCAGATTGTTTATGTTGTTTAAGATGCTCGTAAAAGAGAGCTAATCGCGCTAGCCGCATGCTAACCTTTAACACTTAAATGTGAATTTGTTTAGATTTGAGCTCTGCTGCTAGCTCAGCTAAGCTAGTCACCACGGTACCATATTTATTATAGTATTCATACCGCGAAATGTGTCTTTATACTCTGTTCTGTTTGATTGAGGAAATATTTACCCTCTTGTTGTCATATGTAAAATAAAGGTGATTTAGTTGCCAATATACATGTTTGGTATGTATATGAGGAACAGAAGTTCATCTTAACTGTTAAAAAGAATAAATATATCAAAATGTGATGTTTAAAATGTTATTAAGATGCATAAATAGATTTAAAAGAAAAGTTAAAGAACATAAATATCTTGTTTCAGAAATCTCATGATTTAATTTCTATACTGTGAGATGGAAGTACATGATTGATTGTTGTTCATTGGAACTGACCTATGTTGTGTGGTGTGATGTGTACTTATTCATTTACATAATGATTAGAGTATCTACATCCTTTACAATGGATATTTTGATCTGACATTTGAATGGAGATAAGTTGATCGGATTTGAACAGAAATGAGGCAATAGTAACTAATGCGTTCTGTACTGTATGTATAGATTGGTTTTAAGAGAGGGCTAGATCATCTGAATCTGACCCTGGTGGTCAGTGGCGAGCCAACCGCAGAAGTCAGAGAATGGACCAAGAGCCTGGTGTGGCCAGCCGTGGCATCTTTGGAACCATCATCATCCCGTGCCTTCATTTGAAATACAGATAAGAACACACGTAAACCTACCCGGGTAGTGAAAAGAACATACATACTCCAAGAAAAACACACACACACCAAGAACTTTCATGGACTCTTTCTTTGTTTGACGTTGTTTATTTTGGGTTTTATTGTGTGCTTGTGCACTCAGGAAGCCGGCTTAGGTAGGCAGGGATTGTATATAACTGTCTTTAATTTTGTGTAATACACTTCTAAAACTTACCTGTTTTGTGGTATTTGTTGTCTGACCTTTTACTACTTCAGGCTCCGTAGTCGTACCTAGAATTTTCTGATTTTAGCCCAGTTTCAATTTATAGCTAATTCAATTAGTTATCGGTTACACTTACGCGAGCAGAGGGTTACACACTGGTCCCGTCCATTTGGAATTTTGTCTTCAATATGATGTGCTGGGTGCAATGCTCAGGCAATATGACCAACAGGTGTATAACTGTCTCTGTTCTGATGAACATAGAGAAAGATATTTGGAAGAATGTCCCCAAGACTGATTGACTCCCACAGTAGGAACAAATACTTTATTATTTTTGTTCTGTGGAACACAAAAGAAGATATTTTGAAGAATGTAAGAAGGCCATTCAGATGTGAGCCTTCAGCACGCCCGAGGACGTGAAGCCCTTACTGCACTGCAGGCACTTGTACGGCCGCTCTCCAGTGTGCGACCTGCAGGACAGAGGAACGCATGAGTGCTGAAGGATGCTTTTCCAAACCTCTTTCACTCCCTTTACACAGAGACAGCATATTTGATCAAAACCTCAGCTGTGTCAAGCTTGAGAAAGGAAGGGATGGCGGATCGCAGGATGTTAATGAGAAGGTGTGGTTCACTCCGTGCTCCTGCATATTTGCAATGTGAATTAATCCAGAAGTAATATATCGATACTTTTGACTTTCTTTAGGACTGTCATTTTGTAATCGGCACGAGTGACTGTGTCTTTGTTATAAGTGTCCATGCATGTATCAAACACGTAAAATTGCAGAAATGAAAGTGTGGGAACCTGCCTGAAATTCCTCGTGTAGCCACGCCCCCACAAATCTACATCAGTTGGGGTCTGTTATGACTAAGACCGCCCAAATGTATACTCAAGTAAGGTGGTGTACCTGTCAGTACAAATGAAGAGGAACCTGACGTTCCAAATATGGTCAAAAATATGGTAAAATTGCAGAAATGATCTTGACATGAAAAACCAAACAAGGATTTTTCTCAATGGCAGCTTTTCACCGTTCAGAAAAAATCGAGTTATGTCTGTCGTTGTCTTTAGAGCAGTAACACAAAAACAAATCTTCATAAGGGGAATGTCAAGTTTAAGCCGTGACAGTCAGATGATACGAGGGTTTTTCAGAACATGCCTGCTTTGACAACTGCATTAAACCACAACAGTGTTTTAGTCATAATGCTAACACAACTGTTCATGTTTAGCAGGCCGGGCATCCATGTGCTTCCTTCACTACTTTTGACCGAAGAAAACAGAAAAACAAACTTCAGGACATTTCATTTATTAATCCGTACTGTTTGCCGGTCACACTTTATTTTGATTAACTACTTTAGACATTCTTGAATTGAAGTGTTAGCAGATATTAGAGAAACCGTCTGCTAATACTTGACTGGTAGTTGACAAGAAGTTGCGAAGTGTCTTGACAATCAAAACATTATTACACTTGTGCTTTTATATTCGGCATATCCGGTAAGACAACTCGTATATCATTTGATCATTTTGTTTTGAATACTGGATTCTGATTGGCTGAAAGGTGTGCATTAAAAGCCTTTAACGCACGGGTAGCACCATTCAGTTTGATTACATTAACCTGACAAAATAACCGTAATCATTTTGACCTGTTTGACCTAAAATGACACTGTAAACATTAATAAAAGCTATAAATTGGCAAATAACCATAGTATAAGCAGGATAATAAACAGCTTGCCGTGCCTCCACTTGGGGTCGGGTGGTTCTTTGTCTCCACGTCATGCAGTAAAATCCTTTAATGCATGTCTAGCCGTGGATTCCCCCTGATTTATAAGCATACTGATGTGAATTAGAGCAGGTGAGCAGACAGTTTACAACAGAATTATTTTATGTACTTTAACTATTTTCAGCTTTAAAGAGCAAACACACACATGAATGTTTCTTACCCATGTCTGTGATGAGGATTGGCTCCTGCAGAGGAATATCAGACAGAGGCAGATTACTTCTGGACAGTCTGCTTTTGTGAGGCTTTCGTGGGCATTTGTGCTTTTTGTGGTGTACGCTCTTAAAATGAGAGGCAATGTGTGTTTTCCTGTGGCCTGTGGCCTCCTGTTTGCCGAGAGCGCGTGGTTTGAGACGGAGCTCCGTCTAACATTTCTTTAAATATCTTTTATTCCTGTTATATCTTAAGATTTATGTTAAAGTGATAATTCACCGTGGGTACAAATTATCCTTAAGTGTACCCCATACCAAAATCGTAAAAAAAACGCACAGATAAATTAGTTTCACACGATCACTCGCTATATTAGCCCTAAAGCTGTTAGCATTACCAGCCTGTACTTTTCCAAATATTGCCCTTACTGCTTAACTCACTGTTACATCACTAATGGCGAATGTTTCAGACGTGTGTTTACCTCTGAGTGCAGATGATGAATCTTTCTTCGCACTTCAGTCGGAGCTGGAGGTTGTGGAGAAGCAGATCCAGGATCTACTCAAGAGGCAGACACTGCTGCGAGAACGTAAAACGGCGCTGGAAACATCCCGGGCTGACGCTCGCAAAGCAGCGGTTTCCCTGTTTCCCTGTTTCCCTGGCGCCCGTGTTCTCGATGTCTCTGCGCAGGTAACTGCGATCCTGAAAGACGACGCTAGCATCGGAGCTGTCGTACTGCACGCAGGGGTCAACGATGTCAGGATGCGGCAGTCGGAGGTCCTGAAGCGCGATTTCAGGAGTCTGGTCGATACTGTACGCAACGCATCGCCCACGGCGAGGATCATCGTATCAGGGCCGCTTCCTACTTACCGACGAGGGAATGAAAAGCTCAGTAGACTATTTACGCTCAAGCTGCTCTTTGTGAATAATTTTGATCTGTTCTGGGAGCGACCCAGGCTTTTCCGCCCCGACGGCCTGCACCCCAGCAGCATTGGAGCGGAAGTCCTGTCTGACAACATCTCAAAGACGCTCCGCAGCATTTGACTAGTAAGTACAAGCGTTAACCACAGTCTGTGTTCCTCTCACTCAACTGTTAAAAATGTTACAACATCCAAATACATAGAGACTGTGTCTGTCCCCCGAATAATACAACAAAATAAAAATGTATGTAAAAGTCAGAGAAAAAACCTTATCATGATTAAACCTAAAGACAATATATTTGTTGAGCAAAACCAACTCCTAAAGTTCGGGCTACTTAATATTAGATCACTAAACTCAAAGGCAGTTATTGTAAATGAAATGATCACAGACAACAGCTTTGATATACTCTGCCTTACTGAAACCTGGCTTAAACCAAATGATTATTTTGGTATAAATGAGTCTACTCCACCAAGCTACGGTTATATGCATGAGCCACGGCCGGTTGGTCGAGGTGGTGGTGTAGCAACAATCTTTAGAGACTTTCTCACCGTAACTCAGAGAACAGAGCATACATTTAAATCATTTGAAGTACTTGTGTTGAACATAATTGTTCCAAACAAAAGTAAAAAACCATTGCTTTCTCTTACACTGGCTACTGTGTAGGGCTGCACAATTAATCGAATTTTAATCACGATCGGATTTTGGCTTCCCACGATCAAATTCGCGTGATCGAGCGATATTTAAAATGCGTCATTCATTTACGCTTTGTATTAAAGTTTTTTTTATTTTTTTAAAGCCAGTCTAGCGCGCTGTAAAGCCGCTGTCTGATCACGTGCGTCCATGCACCAATCAGAGTTGTTCCCTGCAGCGCGCAGCAGCTCAGTCAGTTTCCAGATGTAGACAGTCACAGACAGAAGACAGAGTAGCGTGAGGAAAATACCACAACAGATAGCAGGCTATAATCTATCTTAACAAAGAAAAAATGTCTAACGTAGCAGAGGGAGCGGCCGGGGCTTGTCCCGAGAATCGGATCGTCATCCCATTGTGTGGAAACATTTTGGGTTTCAGGCAAGTGACACAAAACAAGAACAGGTCATATGCAAAGAGTGCCATAAAGTTGTTTTGGCACCACAAAGCAACACAACGAACCTCTTTAACCACTTAAAAAAACACCATAAAGTTCAATACGATGAATGTATGAGGGCCAAGAAATGCGTTGCAAAGACTAATCATCCCACAACATCAACTCAGACATCCATCGAAGCGAGCCTCTTTAGCGCATCACCATACCCATCCACCTCCCAAAGACACAGTGAAATAACGAATGCAGTCGCATTTCATTTGGCTAAAGACATGTGCTCAATAAACACGGTGACAAACGAAGGCTTCAAATTCTTGGTCAACACTCTGGATAAACGATACGTGATCCCCTCGCGCAATTATTTTTCAAAGGTGGCACTACCTGCGATGTACAGAAAACGCAGAGGGGAAATAGAGCGTGATCTTGCCAATATAAAGTACTTTGCAACTACAACGGATCTGTGGTCAAGCAGGACAATGGATCCGTACATGAGTTTGACAATTCATTACATCGATGAGGATTTTGCAATGCAGAGTCGATGCTTGCAAACATCTTTTTTCCCGCAAGATCACACGGGAGAGTCAATTGCCCAGGGCCTGAGGGAGGCGATGGCCTCTTGGAGCTTGCAGGAGGATCGGCTTGTCTGCATTACAACAGACAACGGAGCTAATGTGGTGAAGGCAACTTCTCTAAATAATTGGACTAGGCTTCAGTGCTTTGGCCACAGACTCCATCTAGCAATAGGTGAGTAAAAGTTATATTAAAAAAATATTTAAAGAATTGTATATTAAGTAAAAAAAATATATATTAAAGAAAAATATTACAATAATTGTATATTAATTAAATATATATAATTAATTGAAATAATATGCTATTTGTGATTATTAATTGGAGTTGATCAGTACTTATTTTGCTAATGTGTGTGAATATGTTACTGATAATAACAATAGTAGCTTAATATAACAACAACTGTTATTTCTGCTAGTGTTAAGAAACCAAAACCAAACAGTTTTACTCATGTTGTCTGACATAAGATTTAACTAACTTTAATCTTGAACAATATGATTCGGGTTGTTTATCAAATCTGTGGTTTAATTTTACATATGATTTGACTTGTTCATGTTCTTTTTTAGAGAATGCAATGAGAGATCCTCGGATTGATCGAGCAGTGGGTCTCTGCAAAAAACTGGTAAGCAGTTTCTCTTACAGCTGGCGACGTAAAAAGCAAATCCCTCAGCCCTCTATTGGAATTTACTGATGCGCTTTCCAGTGAGACGTGTGTCAGCGTTTCCTTTGTGAAGCCAGTCCTCCACCTTTTCAGATCCTCCATCTTGAAAGTGAACGATGATGAGACAGACCTAACCTGCACCATCAAGACAAAAATCCTGAGCTATCTGGATGAAAAATACAATGACCCTCTGACACAAGAACTGCTTGATATGGCTTCTGCGCTAGATCCACGGTTCAAGCTCAGCTACGTCAGTGAGGACAATGTTGCACCAATTCATGCCAGACTGACTTCTGAAATGGCGAGGACTGCACCTGCAGCCATGGCTGTAAGTAAATGTATATAATTGCAGAATATATGATAAATTAATGCTTTTAAGTGGATTAAAATGATATGAAATCCAGTGGCTTAATGTAATGTCTGGAAATGAGTGTTGAATATGTTTAGATTATTAGGGCTATTTATTAATCATATCTTATTTACTCTTCAAGGAGATGGGCCCCCAACAACTGATCCCCATGGTGAGACTGCTGAGGATGCACCCACTACAAAAGAAAAAGACCTTGGGGAGTTTCTTCAAGACTGCTGAGGGAGCAGCGGCAGCCACACAAAGACTCAGTCCTCTCCAAGAACAACAAGCTATATCTTCTGAGCTACAGTCGTACCTACAATCAGGTAACCTAGACAGTGAGGAGGACCCGCTAGACTGGTGGAGGGAACATCAGAGACTCTTCCCACGTCTCTCAAAACTGGCAAAGAAATACTTGTGCATCCCGGCTACAAGTTCTCCCTCTGAGAGGGTGTTCAGCACAGGGGGGAATGTGGTGACCTGCCTTCGCTCATCCCTCAAGCCAGAAAATGTTGACAGGCTAGTGTTTCTTTCCAAAAACCTGTAAACTACAGTACTCTTTTCGGCATTGTTCTTCTGCCTTGAAATGTTCTTATTTGGTTACATTCTGTTATGGAATATTTGTTTCTTATTGATTGTATATTTTATTTTTTATTTTTATTCACATCCATTATGCAGGTACAACTTAAGTTTATATTTTGCTTCCTAAAATATATTTACACATTGTAAAATGTAAAATAGTGCCCTGTTGAAGTTTTGCTACATTTTCTTTATTGTTTTAATTTATTTTTATTTATTCTTTAAGGAGATTCACTGAATTTTGGTGAATAAGAGGACCTATTTTATTTTGATGCACATATCTGTACATTAGCAGGAATGTTGCACAATATGGATGTGAAGGCAGTAAATGTAATTAGCTTGTGTGACAATAAAAAATTGTTTTGGTTAAAATCAACAAATAATCGTGCTAATTAATCGTGATCTCAATATTGATCAAAATAATCGTGATTGTAATTTTGGCCCTTATCGTGCAGCCCTACTACTGTGTATAGACCCCCTGGCCCTACACTAATTTTCTGAAGGAGTTCGTGGACTTCTTATCGGACCTATTGGTTAACGTTGATAAAGTACTGATTGTTGGAGATTTTAATATCCATGTAGATAGTGCTAACGATGCTTTAGCAGTGGCGTTTAAAGAGCTTCTACACTCTTTTGGTGTAACACAAAACATCAACAGACCCACTCATAGACTTAATCATACTCTAGACTTGATTATATCTCACGGAGCCGATCTAAACAATATCGATATTTATACCTCAAAGCGACGATGTCACTGATCATCATCTTATAACATATACACTGCGCACTGCAGAAATCAGTCGTATAGCTTGTTATCGACTTGGTAGAACAATCACCTCATCTACTAAAGATAGTTTTGTTAAGAATCTGCCAGATCTGACTCCTTTAATAACTTTGCCAATTAATACAGAATCGCTCGATGACATGACCAGCAACATGGGAACTATTTTCTCTAATACATTAGAAGCGGTCGCGCCTATGAAGTCAAAAAAGATTAACGAGAAGATCAAAGCACCATGGTACAATAGCACCACTCGCGGCGTAAAAAGAAAAACGCGTAAACTGGAACGAAAATGGAAACAAACCCATTTAGAGGTCTTTAAAATTGCGTGGATAGAGAGTGCAAACTGTTATAAAAAGGCACTAAAAGCCTCAAAAGCCGAGCACCTCCGTAACCTCATAGAAACTAACAAAAACAATCCAAGGTTTTTATTTAGTACAATTGCTAAACTAACAAACAAACAGACTTCTCCTGACCTGGCTATTCCGCCACACCTTGGTAGCAATGAATTCATGACATTTTTTACAGAAAAAAATCGAGAAAATACGAGACGACGTAATTAAAACCAATTTTAAAACCAGGTTTAAAATCCAACCTCCAAGTGTGTCTGATGAATTAGTACCAACCATCACCCAAAAAGAAAAGCTACAGTGTTTTTCACCTATAAAACAGGAAGATTTAATTAAACTTATTGCAACATCCAAACCGACAACATGCTTATTAGATTCCATTCCAACTAAATTACTAAAAGAGATACTACCTGTTGCAATTGAGCCCATTTATAACATTATCAACTCGTCAATTAATCTAGGCCATGTCCCAGGACCCTTTAAGCTGGCTGTAATCAAGCCTCTAATCAAAAAACCAAACTTAGACCCCAGTGAACTTGGAAGCTATAGACCGATTTCAAATCTCCCGTACTTGTCTAAAATACTAGAAAAAGTAGTGTCCACTCAGTTGTGCTCTTTCCTACAAAATAATGACATGCACGAAAAATTTCAGTCTGGCTTTAGACCGCATCATAGCACCGAAACTGCGCTCGTTAAAATTACAAACGATCTACTTATGGCATCTGATAAAGGTAACATCTCACTCCTAGTCCTGCTTGACCTTAGTGCTGCGTTCGATACTGTAGACCATAAAATACTTTTAGATCGTTTACAAAATTATACCGGTATTCAGGGACAGGCACTAAAATGGTTCCGATCTTACTTATCTGACAGATATCAATATGTCCATTTAAATGGGGAATCGTCTAATCTAACGCAAGTAAACTATGGATTACCTCAGGGATCGGTTTTAGGACCCTTGCTTTTCTCCATATACATGCTGCCCCTGGGCAACATTATTAGAAAACATGGAATTAGCTTCCACTGTTATGCAGATGATACTCAGCTATATATCTCTTCAAGACCAGCTGATTCCTTCAAGCTATCCAAACTGGCAGAGTGCATCAAAGATATGAAACATTGGATGACTAGTAATTTCCTTCTTTTAAACTCTAACAAAACAGAAATATTACTTATAGCACCAAAGACTCGTAAACAGAATATCAGATTATAACCTGCAAATCGAAGGCTGTACTGTTACTCCGACAAATACAGTTAAAGACCTAGGCGTTATATTAGACAGCAACCTGTCATTTAAAAATCATATCTCAAATGTCACAAAAACAGCCTTCTTCCACCTTCGAAATGTTGCCAAATTACGAAATGTTTTATGTGTTGCTGACGCAGAAACTCTTATTCGTGCATTTGTGACCTCAAGACTTGACTACTGTAATGCTCTTCTTAGTGGTTGTCCTGCATCTTCAATAAACAAACTACAGTTAGTCCAAAATGCAGCTGCCAGAGTCCTAACCAGGTCAAAAATACGATCATATTACCCCAATTTTATCATCTCTTTACTGGTTACCATTAGGTATCGTATTGATTTTAAAATTCTTTTAATTACTTATAAAGCCTTAAAGGGTTTAGCCCCTACTTACTTAACAGAGCTTCTATCACATTACAACCCATCACGCTCTCTAAGATCGCAAAACTCAGGACTTTTGATAACACCTAGAATAACTAAATCTACAAAAGGGGGGTCGAGCTTTCTCATACGTAGCACCTAAACTCTGGAATAGCCTTCCCGATACTATTCGAGGGTCAGACACACTCTCTCCCAATTTAAATCTAGATTAAAGACACATCTTTTCACCCAAGCTTTCACTAATGCATAGTAAATGAACAGCAGCTACGCTAATTATTTTCTTTCTGCCTCCGCCTCGGGATGCCCATCTCGAGGTAGGGAAGCTCTGCCAGGCCCAGATGGACATCATATGCCCATCCCGACTTAGAGACTACGCCAGCTGCGGACTGACTGACCATCCCAGCTCCATCTAAGGCAACTCCATTTCCACCCAAGAGAAAGGCGACCATCCCAGCTCAGACCATTCTATCCCCAACCGAGAGCAAAGATGGAATACTTGTCACATTAATGCTAAAAGTTACAATGCTTGGTATTAAATGCTAAACTACATCACATGTCAGCAGTTTGAAGTTATAGCTGAGTTCAGTGGCCCTGATTGGGGGTTGCTGGGCTGATGTTCGTGGGGGGTGGGGGGGGGCTCATTGGTTGTGGTTGGGGGGATTTTATTTGTTGGGGCTGTGTGGGTCTGGATGGTCTTGCTTTGTGGTCGATGTCAGACAGCAGAGGAATAATGTTCCAATATGCCATTACTATTTTCTCTGGTTGTTCCTCTGTTTTTCTGGTGTCGATCGCGGAGTGGGACCGGGCTGGACGTGCATGGTTTCGGCGAGTGGGATTGCCTGGGTCGCGGGCGGTGGGCTCTCCCCCCTTCCTCGGGGATGTTGCTCGGTGACTTGGTCGGGGTCACTGAGAGCAGCTATGACACGTCAGAGGGGATCTGGCCCTCCCGGCTGAGCCTGGTTTCTCCCGAGGTTTTTTTCTCCATCAATCAATAAGGGAGTTTTGGTTCCTCGCCACAGCAGGGCAGTGTTGGCTTGCTCACCGGGAGACTGCATCTATTTATTAATTTATTAGATATTATCTATTAGAATGATCTTGCTTGTTCTATAAACACTATGCACTGTGCTGTGTTTTACCTCTGTGTTTTCTTATTTGCTCCTGTAAAGCTGCTTTGGAACAATGCACATTGTGAAAAGCGCTATATAAATAAACTTGAATTGAATTGAAATGAAATGTACGGAAGTACTTTTCACAATGGGGGCAAGGAAAAGGCCATAGACCTGGGCAAAGGAAAAACACAGTCAAGCATCAGGCTGGTGTAAAGCAGACACTTGATGATGTGATGAAGTGCGAAAGAAGGGAGGAAACTCAAATGTTCAAGCGTCCAACTACGCGCGAATAGTGCAATTTATTCGCGCAAGCGTGTTTGGTGGGAACGCTCTATTAAAGTGAACTCACGTTTAGCCCGGTTGCTCTCAATCGTGCCCGAGCGATGGAAACGCATTTGCCAAATTAATTCCCCCAAAAAGTCACGTAACTGCACTATGAGACAGTGTAACTTGAATAACCACGGTACTGATCTCACACAGCATCAGAAATCTTGTTATGTTCATTCTTAAACATCTAAGCAAAGTCCTCAAAGTATTTCTGTAATGACCTCCCAGAACTGTGTTTCTATAACAGCAGGCATCCACAAAAGCACCGCCTTGTGTTTCCTTAGAATTGTATACGAAAATGATTATATTCAGCAGCTTCTCTCACTTTTCTTACTGATATCTAGTGCCAGTTTATAAGGAAGTGATGGTGGACTAGCTCTTCTGAAGTTTGGAAAAGGTGCTTATTCGCAGCTTTTTTGCGCGATATTCCAATTTTGTGAACAAGCTAAATGTGCAACTTTGGATGGGAACCCAGCTATTGACTAGATTTGGTTTGTTTTTAGACCCCTTTAATGACCACTTTTTTAAGAAAGCAAAAAAGTGGTCCAAGCACAGGGTAAACAGTTTCTTCAAATGAGCTGTTGCACGTGACAGAAGAGCACCGGTACTCACCCGTGTGTAGACGCTGATGAACTTTCATGCTCCCAGACGTGGAGAAGCATTTCATGCAGTCCTGACACTCAAAGGCTTTGATGCCCGTGTGGATCTTCATGTGTGCCGTCAGGGTGCTCTTGACAGCAAATGCACGGAAGCACTGCTTGCACTCGTAGGGTTTCTCGTGCGTGTGAATGCGGATATGACGCACCTGATCACTGGGTTTCTTGAACTCTTTGGAGCAGTATGGACAGCCGTGCCATCTCACACCATTCTCCTGCCTGATGGTACCTGACAACAAATGCAAAAGAAATCAATCAGCAATCCTGCATAGAGACGCCTTAACAACACCTAGCCGTCAGAACATCGGATGGAATATTATTATATTGTAAAACGTTACGATCAGCGTTTTTTCATCCCTTTTTACACACGACTGCATTTGCAGAACTAAATAAAGCAAAACAACGGTGCCTGTCATTTCAATTCAGCAGAAATAAAGAGTTAAAGGGGTGATATGACACGTCTTAAAGGAATATTATGGTTTGGCTGGTGCATTGAAATGGTTTAAGTCTTATTTATCTGACCGTTTTCAATTTGTAGCAATAAACAATGAGGTGTCCCGCAAATCGCAAGTCCAGTACGGTGTACCACAGGGCTCAGTCTTAGGGCCTCTGCTCTTTGCATTATATATGCTACCTCTAGGAGATATAATAAAGTGACACGGAATTAGCTTTCACTGTTATGCTGATGATACTCAACTTTATATTTCCTCGAAGCCTCATGAAACACAGCAGTTCCATCGAATAAAGGAATTCATAGTTGATTTAAAAAACTGGATGAGTAAGAATTTTTTACTACTGAACTCGGACAAAACAGGAGTGTTACTTACTGGACCAAAAACCGCCATACGTAACAACCAAGAATACTGCTTAACTATTGACGGATGCTCCATAAAATCCTTGTCGTCAGCTAAGAATCTTGGCGTTGTATTCGATAGTAATCTGTCATTTGAGAGCCATGTCGCCAACACCTGTAAAATTGCATTTTTCCATCTTAAGAATATATCTAAACTACGTCATATGCTGTCACTGTCAGATGCAGAGAAATTAATTCATGCATTCATGACATCAAGACTAGATTACTGTAATGCACTGTAAGGTGGTTGCCCTGCAGGCCTATTACAAAAACTGCAACTGGTTCAAAATGCGGCAGCTCGAGTTCTTGCACAAAAAAGTATGAGCATATAACCCCGGTTCTGTCAACCTTGCACTGGTTACCTATAAAGCATCGCATTAACTTTAAGATCTTGCTTATTACCTATAAAGCCCTACATGGTCTAGCGCCGCAGTATTTAAATGAACTTCTATTGTATTACAATCCTCCACGTGCATTACGCTCTCAGGCATCCTGTCAGTTGGTAGAATTTCAAAATCAAGTGCAGGTGGTAGATCCTTTTCTTATCTAGCGCCTAAACTTCTCTGCACTGTCCGGGAGGCAGACACACTCTGTCAGTTTAAATCTAGACTAAAGACGCATCTTTTTAATATTGCATACACTACACTCCCATAATACTAATCCTCAGAGGATTTAGGCTGCATTATTTAGATCAACCGGAACCAGGAACACATCCAACAACAAATGATGTACCTGTTGCATCAAAGAGTGCTGAACAGTACTCTACTCTTAGCCAGTCTTGTCTCTTTGTTCCAAGGTTACCGCAGGACCTGACCCGAGCTGAGATGATAGAGCTGGATAAAGGATGCGGCAACTTGACACGATTTTTCTACAACACTTCAAATGCTATTAGATTGTTAATGATAATCTTAAATCTATAATTTACCTTATTAGTAAGTTTATTTATTTTTATTTAGCCTTGTTGAGCTTGTGCAGAGGCAGCAGCTTTTGTCAGAGGGGAACTGGAATCCCCTGGTTGGGCCTGGGTTCTCCTGAGTTTTTTTTTTCTCGATTGGAATTTTGGGTTCCTCGCCACCGTTTGCATATTGTTTTGCACTATTTGCCTGGCCGGGGGGGCTGCTTTAGAATTTAGAAGTTAGACATAATTAATATTGCATATAAGAATTTATAGTCCGTTTAATATTTGACCTGTGGTTCTCTCTCCTTTATCTCAAATGTGTGCTTTCACTGTGCGTGTGTGCGAGTGTGTTTGCGTGTGTGCGTCCATGTCAATGTGTGTAGTGTGTATGCATATTGTGTGTGTGGAGCATTTGTCTTTTCTTTTCTTGTTTTCACCTTTTTCTTGTTTTTACAGGTATATGACTTTAGTTGTTTTTCTTGTATTCAATGCGTCTCATGTACAGCTGCTTTGTAACAATGAAAATTGTAAAAAGCGCTATATAAATAAAGTTGAGTTGAGTTGAGTGATAGCTAACCATTCTGGTGACTGCTAACATGATAGACTGCTGTGGAAATGACAAATGCTACAAGATTATCACGTAATGTGAGTCTTGACCGCCCCGATCATATCAAACATGTTTGATATTTAGGATTTTAAATCGGAATGATGACGTTGGTACTTTCGCTACAGCCAATGAGAGACACATCTCCAAGGTGACGGAGGTATCTGCCAGACCCTTTAAAATGTCGACCGCCAAAGCTCCTGCAAGGGTACGTTGGACAGCGGAGATGGAGGAACAACTTGTGGAGTTGTGGCAACAACATGATTGTTTATTTAATGTATCCTCCAAAAAATACCACAACCGCACAGACAAGGAAAAGAGCTGGGGAGAAGTCGCGTCGGGTTTAAATGTACCGGGTAGTTAACTGCTAACATTACCGTGCTAGCTTGGAAATGTAAACAATAAAGCTTTTGAAACGTGAGTAATCAGTTTGGTCTATCACAAGATACACGTCCTCACTGCTTTCTTACAAATGTGTTGTAGTTGTGAGGAGAATTGTTTGTCTGTTAATTGTGCTGTTGTTCACTATTAACGCTGCCGTCGCTTTTGTAACGTTAGTTCTACTACGTAGCTACGCCGAAGCAAGAAGCCGTTTCATTACATTTACATTACAATTTTTTTGTAATGTTAGCAGTACTGTTTATTTACTTTTTTAGTAGAGGAGGTGAAGATAAGAGCAACAACACTGAGAACCCAGTTTACAGAACTTCTTAAACCCAAACCAAGTGGGAGTGGGGAGAAAGATCTTACACAGAAGTAGAGCTGGCTGCTAAGAAACTTTGAGCTTCTCAAGAAACATGTTCTCCAACGCCCCAGTGAAACCACTGTGAGCACAACAGTATAACTATGAAATATAGTGGAATGCAAACGCATGTACATCCCACTGACTGAACTATTTTTCAGCTTGATCAGTCTGTTAAAGACATAATCTATAGCCAGGTGACGCATGACCCTCTCAGTGATGAAGATATTCTGGAGACATCAGAAGCACCAGGTAAATATCACAATTGGGGATGTGCAAGACTCAAAAATACTGATACAATGATGACTGTTGGCTTGTCTTGTCCTCCTTTAAAGCCCACAAATTTAGGGATAATGGCTTTTCATGCGTTTCAAATGGTTTGGGTCGTATTCTAGGACTGTTTATTTACTTATACATCACTATTAGGGGTGTTGGACGACCCCAAATTCCTTATAAGCTTAAATGTGCTTCATATGATATGGTCAGTTATAGACCATGTATAGTTATAGAGATCTGCATTTTACGGCTGAATAGATGGCTCCTGGATCATGTAAGAATCAGTGTGCAGTGCGCACACATAATGAAGCAATTTCACTTATGTGGATATGATCAAATGTAGTTAAGGTATAGTTAAAAAACATATATTTACTCGCCTCCTTCAAACCTCTACTTATTTTTTACTCAAGAACGCAAATTGAACGCAGATCTTTAAAAACAATCATGTCACGAGGTTTAATACATTTTTATTTTTTTAGGACCACATTCCTCCACCACACAAGGTGATGAAGACCATGCCTCTCCTTTTCCCAAAGCCAGACATGGACTAAAGCGCGACAAAGAAGATCCAGATACTATCGAGCAACAAAAGCTTAAATTGTTAGAAAAGATGTCTGCCTCCGTTCTTGCAGCTCCAGATTCATACAGTTCTTTTGGAAATCAGGTTGCAGTGGAACTTGGATTAATTAAAAATAAAAGCTTTCAAACCAAGGTAAAAAGACAAATAATGAATGCTTTGTTTGAGGGCCAGGAGGCTGACCAGTCCATCCGATCACCATCCTCACACATGCCACCTTCCACATACTCGTCTCTCACACCTACACGCATATCCCCATCACTCTCTCACCACTACTACCAGCACCTTCCCCATCAGGGCCCTGTTCAGCCTCAAAATTATTTAAGCACTCTTCGAGATTTGGAGGAGTAGTAAAAGTAACAGCAAAACTGTTAATGTTGTTAATTTGTTGCTTCATTAAGCTTTTTATAATTGTTTAAATGAATATTGGTTTTAAAATATTGTAAACATAAATTTAAATTGTATTTATTAAATATTTATTATTTATATATGCATAAATGTATTTTATTTATTGTTTTGTTTATACTTTATATATTTATTTTAAGTCATAGTTATATTTATGAGTAATACTTGAAAATACTTAAATAAATACCTGAAATGGGATTGTTGAGCGGAACACTCTAAACCTATTGGCGAGAATGCCAAAGGCATTTTCTACGACTCTGCGTGCCCGTGAAAGGCGGTAGTTGAAGATCCTCTGGCTGTGGTCCAGCTGCCTGAAGGGGAAGGGTTTCATCAGATCGGTTCTGAGAGGGTACGCCTCATCACCCACAAACAAATAGGGTAGCACAACATCAGAACTGATAAGCCTTTCTGGAGGAGGAACATTTAGAAGACCCTGGTCTAATGCTTTCTTTAGGTCAGAATGGGCAAAGAGCCCAGCATCTGAGACCCTGCCTTGAGTACCAACACTAATATAAAGGAACTTATAATTTGCATCTACAACTGCCATCATAAGAACTGAAAATCGGCTTTTATAATTGTGCCACGTGCTGCCACTGTGAGCTGGTGGCTGGATGTAGATATGTTTGCCATCAAGGGCACCCAGGCAATGTGGAAACTGCCATTTTTCCATGAAGTTATTGGAAATTGCCGCCATTCTTCCTCTTTGGTTGGTGTCTGCAAAAATAAGAGTAGAAGTATACATGCACAATTTAAGTGGAATACAATCTGAATTTACTAATTATGCACAACTGTCAAGATGAGAGAATTATCTGCACTACTAATGATATAATAAGCCATGGTTTTATTATAGTAAAAGTGTAATCAAGTTTTTGTTGTATTGATTACCATTTATATAACCAAGTTGTACAACAATACCACGGTTAAACTATGCTTACTGTAGCAAAACAGTGGTATTTTTCAGTTTAACATTATTAAATTGCTTATATTCATATTTTTGTACACGATATCTCAATCATTCTTCCTGTAATACTTATGACAAATAATATTCAGCAATACTAACCTTTAGAAAATCATCCTTTAAGACCTGATGTAGGGCTGCACATCTGTGATTTACTATTTCAGACACAGTACTGGCCCCAATTCTGAATTGGAAACTTAGTGATTTGTAGGTTTCCATTTTATCAAAAAAGGTAACATTACTGCAAAATGTAAACACAAACCACAAACATGTTAGATGTCTATACAAACCTGTTGCCAATAATCTGAGGGTCAAGGAGAGCCTCTCCATGGCTATAGTTGCTCTCCTCGTTTTGGTGTTCTGTCTGGTGATTAGTGGTTCAACTCTCTCTAGCAGAATGTCAAACTCATCTGAGGTCATCCGCAGCAGCTCTTTAAAGCCTGACCTGTCCTCCAACTATTGAGAAACAAAACAGAATTCGTATAAATTACTCATATTTTAATAAATAAGCTTTAAAAAATAGCATATTTGTAAGAAATGTGCTACTCTGTCTGTGTTGTGCGATCGTCTGGATAGATGAGAAGAAGTTCCGCGGAGCTCCGGAGCAGTCAAAACAAGAAGCCAAGTGAATTAACAGATGGTTTATTGCTGAATGCTCAAATAAAAGAGGGGCAATCCCTCTATTTATACAATAGGTTAGAAACGGTGTACGTGGCATATATTGCAGACAAAACAAGTGTAACATAACAATTCCATTTAGGCATGAACAGGAAGAACTGTTTCCGCCACCAAAACAGCTACGGGGGGCAAAAACTCTCATGCAAGGACAAGCAGTAGTTCTCATGCAAGGACAAGCGATAGTTAGTCATAACATTTATATAATACACATCCAGTGAATTTCCACCAGTATATTTCCACAATATATTTCCACAATCCCCTCTTTTATGCTTTACATGAAAGCATAATAATTTTTAATCCACATCATCATTATCTTTATTAGACAAAGGTTGATACGTAGGGGGATGAGTAAGGACATGCACCATAGAATAAACACGAGTCATTACACATCTCATAAGGCAAGGACCAAACAAACATAAAAAGAAAAAAATAATAAGTACCGGTACTAACATGGAAACATAGGGAGCGAATAACCCAAACAGGCTGGACAAGAGTCCCCAATTCCAATTCTTTGTTTTATTACGTAACTCATCTTCCCTTAAACTGACTGAAACGTCATTCATGGTTTTCACAGCCACAGCTATTGACCCATCACCCTCGTCCTCTGCCGGCACATATGTGCAACATTGATCCCTACTACTGCACACACACCACCTTTTTCGGCCAACAAACATATCCAGGGCCAGTCGGTTTTGCATGGCCACCTGTCGTAGTGCATTCAGTTCTTTCTTTACCCCGTGCATCGCGGCTGTGGTACTGTTTGTGAAGGAGGCAAGTCTGTGATGTAAAATGTTCTGTTGGCTCATCAGATCGGCAGTGCCGTACGCTGGAACCATAGATTCCCAAAACCTGGACCAGTGCGATCGTAGCTGGTGCTCCTCCGGCACTGCACTGTCGG
This sequence comes from Triplophysa siluroides, assembly GCA_006030095.1. Classification (NCBI taxonomy): domain Eukaryota; kingdom Metazoa; phylum Chordata; class Actinopteri; order Cypriniformes; family Nemacheilidae; genus Triplophysa; species Triplophysa siluroides. Next base: position 16,896 of record VCII01000330.1, on the reverse strand, counting down.
TCCACGCATTACGTCGGAGCCGAGCCGACCGATGTTTCAAATGCATAAGAGTGACACGATGTTTGAGTTGTACGGGTGCACAGAGTCCAGTCCAGTTCTTTCCGAAAGTGTTATTGACACTCTCTCCTCCACAATACCAGTACCAGTCGTCCATCAGCCGGGCCCCATCCGCGGGCCAGGGTAGATCACATGACGTATTCGTGCTAGTACAGGAGGGGTTATTTGGGGTAAAACATAGGGAAACGTTGTGATGAAAAGTGAAATTACCCCCGGACTCTGGACAGGCTGTGGTATTGCGTTGACAAGACCCGGAGATAAATCGGGGGCAATGGGCCAAGGGCTGTCCTGTGGAGATTATATATTTACAATGATTAGCAGTTATGCCTGGTACCTTCGCTCCCCTTGTTCCATTAAAACAATAAGGAAATACATACCCTTTAGGGATCACAATCATAATTTTTACATCAGTAACCTTATGTCTGGCCGAGCTATTTGCTCGCTGATTATTATTTGGACAATATGATGGTCCCTGAACAGGGTCAGCACACACAGGTCCCCACACAAATTCATTATTCTCATACAAATTACAATACACAGTGTGATTACAAGGGCATATGGGAGGGCACCTAACGAAACCGTGACCGCTGAAGTGAACATCTCCTGGCAGACAACACAAGAATCATTGGTTGACTGTCGGGCGGTCCAGTTTGTATACTGCCAGAATGTGTTTAGCATGCACTTCGGCACCTCTCACCCCCGTAGCGCATGCAGCTACGAGGCAGGAGAGAGGAGGATTAGTTGGAGCATTTTCTGCAAAACAAAAAGTATTAGATCATATTCATACAGATTATTTAAGATTCTTGAGTCGCGTAGCGTGTATCCACTGTGGAAAAAGATCAGTTAATACAGAGGTACGAGTTATAGCCAGCACTTCTGCAGGCCCATCGTAAAGTGCCTCTACCAGCATATTACCAGGGGCTTTTAGCTTTTTTACCAAGACCTTTTGCCCAACTTCAAATGGGTGTGTCTTATCTGAAGGTATCTCTGGGTGTGTTTTGTTCACCTTCTCCCAGTATGTGTTTAAAGTGCGTATTAGGCCTGCAGAATACTCCAAACATGTGCTCTACCATTTCATTACCCCCCACCATAATCATTCCATGTCGCCATGGTATTGGAAACGGACGCCCCATAACAACCTCATATGGGGACAGACCGTCCAAATTTGGTTGTGGCATCATTCTTAAATCGGCCAGTACGATGGGAAGAACACCAAGCCAATTTCTAGCTCCTGAAGCCTGCATTGCTTTTCGTAATTTCCCTTTGATTGTACGATTGGCACGTTCCACAAAGGCTGAGGACTGAGGATGATAGGGGATGTGCATACGCCACGTCAGATTTATTTCCTTTGCCAGATCTTGTGTGACCATAGCCGTGAACGGCGTTCCTTTATCCGAATCTATGCTTAAAGGAATACCATAGTGGGGTATTATGTCCTGTGTTAAATGTTTTATGACGGTTTTTGCATTTTCTTTAGCACACGGGAACCCTCTACCCATTTAGAGAATTTGTCCACCATTACCAGCAAGTACTTATAGGGCCCCTGGCCCGGCATGTGCGTAAAGTCAATTTGCCATTCTTGGAAAGGCAACTCAGGTCTCGGGAGGTGCTGATGCTGCGCTGGCGCTTTTGACTGATTATTTTTCGCACAGACCAGACATCTCCCGAGAATGTCGTCCACGATTTTAGGCAAGTTATTCGCGCAGAATATTGGGCGCATGATATCGAGTACCCCTCTTCGACCGCGATGTGTAACACCGTGAAACTCGCGGACGAGGAACAGTAAGGCCGATTCAGGAATGCAAATGCGCTGGTCGCGATCAGACCAGAGACCGGAGTTATCTTGTACAGCAGCGAATGAGGACCAAAAAGACAAATCACTGGGGGTGGCGAAAGACTGGACAACAGTCAGGTCGAGATCAGGCAGAAGACCCGAGGCTAGCGGGCCATGTGATATAGTTTTATTAACATATCAACAAATGTCAATGGCTGGTCCAAGGCCGGCAGCATGGAGATAACGTCCTTTAAAGCTGCCACTGACGGAGGCTGTATTTCAACATGCCTCTGCCTCTTGGTTATCCACATAAACGCTTCATTTGATGGACCCTCCGGTCCATAAGGCATAACCCCAGGGGGTTCCGGGACCGGTGTTATAGGGGGTTCGGGCGCAGTTTTTTTTCGAGCTCCTAGCATGGAGTACGGGGGCGCGGGCGGCATATAAGAAGCAAGCGCGGGGTACAACGGTGGAGGGGGTGGCTGAGCATGCACCTCTGGAGGTGAAGGAGGTGGTAATTTGGATAACTGTCGCGCAATTGTTTTTTGTAATTTTGCCGTTGCCTCTGCCTCTATTTTAACTGCCTCTTTGCCTTTAGGTGGTTTAGGTATCATTTTAAGGAGTTTTCCCGGTGTGCTAATACCCTGTCCGTTATCCCAAACTTTCTTCATTTCTACCCATGCTCTATAACCATCTTTCATGTACTGAACCAATCCCCAGCCCCTTTATAAATCATTCGAAAAGCGCTGGCCAAATGGTAGGGGTCAAAACTCCCCGTTCGTGGAAACGTAGGACATCGCTCTATTCCCTCAGTCCAACCAGCTAAATTATCTACCCATGGATTGGCGTAGAAAGCCTGATTACAGCGAACCATCCAATCTAATGGCGACTCCCCATTTGGGGTTTTGGATATGATCCCCCCATTTGTGCGGAACCTTCTCAAGAATCCAGCGATTTAAAATGAATTGTTTCTCAACTAATGTGTATAGATGTGTAAAGCGCGCTCTCCTCCTCACTCTACCGTGGGAGGATGTCTCTTGCGGGGGGACTCAAAACCCCTCGCTCAACGGTTGCAGGAGGACTCGAACCCCCTGCTCAAAACACACGACAGATTTCACCAATCAGGTAGTCAAACCAACTCATGTCTTACCCGATCGGAGAAACCACGCCGCGGTCATCAAAAACTCAAAACACACAACAGATTTCACCAATCAGGTAGTCAAACTAACTCATGTCTTACCCGATCGGAGAAATCACGTCGCGGACATCAAAACACACAACAGATTTCACCAATCAGGTAGTCAAACAAACTCATGTCTTACCTGATCGGAGAAATCACGTCGGGGTCACCAAGAACTGTAAGAAATGTGCTACTCTGTCTGTGTTGTGCGATCGTCTGGATAGATGAGAAGAAGTTCCGCGGAGCTCCGGAGCAGTCAAAACAAGAAGCCAAGTGAATTAACAGATGGTTTATTGCTGAATGCTCAAATAAAAGAGGGGCAATCCCTCTATTTATACAATAGGTTAGAAACGGTGTACGTGGCATATATTGCAGACAAAACAAGTGTAACATAACAATTCCATTTAGGCATGAACAGGAAGAACTGTTTCCGCCACCAAAACAGCTACGGGGGGCAAAAACTCTCATGCAAGGACAAGCAGTAGTTCTCATGCAAGGACAAGCGATAGTTAGTCATAACATTTATATAATACACATCCAGTGAATTTCCACCAGTATATTTCCACAATATATTTCCACAATATTCTTTACACAGAATATTTGACCCACTAGGCCACTAAATGAAATAAAATAAAAAAATCAACAAAAATACAATATCTTGAATAAGTACGACACCTGTTGCCATCAATTAACCTTATCATCATCATAAGAGGTGTGGCTGACTGAGTGTGTGTGGTGTGATGTCTGTGCATTTGTCCAAATAGCGCAAAACGAAATTTGGTTTTCCCATTGTTTATTATAGGTCGATGCAAACTGCCAACGCGCAGCTTGTAGTTTCGTTCAACAGATTGTTATTTGGCTATAGTCATACATATAACATGCGTTTATGTGTTTGTTTTTATGCTGTATCTTAAAATCACATTGCCATTCATCTTTGTTCTTGGCAGCGACAATTTTTTTCTTCCGTTATTTATTAACATTAAACTTAAGCGGCTCGCCCAAAGCACAGTCACAACTTCAGCACTAGAAAAAAACCATTATAGCACCAAAATACGTTCCCGAGGCTTTGGACAGACAGACAGAGAATCATAGAGCGGCAAAGACACTTCCAGGGTTAAAAGTTACTGTAGTGGAGTAGGCGGGGCGAGACCGTGAGTCGAGGCCGGTGAGTGAGTGTTAATGAGCGGCAGCTGTGCACTCACCGGTCTCGTATCACAAAGGAGATCGGGAGCATAAGAGGACGAGCGACCGGACCGTCACGGAGAGAGGACCGGGCCCGGACATATGTTAAGTTGATTTATGGTCATGTTTGTGTTGCCGGCAGTCGTCCGTGAGGGGCTGCCGGCTGTTTACTTCGTTATTATTTTATTAAATGTTTAAATGTCTGCCGGTTCCCGCCTCCTTCCTTCCTTTTAATGAACCTTTCTACAGTTACATACCTTCCCAGCAAGCAATTTTCGGTCTAAAAGACATCTATTAGCCGTCTAAACCCAGCCCAGACGTAGAGGCTAAAACAAGGCTGAATTTGGGCTGTCAGTGAAAATCTAATAGACGTCTAACCATAGCCCAAGAATAGACTAATCATCAATAACACAGCTATCGAAGGCCTACATATACATGTAATAGACAACAAAATGAGGCTAAAGGATTCTTTTCACTCAAATATAACAGGTTCTCATAAATGACAATCATCCAAACAAATTAAATATAATGGATTTATTTAGAAAAATAATATTAACAACTTAGACAACATACAAACATAAAAATGAGAAAATAAAATATTAGACACTATGGGAAAACAACTCAAGAAAATAAAAATATAAAGACACAATCAATTGTTGCCTTTACTCCCATATCCACCACCCCCTGCTCTCCCTGGTGCCTGTTTAAAATGGCCAGAAATGGCATTTTTTATATCCAATTCTGTTGCCGATGGAAAATTGGTCATCACTGCGTCTGCCAAACGAGAAAAAGAAAAAAAAATGCACAAGAAAAGCATTGTTGACAATAATTTTTGAACTAATTACAGTAATTGTGACAATCATTCACTTTTGCTTGGAAGCACACTAGCTGGCCAATATAGAGTTAAGATACATGTATATGATTTCCAATGGAATATAGATTGAGACTACATAATTTATATCAATATTATTAATACATTTGTATTAATAATTGAACATTTTTGCCTGCATAATGGTGATGCACTAATTATAAATATATACACACACATACACATATATTAGGGGTGTAACGATACATGTATTGAACTGTTCGGTATGAGGCTTTCGGTCTGGTTTTCAGTACGGATTTTTTAACCATTTTACCTGCTGACCAAAATGTTGTTATTTCAAATGTAAGCGCACTCATAATGTAAGAGATGCTGGCGCAACCACAACATCGACTGGCTAACGCAATGTAAGCGGAACGAAACTGAGCTACTTGTTATTGTGTTTGTGTGGACCGTTTATCAGTTTGGACCAATGCATTGCGAGCCTGATCAAGCAACACTGTTACTACACAGCGAGATCCAGTAAAGAAAGCATTTTAATTGCTACTGAAGTAATAACATATATATATTCACATTTCTCTGTTATAAACAGATCAAACAATGCTGACGTGGAAACCAGGAAGAAACATTATGCCATAAATGAACTATGCAGTGTCCACACTAGACTTTGTCAGAGATGAGCGTTTTAGTGAGGAAAGGTTGCTTTAGAGTGTTATTGTTTTGTTTTTTTACCATTGCTGCCCGGGTATTCTAACTTTCCAACTGCCTTTCTAGGTACTGGAACTCCTCCTCAGTGCCCAAGGTAGAAAGGTGGAACACAGTGTCTGGTTCCACATTTTTACCAATTCTTCTTTAATTTCTATAAGCTGTGTCAACACTTTTCTTTGGAATCCTAAATGCAACAAAGGCATTGTTGATTTCAAATACCATTCACAATAGCATCACAATACTGAGGTATGACGACTCCAATACATCAATAACAAACAGTTTGCATGTAAATTTGAACACAAATCTCTGCCTCCTCATCTATAGGGGACAACAAGGAGAAGAACTGTGGCCAGCTATAACCCAGAAGGTAAAAGATAAGGTAGAGAATCTTTATTTACTCCCACGGTCATGATTCAAGAAAATCGAGAAAAATATTCTAGTAACAATCTCTTGATACTTACTTTTGTCTGTCATTGGGAACTTGTCTTGCTTTTCTGTAAAAAAAAAGCAAACATGTACCCAATATGCAAAAAAAAAAAAAAACATGATTGTCCTATTAAATTGGGAGAAAGAAGTTACACCGCCCCCTAAATTTAGAAACATTGACACATTAAAAGTAATATGTTAATTAGGTTATTTTAACTGATGCTCTTTGACTGAGCTTAGCGGGCATAAGCTCAGCTCATAAGTATATTCATACTAACCTTTAGAGTTGCTGCCTTGAGGAGTCCTGGGAGTCCTGGCTGATTGGCGCTCAGTCCTGGTAACTGTAATGAAGTACCGATATATTTTTATTTGGACTATTCAGATCAGTATCTGACAACTCTGGAAAAATATATGTCCATACTAACCTGGGGGATTTCTGCCTTGAGGAGTCCTGGCTGATTGGCGCTCAGTCCTGGTAACTAATGAAGTACCGATATATTTTTATTTGGACTATTCAGATCAGTATCTGACAACTCTGGAAAAATATATGTCCATACTAACCTGGGGGATTTCTGTCATGGTTCCACCTCTCCTTGTCAGGTATTTCTTGGTCTAGAGGTGGAATCATACAGGATCCTTTGTTACTCTAGTCTGCGTCATCGTTCCTACCCTCCTGTTTCCTAGTTTGTGTTAATTAGTTTATCCCTTACACCTGTTCCCTCTTGATTTGCTCCCCTTTAAAACATCCTCGTGTTATTTGTCCTGTCTGGTTCATTGTACGTCCTACCCTGGTTATACATGTTTGGTCTTGCTATCCCTAGCTATATGCTTACCCCCGTTTCCTGTTACCCTGAGTCCTAGTAAGTGTCAGTTTAGTGTTTGTTCCCAGTGTTTGTTTTGTAGTTTAGTTAGCCCTTGTTCTTGTTCTTGTTTAAATATATTATATTGTCCTGTTTTCCCCCCTCGTGGGTTTTGTTTTGCCTTTTTTAGTTTTGTCTCTGTTAATAAATACCCCTGTTAACCCCTTCATCCCTGCGTCTGCCTGCAATTGGGTTCTCCTGCCTTGTCTCTTACCGAGAACCGTGACAGAATGAACCAGCCAAACCGAACCCAGCAGGCAGTAGCCAACGACACCAACCGTTGGTCATGCACCTCCAACCCAGTGTGGTGGGAGGCGATTGCCTCCCAGTCACACGCTGGAGGCGGTCCGTTCCCGGCCCAGTGCCATAGGCCTCTGCAGGACTATGCTCGGGAGGTCGAGGCCAGGAGGGCGTCTGTACCCGAGGTGCTGGTGAGTGCCTACCTAATGGCCGGGATGGACAACCCACCATCTTTCCTGAACGGGAGGAGTTGGTTTATCAGCCGTTCCCACAGTTAGTGGAACGGCTGCAGCTTCGAGAGGAGTGTTACCAAGCCTCCTCTCCCAGCTGTTGTCCAATCTCCTCCCGTCCGGGGTTGGGGTCCATTCCGGAGGACCGTGTGGTGGGTACTCTCACCTTGGGGAATTCCACACAGTCTTCCTCCTCACCTCCTGTAGCCCCTCCGCCGCCGACGGACCTCGGTGGCAAACGGGGGAGACGGGAATCCTGGGGGTCCTCGTCGGAAGCCTCCAATCCCGAGCCGCCCACCCCATTCACCTCGTTTCTTCAGCCGATCACCAGGCGGGTGGCTCGGCTGAAGAGGAAGAGGCAACGGAGGGCAGCCGGGAACCAGGGGGTCCCGAGTCCGGTGGTCCCGAGTCCGGTGGTCCCGGTGGTCCCGAGTCCGGTGGTCCCGAGTCCGGTGGGTGTCAAACCCCAAATATTTTTTGGGGGGGCGCCGTGGGGAGGTGACGGTCCGAGCGGCCAGCCCGGCCGCAGATTCCTCCCAGCAACCGGCACCAAGCCCGGTCCAGCAACCGGCACCAAGCCCGGTCCAGCAACCGGCACCAAGCCCGGTCCAGCAACCGGCACCAAGCCCGGTCCAGCAACCGGCACCAAGCCCGGTCCAGCACCGGCACCAAGCCCGGTCCAGCAGCCGGCACCAGCCCGGCAGCCGGCACCAAGCCCGGTCCAGCAGCCGGCACCAAGCCCGGTCAGCAGCCGGCACCGCCCGGTCCAGCAGCCGGCAACCAGCCCGGTCCAGCAACCGGCACCAAGCCGGTCGCACCAGCCCGGTCCAGCAACCGGCACCAAGCCCGGTCAAGCCCGGTCCAGCAACCGGCACCAAGCCCGTTCCAGCAACCGGCACCAAGCCCGGTCCAGCAACCGGTACAGAACGCTGCCCAGCCGCCGGAGAGCGCTGCCCAGCCGATGTCAAGCCCGGCATTCCAGCCATGGTCCAGTCCGGCTTTCCAGCCGGCCGTCCAGCCCTTGTCCTGCCCGGCATTCCAGCCGGCCGTCCAGCCCTTGTCCTGCCCGGCATTCCAGCCGGCCGTCCAGCCCTTGTCCTGCCCGGCATTCCAGCCGGGGTCCAGCCCAGCAGTCCTGCCGGGGACAAGAACAGTTTTCCCCAGGACTTCCCCTGTCAAGCCTCCTGGGGCTCCGCGTATCTGACAACTCTGGAAAAATATATGTCCATACTAACCTGGGGGATTTCTGCCTTGAGGAGTCCTGGCTGATTGGCGCTCAGTCCTGGTAACTGTAATGAAGTACCGATATATTTTTATTTGGACTATTCAGATCAGTATCTGACAACTCTGGAAAAACATTTCCATACTAACCTGGGGGATTTCTGCCTTGAGGAGTCCTGGCTGATTGGCGCTCAGTCCTGGTAACTGTAATGAAGTACCGATATATTATTATTTGGACTATTCAGATCAGTCTCTGACAACTCTGGAAAAACATGTCCATACTAACCTGGGGGATTTCTGCATTGAGGGGTCCTGGCTGATTGGCGCTCAGTCCTGGTAACTGTAATGAAGTACAGATATATTTTTATTTGGACTATTCAGATCAGTATCGGACAACTCTGGAAAAACATGTCCATACTAACCTGGGGGATTTCTGCCTTGAGGAGTCCTGGCTGATTGGCGCTCAGTCCTGGAAGCTGTAATGACAATAAAAACAATATTGCTAGTGTACTATTTCACCCCTCAAAAAAAAAAATCTCTGATGCTGTGTCGTGACTTATCAGTTTTGTTTATTCCATTACCTGGGGTTGATGTGCGTGTTGGTAATTCTAAAAAACGACGCCTGAATGCCTGCTTAGTCCCTGATAAAAGCATATTTGGATTAGATATACATAAAGATTGTATTGCATTGCATTCACCTAAGAAAAAATAGAACTACTCTGTTTTTGTGAATAAATTCATAAATTTAGAAATACAGAGCTCTATTGTTCTGAAATAATGCATTCTTGTTAATTTCTCAAGTGAATGCAATTTATTAATGCAGGATATTTAGAGACAACAAATAACAACAATCAAAGCACATCTTACATTTTGGCGTTTCAATTCTTGTGGAGTCCAGAGACCGTGGAGTGCCTTTATAGTCACAGTAAGCAACATGTATTAAAATTTAAAAGAGCAATGGATGAAATACCAGTATGCAACTTAGGGCTGCTCTGAAGGTGTCTGATGTCTTGACTGGTATTTAGTTATCTTGTTGGTACTCTATAATCATAACTACTTATACTTCCTTTTAATGATTAAAGCATCATTATTAAATTGGAATATTTTTCTTTACTTTGTTCAAGAATTGGAGAGAGGAGTTGTGGTGTTTGTTGAGAACCTACAAAAAAATGTTTTTTTTAAATATATGGCCTCAGGGTGGTGTTGTACTCCTAAAAGAGAACATTTGACTTCATATACAGTGCTCTGTCACCTTCCATTAATTTCTTCATTCTTCCAATAGAGTGTAAAATATCTCCATCCAGAAATCATTGTTAAGTGGTCGATGCTTGTTTTGAATAATTTACACTTCATATTTGATGAATTGAGAAATGAGTGGTACAAAGTTTACTGCAAAACATCATATAATAAACAGAATTTACAGTTAGGTCTCTACATTATATATCCTACTTTGTTGTGTAGACATCTCGGGGTCATCCAATGGACTCATCAAAGCACCTAATGAAAGATTTCAATAAATAATTGTTTTCAGTACTACACTATGTACACAAGGTTACACTTTAAATAATATGCAAGCAAGTTTAAAATTTAAATAAATTTTCGAGACATGAAAATGTGAAAACATTATGTATTTATATTTGCAACAAGTGTACATACAAGGCTTTGCAGTAGGTGGTGTTGCAAAAAGCTCCTCTGAAAAGATTTCTGCTGGATATAGCAAAATAAATAATAAAAATAATAATAAAAGTTTTTTTTAAAGCAAAGAGCTTTAAACAGAATGCCTGTCATTCACCCACTCACAATAAGAGCAGTTAAGCTTTTGGTTTGTAATGCTCAAGGACATACACTTTTTACAATTAGAAGGCAAGTGATTGAAGCAGCAATGCTCCTTGAGCTTTTCTTAGGGCAAACACAAATTAATGAAATGGCCAATATCCAAAACCACTTAATTTACAAGTACGAATAATGACCTCACCCATTTTTTAATGGACCCTCTTCATCAGCTTACTCCCATTGTTATTTTTTGGTGCTAAAAAAATATTATTGGCATCAATAATTATTTTTACTTTCAAAAGATATAACACCCTGACCGATCCAACACCTCCATCGCTTTGAACCGCCAGCCTGACAAGCGGGGGTCTGTGAACAGTGCCGTAATGGCACTGGACCGGATGGATGCTGGGCGGAGCTGGATTAACTTCCCGTTGGAAGTCTTGTCTATGATGTATTATGTGTATCTGTTTTTCTCACCACTTTCCTCATGTTATGCTGTATTTTTCTTCTTAATCCATTTCGTTACACTGTACTTGTATATGTGTAATGACAATAAATTGAATCCAATTCCAAATCCAAATCACCAATTTTGACCGATTTTTTAATTAAAAATAACTTCTGTGGACATGGCCAAAATAATTATTATACTATAATGTTATGTTGCGTACCTGAAGCAGTGTCAGGTTTGGAGGACGTACCATATTTTTTGGATGGCTCAGGGAAAGTACAAACTATAAATGAAAGGAATATATTAAAATAATGTAAATGAGATGTAGACACTGATGTTTTTGTATCCGAAATATAGCATTTCTTAAAGCAATCATACATTATGGAAAAGCCACAGCAGTCTGACTGACAGAACAGAACATGGACTGTTACTGCTCGTGAAATATGTTCACATGCCACCTGATGATCTTTAATATAACAAATGAGGTAATTGAAATTGCCTATTTACCAAATTAAATGCATACTTATTTGTTATATTACACATTTAATCAGCTGAGAAGTAGTTAAAGAAAAACAAAAAAAATAACAGCACAACTACCTCGGCAGTTCTGTGGTGGTGGTGATTGAAGCACGGACTCTGATGAGCTAATATCTAAACAAAATTGCAATTTGGCCATGGTATTATCAAATCAATTCTGATGATGCTGTTTTTAATAGAAATGAATGGTGAAAATGACACTTACCTTGGATGTAGTCTGCATAACTTTTCTTTTTTGGTGCACGCCTCAGTCCTTGAGACATAATGGCCTGTGGATTGGACAAATTTTAAGATGTATTAATGACCTTTATCAAATACAAGAATGATGAAACTAGATTTTTAGATTCATCTGGGATACGAGTCGGTATATTAATTGACGTCGGCAATATTCTCACCCAGAAAAGTTTACTGACAAGACAGGACCAAGTTTCAGTTCATCTTAAAGACATGGAGAAGAGGGAATATGGCAAATCCCTGTGCATGTGGTAAACACACAGCCTTCCTATGCAGATGCTTTGCCCTCCAAAAGCTTCCGTTTTACTCTGCTAAGGTCATTGTCCATCACATACATGATGTTAATCATCTTTGACTCACAAGGTAGATCAAACAGCTGCTTTGTGACCTTTGGGTCGATAACATCCACAACCAACATCCCATCATGACGCTTTTCCCTCACAAACACAATTTGCTCAGTCTCCAACAGGAAGCAGTGATAGTGCCTTGGCTGATATGGAGTATGGTTTGCGCCTCCATTGCTTCATGTGTTCCTGTTTATTTGCCTTTTCGGCCAATCTTTTAGTGACCTGGGCGACTGGATTTTTGCAATTTCTAACCATTTTTTTATGAACTGCAGGTGGTTCTCAAATGGAAAGCAGGACAATTCATTCAAGGAGCATTTGAAGTTAAAAACATCATCAGCAATGTGTTTGATGGAGTGTATGTTGTATGTTGGGAAAGTTTCCCCATAGAGTTCAGAACAGGTATCCACAAAGTGTTCCAGCAGGTTTTGTGCATATCCTAGGTAGTGTTCTCTTCTGGCATCATCATCATCCAAGAGAATAGACATACCAATTGTTAATGACAGGAAGTGATGATAATGGTCCCGAGACAGAACACCCTGCAACACAAGTGGTCCTGTGTACAGAAGAAATTGCCGTAGTTCAGTTGCTTTCCAGCGATCAAGTTCAATCAGAGATCTTGGCTGCCTGGCAAACTCTGCCGGCATTGCACCTTTCAGTTGTATCAACTTATTGTTGATTTTTTCACTCTGTCCTTTTTGCAACCTGCAAATAACTCTCTCTAGATGCATGTCATGAAACTTAGGAAGATCGCAGGCAGACACAGATGGTTGAGGGGTTAACAAGGATATTTATTAACAAAAAGCACTACAAAAAGGCAAAAAAACCCCAAGGGGGAAAACAAGACAGGATGACAATAATATTAACAAGGACACTGACTAACTAAAACTAAGAAAACAAACAGTTGAACAACACTACACTACACTTACTACACAGGGAAACAGGAACCAGGAACAAGGAACTGACTCTCATAAAGCACAACAGCTACAAGCAAGACGACAGCAGCAGAGCTACAAGCAAGACAAGAACAGACAGCTACAAGCAAGACGACAGCTACAAGCAAGACGACAGCTACAAGCAAGACGACAGCTACAAGCAAGACGACAGCTACAAGCAAGACGACAGCTACAAGCAAGACGACAGCTACAAGCAAGACGACAGCTAGACAGACAGCTACAAGCAAGCTTCAAGCAAGACGACAGCTACAAGGACACAGCTCGACAGCTACAAGCAAGACGACAGCTACAAGCAAGACGACAGCTACAAGCAAGACGACAGCTACAAGCAAGACGACAGCTACAAGCAAGAGACTAGCAAGCAAGACAGCTACAAGCAGGACAAGCAAGACGACAGCTACAAGCAAGACGACAGCTACAAGCAAGACGACAGCTACAAGGAACTTCATACAATGAACGAGCACAGGACAATGAACACAAGGATGTTTTAAAGGGTGACAAACACAGGATCATAACGAGGAACAGGTGCTGGGGATTAAGCACTAAGGAGAGGCTGACGAGGAACGAGATGGCGGGAACAATGACGCAGACCGGAGAGAGAGAGAGTATGGCCAAATAGGTGCCAAAATAGTCTCTCTCCCACCACATAACTAAAGGCTATGCCATGGCTCCACAGAAAACCAAGAATAAAACATGACATGATAGTGGAACCATGACACATGTGGTCAAGAGGAAATTGTGTGACACATTTGATTCCAAGTTGAGCTAGAGGTGTAGGTTCCTTCTGATGGTTTGGATACTGCAACTGACTGAATTTATCATCAGTGATTTTCTCACAAGACATTTTATTTAAGTGGACAACCCTTCCCTCAACTGATGTGGCCAATGACAGACAACGCTCACATCCATTTAAGGCATTATGGCTTTTGATGCACTTTAGAAATGCTCTTGCTGGAGCATCACATACGAATGCTCGCAGAGTTACTTTGTGCACTGTGGTTTTGTGTGGGACACCATTTTGCATAAGCACCTGCAATTCTGCTATTAAATCACGAAGATAGTCATGAACAGGGTTGGGCTTGCTATTGCTATAATATAAAGCAACCAGAAATGGCTCAGAACTAGCAAATTTAGCTAGAATTGGCCAAAAATGTGTTTTACTGGACTTGAATATTGGCAGACCATCTATATTGATAGTAAGGTCTACAGGTCCTGTAAACCATGTGTTTTGGGAAAGGAACTGGAGAATACCCGGCTCTAAGCCATGGTATGTGTACTGGCCACCACATGCATTCTTAATTTCAAATCCAGAAGGGGTTTGTAGCAGTGTTTTGCTGTCTTTTGGAAGTGTATTTCCATGTGTTCTCAAGATTCTCAGCAGCTTATTTAGTGCAGCATGTGTTTGATTTGTTGTTGTTGCCCATTCAGCCAAATCATTGTGTAATGATGGTGTGTCATCGCAATCAGAATAATCAGACTCTGTATTAGAGTCACTGGAATCGGCAGTTTCCTTGTATCCATAATCTAAATTTGATGGATCCTCTTCAGCATCTACAATCAAAGAAGTACCCTCCTCAAATAAATGTGCTTGTGCGGATGGACCCTCCCCAGACACATCTCCTTGTAACTGTACATCCAAATCTAGACATTCATCCAAGCTGCTACTTGATGCAGCGAGAGCGTTAACTCGATCTCTCAATCAACGCCATTCTCTTAGGTATTTGGGATCCATAACTGTTGAATATGATAATACAATTAAAATTATAATTGACTATGTAACACTGTTATCCCAAGAAATGTCTGACTACTATCATAATGTTATTTGAAACTGAAATATACAGTATATTTTTAATTATCATTGTAATGAAGGTGAAAACAGATTTTATTTTCATTTCTAGTTCAGTTCTTTCCTCAATTTGACTAAACTAAACATGGAGAAGCAGCATTCAGTTTTTAAGCACCATATATCTAGAAGAAATTTACTGAAAACTGAAGGTATGTTGCATCTCTTAATTCTGTTTAAATCAAGTTTAAATTCTATACTGTTTTCCACTGTCTTTTATTAATTGGAAAGAAATAATGATTATTTATAATTTATTTTCATATTGCACTATGTTGCTGTAAGTTGTACTTTAAGCACTTTGAAAACTTGCCTTAAATCAAAAACTCATATTTCATATCTTAATCTTAAATCTTAAACATATTTGTATCTTTAATCATAATAATAAAAAATAGTAATGGTAAGTTTAATAGTTTCATCCTTACCAGCTTGAATTTAGATCAATTTTAGTTTAAGGCCACACAGTTGCAGTAACGTTACACGTGCAGGTAACGTTGACTTATTGGAGAAAAAAATACTCCACAATGCTAACGGTAAAATGTCACGGTTCCTACACATTATAACAAATAATGCATTTAAATAATGAACATGTCAAAAAGAACACGCATACTTACAAGTTTGAAGTAGAAATATTAAAGTTTTCTGTGTGTTGCTCGCCTGTTGCTGTCCGACAGGTGCAACTGCTGTCTCGTGTAAAATAAAATTGAAAATGGCGGAAATGTTTATCGCGAGATCTGGCTAAAGTGATATAGTCGCGCGATGCCAGTAGTCCCAGTAGCAGAAGTCATGTCTCAGTAGGGCTTTGCTTGTGCCATCTAGCGGTTGAAAATTAGAAATTTGATTTGTATTTAACTTCAAACGAATGACAGTCCATACATAATATTGTAGAATGTCTATGACTATGAATGTTATGTGACAACAAAGATAATGCTAGTTCAAATGTTTACAAAAGTGTGGGCTAAAAGCAGTCTACAGGCCGTTTAATTATCGTTGCTGAAGACCATGTCATGAAATGGCATATTGACACGATGGGATAACAACTATCTTATGCGCTACCTAAAACTAAAAAGATTTTTTTTTTTTACTCAAAATGGGCTAAATTAGTCGGTCTGACTAGGAGCTAAATCGTGACTACGCACAGCCTAGAACGTGAAAGAAATTAAACTAAAGCTTGCAATCACTGTTGACTTTGCTTACATGGAATATCATACATCTCGTAAGTTACTTTATAAGTTATTTTGGTCAAAACGACATGTATCCAAATTCAAAGTTATTTTGGCTAGTGGGCTGCGGGCTATATCGGGTATAACCGAGACGTTGAAATGTTGGCTATTGCTTGCGGGGAAATAGCCCGTCTTACTACGATCTACATCGTGTCTACGCACAGCCTACACATATAACATGTCAAATTAAGCAAACCAAACACCTCGTCATCACAGTTGACTTTGCTTACATGATGGAAAATCATACATCTCGCAAGTTATTTTGGATAAAATTACATTTAACAAGATTAAATGTTATTTTAGCTAAAAGTGGGTTACACACAGCCAGACTATATCGGGTCTATATTTAACCTAGACGTTGAAATGACGGCTATTGCTTGCTGGGTTGCTACAGTTTGCTACAGTTACCTTTACATGCCTGTTTTGCTACAGTAACGTATAAATGCCTTGCTACTATTTGCTACAGTAACATGTTTGCTTTTCACCGCGGATGCGCCGTAGTACAGTTAAAACAGTACAGTTACACACTCTATCCCTGTTGCACAACCGCTGAATTTCCTGCATCTATTGGAAATACACTTGTTTCATAATATGACCAATATTATGTTCATAACTCACACCATTCTACATGGCAACAGTGATCAATTTCGCTTCGCTACTACTGTTTCCCGGTGAGATGACGTCATTAAGAGGCGTTCTCTGGTATGATAACCTTAATATTGTCCTGTAGTTTGGTGTCTTAAAATGTCTTTTGGTGTGCAATTATGAAATAAAAAAACTTCCAATTAAACTTTCTAAATCAGTTTTTTGCACTTGTTACCTTTTGTCGTATTTATA
>VCII01000329.1:0-10539 GCA_006030095.1 Triplophysa siluroides | reverse complement strand
GCCCACCACACACACACGGGCGCGCGCGCGCGTCGCGCACACAAACATCGCGGCGCGGCGCGCGCCGCGCCGATCGCGCCGCCGCGAGCGCGCTGCGCGCACACACTACACACGGCAGCGCGCGCGCGCCACACAACACCACGGCGCGAGCGCTCGCGCGCGCGAACCCACACAGCAGCTGCTCTCGCTCTCGCACACACACACACTGCGCGCGCGCGCGCTCGCACACGACAACACACGTCGCCTCGCCCTGCCGCACACACACCCGTCTCTCTCGCTCGCTCTCTCTTCACACACAACTGGCCGCGCGCTCGCGAGCTCGCTCTCAACACACACGTGCTCTCCTCTCGCTTCACACATGCACACATACTAACACACACACACGAGTCATGAAATGGACTTCTCTGGTTTCTGTGTTTTTAGACTAAATGTGCGACTACTGACACTGAAAATATCACATATACATGATTCAACAGTTAAACATTAACTCCGTTACACAGATACTATTGAGATATCTACACACCCTAAAAAAACATGACAAATAATGTAACAATTTATTGAGAAGACAATTTCAAATATATGATTTCACAAAGCAAGTCCCAGAATGGTATTAGTGTATCTTATTTCAAAGATGAGGAAAGTACATACGTGACTTTTGTTTCAGGATATAAAGATGTGCTAATGTAAATCTGTTTGTTTGTCAGGTAAATGTCTTGTTTCAGTGAGTTGATGTTTCTGTGCACTGAATTATTGAGTAAGAACACATTCTTTTGCAGAAAAGAATGTTCCCACACGTCAGGGTGAAGTGCACATGATTTGTTTAGTGAAATAAATATTTTTCATGAACTGGATTTGACTTTATTGAGTGTAGATTTGCGAGTTCTAGTCTAGGATTGACCAGGTAACAGGAATGATTTGAAATAATGAAATTCACAGTTTGAAACAGTGTTTTCAGTCTGCATGGCTCGTGTCTACTGTACATGCCTAGCGTACGTGACATCTGCGATCATTATTATTCATGACTTACATTCATGAGGTTTATAATACGTGGCCCACTTCTCAAATGTTTTCTACACCTCAGCAGATTTCTGACGGGCCTTCAGCGTTCATTTCACATGTGCGACTCTCTAATAGTGCTGCGTTTATCTCATTATGATTCCAGTCTGATTGTCAGATGGTTTGCCTGTTGGATTCTCATTGATTTTTATTTCAAAGTGGCTGCCGCTGCGTTGACGGGGCAGAAATCAGGTAGATTGTTTGGTGTCGGCTGATTGGCTCTCTGTGCGTTTGGTTTCCTTCTCAATACACCCGATTTATAGGGTTTCATTACGAACACAAACACACACACACGCATGTCTGGTTTATTATCTCTGTGGGGACAGTCCATAGACTGTAATGATTTTTATACTGTACAAACTGTATATTTGATCCCCGTCCCTCAAACCTTCTGTCAAGTATTCTTCTGTGAATACTTGACAGACAAAAAAAAAAAAGGTCCAGCTTTTGTTGAAACCAGTAACTTTGTATTGGCACTTACTGTATTATTGCTCCTGTATGACATATCGCTTATTGCTCCTAAACTCTTTGTAAGTCGCTTTGGATAAAAGCGTCTGCTAAATGACTAAATGTAAATGTAAACCACACGCACACACACACAGTTGCACGCATGCACACACAAACAGTTGCACACACGCAAACACACACACACACAAACAGTTGCACACACGCAAACACACCACACACGCATGCACAACAAACAGTTGCACACACGCACACACACACAAACAGTTGCACACACGCAAACACACACACACAAACGGTTGCACACACGCAAACACACACACACACAAACAGTTGCACGCATGCACACACAAACGGTTGCATGCACGCAAACACATACACACACACACAAATGGTTGCATGCATGCACACACACATAAAACGGTCGCACACACACAAACGTTTGCACGCATGCACACACATGCACACGCACACACAAACACACACACTGCAGTTAACAGTTACTGTGTGTTGAGGGACTCATTGTCACAGCCTCTCATTCAAGAACCCTGAACTGTAAAATAGAGAAGCGAGACACAATAGATCTGATCAATGAGAGAAAGAGAGAGAGATGGAGAAACAGATGAGTGTGTTTGTGCAGGTTCTCAGATCAGTTGAAGCCATTATTTCAACTTTCTGCTGCACCACACTTTCATTCTCTCAGTTTAGATGCTGTCAGTCAAACACACACACACATTCATAGAGTTGAAGTAAATTCAAGTGTGATGTTGTGGAACGGTCAGGATGTTTCTGATGTCACTTCAGAAGTGTGTCCCCATCATAATCTAACAGAAAATCAGCCGCTAATGGCCACTCTTCATCAGCCAATCAACAGCTGACGTCAGTGGGATTCTCGGTTTCCTCTTCAGCATTATTTGCAATTTCTCCATCTTTTCTGCTCTTTGGGTCGGATGGAGGCCGTCATTGCAGCGCTGAAACCTGTCAGTGCCGGGCCGTCTCTTTCTCCTGCGTTTCTGTCTCCGCGACGACAGGCGACTGTCTCTCGTTACGCAGAGAGATTCGGTCTCCTCGACGACTGCTGCTGTCACGGTGCCAACTGTCAATCAATCACATCCACGGCTGGAGCATCCAGAGGACGGTGTTCAATGTCCTGCGTGAGTTCATTAAAACATAAAACAGTCACGTTACACATATGACACTTGTAAATCAGACATTCAGACATGCGGCGTCTGTTGTCAGTGTATGAGTGTTATTGGTCATTTTGTTTGTGGTCTCACTAGAGTGTGTTTCTGAACCCTGGCTGTGGTTCCGCTGCTGGAATAAAGCCTTTCTAAGGCAGATGATGTGATTGGAAACCGAATGCAATGCGAGATAAGAACTGAAGCTTGACTGAATCTGACACTTACTTTCCTGCTCCTGCTGTTTGCAAATCTGTTCCAGTCACAATCACACACAACTCTTTTCTGCAGTCTACTTTCACTTTTCTCTACACATGGGAAATACGTTTTTGTTTCAATGAATCAATATCAGGCCGGATTGGTGTATGTTGGGTTTAAGGATTTACGTGGGAACGTTAGATAATTTATGCAAGTCCATACATCTCTATTGTGCTAGTATTTCAAACTCCTCTGTTTATATTAGATTCCTCCTAATGCCTCTCAGAAAACTGGAATCGAACGGCCGCATGCGCAGATTTAGAGCTAATTTATTAGTTATTATCCAGCTATTTGTCGATATGGGAAGTCTGCTCATTCTGACCTTTCATTGTTTACTCAGACACGTTTACAGCCTCATGCTGGGTTCACACCAAACGCTAACAATCGTGTTCCACGATCTTTATTACTCGCAGGAAAAGTTTGCTATTTTTGCGTGAGTGACGCGATCTGACGCGATTTTAACCTTCACGCAAGACGAGATTGACCTGCGTTTGCGTCAATAGCACCGCCCGATTCGCGCCATTCTCACCGTCTGCCGCGTTCGTGTCTATACGCGTCTTTGCATTGCGTAAAATGCGTTTGGTGTGAACCCAGTTTAATGCTTGAACACTGCACATGAAGTCATCAATATTAAGTAAACGTACACATTGGACAGAATGAATGTGAGTGTATGATGTGAAGCGTGAGAAAGCACATTTGATCCAGCGCTGCAGGACCGTACATGAGTCTCCTGTCACTTCAGTTCTGGGCTGAGAGCTGGAGCACAGACATGTCTCTCAGCCTGCTTTGATTCAACATGTTCAGTTCATCTAACAAAGACTCAGATCTAGATCCCGACACGCGTGCTGTTCAAACAATGGTCTATAGCCCCAGATCTTCTGCGCGTGAACTTCTCTCTGGAGTCGTCTCGAGTCCAGTCACAGCGTACGGAGGAAGCACAAGGCCGCTGTGATATACAGCCTGTCTTTACAAACACAGCAATAAAGATTTGGCTGTTTGAATGAATCACGCAGTCAAACGACTCTTCATTATTGGAGCTATTAGTCTCCCCGCGGGGACGATACTTCACGGCCGCACATCAACCTTGAGCTGCTTTTAACATCCTGCGGCCAGAATCAGAAATACAGCCTCAAGAGCCCATCTCAATACTGCTGTCGATGCCTTTTACAGACAACACCGAAACAATACAAATCCTCTCATCATTTACTCAAACATGTATGAGAAGATATTTTGAAGAATGTGGAAAATCGAACAACTCTGGACGGCAGTGACTTCCATCGTATGAACCACAGAGACATTTTTCAAAACATCTTCTTTTGTGTTCCACTGAAGAAAGAGAGAAAATTATCAATGACAGAATTTCCGAATGAATCAGGAGCCACTAATCGTTGGATATTTTGATTTATTGAGGTGCTCATCATAAGCAGCTCTTGACTGCGGACGGTGAGATGAGATGTTTCCTCTGAACTCCTGCACGTTCGTTCGTCGGTTCCATCACGTTTGGGTTCTGCGAGCGTGAGTCCACACAATCCATTCCCTTCAGGATGACATTAATCCCCACCGAATCAAATCCGCAGAAATCTCCCTGCTCAGGTGTTGATTTAACACCTGCTCGGGTAAACATCGCTGTAAATAAAAACAAACGCGGCAGCTTCTCTCCTTGGACTCAAAGCCAAGTTTTGGTATGGACGCCTGACCTCCATACATCAGCACGACAGACGGCTCATTTATTGACCTCTGAGACTCACAGAATGACAGAGTCTGAGGCTGATAGATAATATCAGTGTCTGATGGATTCCAGGACGCTTTCATTCATCAGACGGCCGGCGCTGTATTAGCTTCAGGAAGAACCTCCTCATTTCCCACTGTAAATCCAGTCACGTCTGTACCTCTATTACAGTCAGAGGAGAGAGAGAGAGATGTCCAGACATCACAGTTGATGGGGTGATATCCCACTGAATCACTAGAGTGACCCGCGCAGCAGTTATACTGAAACTCAGATTCACTGTGACGTCTCACCACACGCTCATTGCTCACATGCCGCTCTTTCACAGCTCAGGACGTCTGACGGAGTTCTCATTCCTGCATCCACTTTCTTAAGATTCATGGAGAAATATCTGAGATGCAGATGAGACTCAAAGGGATACTTCCGTCATCATTTCCTCACCTTCCAGTTGTTCCAAATGTGTATAAATGTCTTTGTTCTGGAGAACGCAGAGAAAGATATTTGGAAGAATGCTTGTAACCAGACAGATCTCGGACCCCGTTGACTGCCATAGTAGGAAAACAACAGTGATAGTCAAAAGTGCCCCAGAAGTGTTTGCTGTCCTACATTCTTCAAAGTATCTTATTTTGGGTTCAACAGAACAAAAAAAAATAAAGACATTTTTCCTACTATGGGAGTCAATGGGGGGCTAAATCTGTCTGGCATTCTTCCAAATATCTTCCTCTGTGTTCATCAGAACAAAGACATGTGAAAAAATGGTGATTCTTCGTTGAACGTTGCTTTCAGTTTAATCTCACTCATGTACTGTACAGAAGAGACATTGTTTTGAGATAATATCGAGAATGTTTTTTCAAGATTGTGTGTGACGTTTCAGAGAATATAAATCTTGAATCCTCTTCATCGGTAAAAAGTTTGCTCGTGAATTCTGGATTGTTGAGATTATAAGTGAGTGATAATGATTCACATCAAATTCAATTGTGTTCTCGTGGCAGCTTCATCTTCAGAAGACCTGAAAATATATCAGTTGTATATAGTCTTAAAGGGATAGTTCACACAAAAATGAACATTATGAAACGGTCAGTTCTGGTGCTTGATTCTGATTGGTTGAGCCGCACGCATTGATGGCAGAGTTTTCAGTTATGAGCTTTACAGTGGATGAAACTGTGCCGTATGTATTGTGATGTGTGTCGTGTGATGAGACTTGATGTACAGGTAACGTGTGAAAACATCGACAACAGACTGAACTTCTGCTGTCCTGAAGCCATGAGCAACCCAGATTGTGTGTGTGTGTGTGTGTGTGTGTGTGGAACGAGTTTCAGCAGAACACCTTCACTGCCTGCGGGCCACAGCCTCAGCTGTACATCTTCAATCCGTTTAATGATGCATTACACACACACAAACGTCACTGTGTTTTATATTTGTGTTTATAAATCTTTGTTGAAGTGGGTCAGATGGTATAAAGCTGTAATGAACAAATACACACATTATCTCTGCTGCACCCAACAGGCCTTTCAATGGCTCCCAGAATATGTTATTCTTTAAATATATAAACCCAGTTACCACAGATACGTTGTGAGGCGAGCCTGACCGGAGCGACATAACATTAGATGGGACGTGGTGACCTCCTGACGACGTACCTGGACCAAACCATAAACACACCGTCTCTTACATGGAGGATTCAATTCATTTATGATTTAATCTGTGTGTTAAAGATTCAATTTTAAAGGTATGATTAAAGAAAGAATATAAATGAATATATCATGCAGTGAGGTAAAACAAAAATGACCATTAAAGTCCACGTGAAATGAAAAATGTTTTACACATCCAATCAATTTGCAGTGAAAAACGCAAACCACGAAATTCCTTTTCACGATCGCAACTCGGATTCACTGGGACTTAAATGTTTAAATGATGCGAGCACGCGGCTCTATGCAGTACAGAGAATGCGCGTGCTGGAGACGCACACGCACATATCAGACGCACGCATGAAATAAATAGAAACACAGTTTAATTGTTGTATCTTATTAAACTCCAGTTTAATAGATGTGAAACGTCGGAATAATATAATTCGTTTGGACAATATAAGAGATTTCACACTGATCATAAATGTTCCATATAATAACACAACAAATAGGAAATACTAGATGAATTAATAAAATGGCCGGTGTCCAGGTTATCAGTATACCACATCGCTACGAAAATCCCCGTGTGATTAATTCACAACGTTATCTGAGGACGTGGCTACAACGTCTCTGGTATGTTCTAAGAAATGGAACGTGGCCAAGACGTCCTCAGAACGTGGTCACAAAGTAATGTCACGGGGACCAAATTAATACGAACTGGCGACATGGTCAGAACGTACTGTGTTTGCTGGAAGATGCAATATATCAAATGAAAGATCATAGACTTATTTTTAACAACAAAACCCAAAGTAATTTGTAAGTTCTTTCTTAAATGAGAATGTTAAGTCCACACTAGAGGCCTAGTAACTACGAGCTAGTTTGTAACTAACTTTCTAACTAAGTTATTCGGTTGCACCTTTTGGTCTTAAAGCAGAATCTAGCTAGTAGTTCACAAGCTCTCCGTAAAGTATTGGGAAGTCACTTAATATGACGCTGGTTTAAAAGCCTTGTTCAAAATAATCTAAAAGCAGCATTCAAATTTGTGAGAAAAAGTGTTGTGAATTTCAAATCGTTCTTGCTTTAAACTTATTTGACCTCAAAGGATAACATAATAATAATGTAAAAATACTTTAAATTATTATATTATATTTAATTAAATTAGCCTGCTAACTAATTATAAATAACATACTAGGTGTTTTATTAAACTGTATTTTAAATGAACAAAGATTAATATACAAACAACACTGATTAACAACAAAACATCATCAAATCCCAGTTAATGACATGTAATATGGGTGATGTCATTTTACCGACAATAAAATGAAAATAAGAGGATGATTTTATTTTGACATACATAACGGGACATTCTAAAATTCTTGCGTAAAAAGCGATCAGTGAAAACGAAAATTCTGTCAAAAATTCTACATTGTAATAAACACTAGCTTCTGTCAAAATAACAAGTCCTTCTTTTACAGATAGCTAAAGTGAATAATCGTATTACCGTGACTTAATAAATAATGAACACAATAAACGTGACTTAATGCACCCAGAAGTGATAGTAAAAGAAGAAATGAACTACACAACTTATAAATAAGGCTAATTTTAAAAGGTGAGTAAGTGTAAGTTGGTTTACTTTACTACATCCCTATTTGGGGAAAACAAAGATAAAGTTTGAGGGACTTTAATTTCTCTACAGTTGAACCTTTGACAATTTGATAAATCCGTGGGAGCAAGAGTTTACTATGGTCAAACACGACCACTGCTCTCTTCGTCTGGACCTTTCTGACACGATTATCGCCAAACAAACTACGGTGTGACCTTTGAAAAGTGTGAAACTACTTTTGGAGCGAGCACTGAACTATGGACGAGGAGCGCTGAGCGCGCGAGGACGTCGTTTGACTCTACGCCACTCACCCCACAGTGTTCCTCGAGGTCCATGTGTCTTTAACCGGGACTCGGGTGACGTCACCGCTCTCCCCGCGCCTCTCCGGTGCTGCTCGAGCCCGAGCGCGCAGTCCCGGCAGCACGCGCCTCCCGGACGGCACGCGCTCTCTCTCTCCGCGTCTTCCCCCGCGCTCGGCGATGATCCGCGCAGACCAGCCGCGCGTCGCACGCGTCCACAGCTCGTACAGGAGATCATGTGTGTTCAGTGAGAAGTGAGAAGAGAGCGAGACGCTGAGGAGAAACGCTCGAGCGCGTTCGGATTATCGCTGGATGTTAATAATAAAGTGTCAGAAGTGAACTCGCGGCTCGTGACGGTGATGAAACCGATGATGAGGAGCAGGTAAGACGACATTTGTCAGTCAGAACAACTACACGAGTGCTCCGGAGTCGATAAAACACTGCGCGAGTGTGTGTCTGCTCTAACCGTGACTATATTTAACCGCGGTTTTATTATGGTAAAAGTGTGGCGGCCGTAGTTTTTGTGCTGGATGGATTTCTATTTGGATTACCACAGTTTTATAAACCGGGATCGTGATAAAACTATTGGTCCTGTGGTTACTTGTGGTCAAACTATGGTCATTTTTCGTTAGGCGAATGTTTAGGAGTGTATCGCACGGTTTATAAGTGTTTTTGACAGTATACGAATGTTTAGGTAGTGTGTGAATATGATTGACCAGATTGACAGTATACGAATGTTTAGGTAGTGTGTATGAATACCGTGTGATTGACAGTATACGAATGTTTAGGTAGTGTGTATGAATACCGTGTGATTGACAGTATACGAATGTTTAGGTAGTGTGTGATTTTCTTACAGTATTTTACAGTACATGTGTGTTCAGGACAGTATATGAGTGTGCGTTTGAGCATTTATGAGAGATTTCACACATGGATGACAAATCTTTTGGCATTGTTTTTATATCGACGTAAATATGAGCACATACTGTATGTCAAATTCTATATGTTTATGGGGGTATATAAATGTGTGTGAGAATACGGTGTAGGTGACTCTATTGTAGTATCTGAACATGTTTATATGAGCTATATGGTGTATATTCATATTCATATTCATCATTAATATTTAATAATATAAATGCTTATACAAAAGCTATATAAATGTGACAAATTATCATTAGAATTTGAGTGTTTGGCACATTGTTTGTTAATGTGACTGATAGATTTGATGATTTTTGTGATATAATGTGAGTTAATGTGACTCTGCGTTATTAAACTCATGGTGTATGTAATGCATGCGTTTAAATATCCAGCACTTGGTCCTGGCCGCAAAGCGCACGGACGCTGGTGATAGTTTGAGCTCTGACGCTGTCGTCTTTCTGCTCTCAATAGTTTTCTGTTTATTTTATTTGAAACTAAAACAGAATTTCGGCAGAAAATGTCATGTGTGTGTGAATCTGTTTTGTGGGGATATTTAGCTGTTGATTTGAGAAAGTCCCTCCCACGGTGTATTCTGGCTTGGCATTACAGACGTCTGAGACGTGTATTTTAGCTGGAGATGTTTCATCAGAAGGAAATAAATGATGAGAAGTCGGTGTTTGGCGGCGGAGATATAAGATTTGACATGAGTTGGTTGTGTGGTGTTCAGCCGCTAGAGGCTCCTGATGTCCCCTGACACGACACACACACACTATCACACACACATCCAGAGAATGCTTCTCTCCGTCTGTAGAACGAGTTCAAAAACGTCTGATAAACGTCTGTGAGGCGATGAAAATCGAACCTGTGTGTGTGTGTTGTAGACGTTCAGCCCTCACACTCCATTGGCTCCAGATATGTTTGTGTCGCTGGTGTGTGTGTGTGTTTCATACACACATGCACAAGCAATCAGTGCCACTGCAGTCCGACATCCCACAATTAACGCCGTGGAAACGCCTTCGATTTCCAATTCTGCTGAAACAACCGGGCGAAAAGCGTTTGTGACTGAAGACAAAATAATTTGCTGTTTGTAGCAGAGTTTGCGCTTGTGCTCGAGGGGCGAGGGCTTCGGCGTGGAGCGCTGCATATTTGTGTGAAATGCGATCTGGTCGTGCCCCAACACACACACACATGCGGTTAAACGGCTGCCGTGTGAGCGTTGAGGCCGATGAAACATTTGCTGGAGGATTTGTGAAGGTAAATCTGAACACATTTCTTCCAGAAGTGGGATTTGCCAGATCCTCCGTGTGTTTTCTCCAAGTCTTCATTCTTGCGTCGGTCCGTTCGTTCTTCCCACAGCGACTCCTCCGGTGACCTCTGCGGGATACGCTTGATCCCAGCTGGCTCGGACCAGGAAATA
>VCII01000328.1:0-177139 GCA_006030095.1 Triplophysa siluroides | reverse complement strand
GCTGTGAAGAGGTTCTGGAGAAGACAAAACGGATGTGAACGGATGTCCCCACGAATGAGAATACTACTATCAGACACTTCGACTCCAGGAGACGGGTCTCGGTCAAGGCGGCGGAGTATAAGCCCTACGTTGCTGTGAGTACTTGGATTTCAGTTTGTGTGGTGTGGATAATTACACGTGTATTGCTGTGGATTGGTCTGACTGTTATTGGAGTGTGTGGAGCACCTGTCTTGCCGATGTCCGTGACCGTGAGTACCGTCTTCTTGCATAGAAACGTCTCTTCTGCTTCCATTACTGTGTGCTTATGAAGAAAGCCTTGTCTGGATGTTCATCGTTGCTTATATAAGGAAGCCCTTTGTGTCTACTGCTGCTTGCCCATGTTGGAAAACCTGTCTGCATAATTACCATTGACGACCTGTAAAAGGAAGCTCCCCCCTGTAGACTTACCGTTGTGTTGGGCCGGCCTCAGGAGAAGTACGGGTAAGAGGCCCGTCGTCCACCTGCCCTGGCTGGGCTGGAAGAGAGAAGCTGGCAAGAAGATTAGTTTTTAGAGTGCTCAAGTTTTAACTAAATTAATAAAATCCAATTTGCTCATTTTAACTGGTTGTCTGTCTGCTTTTTGGGAACTCCGGGGTCTCCTCGAGGTGGTACTGGTGTTCGGGGCTAGAGTATTGGGGGTCTGCCCCGACCTGTGACACTTACATTGCATTATCCTATACATTTATACATAGGTGTGTGCAATCCCCTGAGATCGAACGTTGTTAACACAATGCTCGTACCACTGAGCCACAGGAAAGCGTATATAACAACAAACAAAACCCCTTTTTGACAATGAACACAAGATTACCTTTTCATAATAATTGTAATTTGCTTTAATTGTTTGTTCAACTCCCGTTTACATTTACAATACAAAACAACCCTGCTTTTCATTTTTATATTAAAAAATATAATGTTATAGTGGTTCAGGTAATCTGATCTGAATATCTTCTTTTACATGCTTTACAATAAAATATTGAGTTTTGTGTCATATTTCATTTGTTAAAGTATAAGAAGTTTGTACAGGTTTGGAACAACTTGAGGATGATTCAATGATGATAGAATTTTCATTTTTAATTTTTTTCATCCAAATCTCAGTTATTTCAGAATAAGAGCTTTTGTGACAGAAATAAATTAAAGTGGTGTCTGTAACAAGGGAATAGTGTTTTGTAGAGCGACTTATAATTACAAATGTTGTAAATGGCAGAAACTCAAACATTCACTTAACCAAGAAATGTTTTTAAATCATTAGAAAACTGGACTTGTTTTTTAAGAGCAAACTTTTGTTAGGATGTTCCCATCTTTCCTTCATCTCAACCCAGTCTTAATTTAGATCATCATTGAGTGAGAAGTGGTAAAGCTATGTGCATTCTTTTTGGATGTGCTTAAAGTTTTAAAGGCTTGCCTCAGTTTGAACGGTTTTATATTTAAAAAAAGTAATAAAGTAAAATGATTTTACTCGACTTTACTAATGGAAACTTGACTTGCCAACTAAAATGATTTGTACATTTAACTAAACCTGTTTAGTTTCAAGCTGTGTGTAAACTAAAACCCTTTAGTGCAACAGGTTTACACGCAATTTTCTAGTAAAGTCAACTAATTCGGGTTAAGAGTGGAGAATACTGTTTCTGTTTTAAACAAATTCAAGCCCTGCGTCTCCACTCTCATATTCATTCTAGTTTGTTTCAGCACCTTCAGATTCACACTGAGCGCTGCTCAAAACATTCAAGAGAAAAGCGTCTCTGAAGATTCACGTCTAAAGTGTTAGTGAATGGAAATCATGAGACTTGAGTCTTATTTCCTTCAACAGACAGCAGTAAATCATACATCATTGACACTTCTAGTAGAACATGGAGAGACGCTCAGAGATTCTGCAGACAGTATCATACTGATCTGACCAGTGTGAGGAACCAGATGGACAATCAACTGATCAGCAACATCATTATGATGCAGATGTCTGTCTGGATTGGTCTGTTCAGAGACTCGTGGGAGTGGTCAGATAACACTGACTCCGCCTTCAGATACTGGGGGACTAATGAACCTAATAATGCTGCTGGTTCTGAAGATTGTACAGCGGCCAAAATGAATAATGAGGGGAAATGGAATGATGAACTCTGCAGTCGCTCTCACACTTTTGTGTGTCATGAAGGTGAGTTAATAAAAGTCAATGTGTGTGTTTGAAGACAGAAGTTTCTTCATGATGAAACTGATCTCAGTTCAGTGTTGTGTTGTCATGTTCAGTTGTTTGTGTTTTATTGTGTGTTCAGATGAGCTGATATTGATCCAGAAGAATCTGAGCTGGACTGAAGCTGTGAGATACTGCAGAGAGAATCATGTGGATCTGGTCTCAGTGGATTCACAGGAGATTCAGCTCATGGTGACTGAAGTTCTTCATCGGGCCTCGACTGCTGAGGTGTGGCTGGGGTTATATTATTACTGCTCTGTGGGGATCTGGCTCTGGGTCAATGGAGACATCGTGTGTTATCAGAATTGGGCTCCGGGGAATAAAACAGCAGTGGACGACTGTGAGAGTGAAGTGAGATCTGGAGCGGTTCAGTCTGGAGGAGATCATCTCTGGATCAGCCTTCCTGGATCTCGCAAACTCAACTTCATCTGCACCAGAAAAGAGAAATAAATCTAAATCAAATATTTTTTTTCCTTTGTTAATTTTCTGGTTTTCGTTTTCTGTTTTGTTGCTTAGAAATAGGGAGCATCTAAGGGCACACTACAAATACATACTTGCATCAAACTTTCAGGGCTTCCAGCATGCATTGCAGTTGTTTATCTGAATTAGTTTCTATATGTTAGTCATACGAATGAGGTTTATATGACAAGTGTCGGTGTCTAAGTGTGTCAGCAAGATAGTCTGTTTTTCCTGTTCATGCTGTCACAGTATCTTTGTGTTCATCAACCAAAACATTGACATTAGTTATCAAGTTTCTTAACTGCATTACTGCTTGACTCTTATGTTCGGCAAACTCTGTCAATTTAACCTCTTAAGTCAGGAGCTCAACTAAAGAAAACACTGAGGACAATGGTGGTGCAATGGTTTTTTTAAACATTAATTGCAGTTGCAAAAGTGACATTAATTCAATGCCATTAACATTGACAAACCAACAATTTCTAACATTAATTCAATGATTTCTTTTGTTTTTTTCATTTGTGATTTGTAAATATTCAGAGTTCATATAAAGTTAAAGCAACACTCTGTAGGATTGGCCTCTTTGTCGCCATCTCAGTCTGTAACTGCTACTGCAGGTGACGTGCGGATGCTTTTCTTCACGTGAGTTGTGATTGGGCGCTGCTCAGCTGCGCAGATGAGTCTGATGTTTTGAGTCGTGGCCTGTGAATGTTTAGTGGTGAGATAGCGCATAATAAACACAGATTACATGGCAGATGATATAACACCAAACAAATAAGAACATAAACAGACACAAATAGCGCAAATGGAGGCTGTGTTGAAGTGTTTTGACTGCCGCTTTAAATGACATTTATTTTGGATAATATATAATTTAAGTGAATTATTAACAGATGACAGTGATGTGTGTTTTGTTTACTGCTTTAGCTTTTCAACAATGAAAATGACTTGTTTAAATGAAATCTGGTGAAGGTTGACATTCATTCTGTATGTTGGAATCATGTAAAATAGAGACAGTATTTAAAACTAGACTGGAATTCATTGAAATCATTTGTTATTATCCACATTTATAACTGCAGGAATGAGCAGTGATGTCCCAAAGATCAAGTGGTTGACCCCAAGTGGCCAAAAAGACAAAACTCAAAAATCTGATGTTAGACTAACTTTTTACCATCCTTCTAATGAAAATATAAATCTAAAAATAATGATTTCATTAGTTTTTCATCTGGCATTGTGTGAAAGGCTTGTTGAACACTTTGATAAAAGTGAATGAATGAATGAATGAAATGAATGAATGAATGATGAATGAATGAATGAATGAATGATGAATGAATGAATTGACAAGGGCCATTGGAGGGAATCTGGCCTGTACACCGGGGTTACACCCCCACTCTTTACGAGAAGTGCCATGGGATTTTTAATGACCACAGGGATTCAGGACCTCGGTTTAACGTCTCATCCGAAGGATGGCGCTTTTTTTCCATCACTACACTGGGGCATTAGGACCCACACAGACCACAGGGTGAGCGCCCCCTGCTGGCCTCACTAACACCTCTTAAAGTCTATAATGACATAAAACGTTTATTATTTTATAATTACATTGAATTATATACATTTTTAGTCTATTATATCCACAATGCTATTCACCGCTCACCCAGTAATTCTACACTAAATTATGAAATAATAAATAAACAATTGCTAGCCCACCGATTATATAATAAGATGTACTTGTGTGGACATATCTGAGAATACAGCTGCATTAAAATTTCACTGCAAAATGTAACTGACAAGCTTATATAAAAAATTAAGTAAACTTAACTTAATTACGGTCTCTTACATCTCAAGGTCTGATTAAAGTTCAATGCTGTTCACTCATTCACTTGGAGATGGCATTTTGGTTTAATGTGCTAATTTGAATACCGGTGTCATGAAAACATTGTGAGTCGTTTCTTGTCTCTATCATTGTTTAAATGCTTGACTTTAACACGACCTGAAGGCCGAAAACACAGCCAGTTACATTTGGTCAATTTAGACAAGACAAGGCCTTATTAGACCAATATTCATTGCCCATAAACAAAATGTTCTATGCAAAATAATAACTACAGTATTTCAATAGTCTTTTGATCCTACTATGAACTTAGCTGTGTTTGTCTCATCTGTTTAGCTGTGCATTTAGTGAATGAGCACTGTGCTATGTACGAACTGACTGCACTTTATTTCAATTCACTTTAAATGCTTATTTGAATAATTTTTATTTAAAGCTTGTGTAAAATTAACAGCAAAAATGCCTTCGTTTTTACAGAAAAACCCGGTAAAAAATGCTCGTGAAATTAACAGAGAAATTATGTAGTTTTCACAAAAAAAACTTTGTAAATAAATATGGAAAAACACTGTAAAATTCTCTAGGAAATGAACAGTGAAATTCCATATTTATGATTTTTTTTTAACTCAACAAACACTATTACCACCTTCACTTGCAAACACAACTGTCACTTTATTTCGGTTGTACGTCAGAATTAACAGCAAAATTACTGCAATTTCTTTTTTTGTCGGGAGTGTCATTACATGTTTTACAGTTTAGGTACTGATTTAGTCTTCCTCATTTATGATATTGTATAAGATTATATTACGAAGGTATGTAACAGCACGTATTTCACTTGTGAAATGGACTAGCAGACATCAAGAATAAAACAGTTTGTCTTAAACAATGGTGACAACCAAAATGACCTCTTAAGATAAACGCAATGCATTCTGGGTACCATCAAAGCACAAAACGCATCCATGACTCCCAGCATGCATTGCGGCTGTAAGCTTTTCATTTTTGTTGGTGACCACTGTTGACATTCATACACTGATTCTTGATGTCTGAGTCAAAGACTTAATGCAGACATTTTAACTGTTCAAAAACTCTTAATATGGATTGTTGCAGGAAATGTGGATCTCAAACGGAAGCTCATCCAGACTGTTATTACAAAACCACAACGTGAAACTAAACAACATGAGAAAAAAATCTTAACACATTTTCTTTTGACGTTATTTGCTACAATAACTATTTTTATACAAAACACTGTTATAGCAGCCAAAAGAAAAGGTGTTTATCAAATGAAGGCTGAAAGACCCAACTAAAGCAAACACTGACCACCATAATGGTAGTTTAATCAGGTCCTAATCTTTTTTTAGTAAAAGTGAACATTATTATAGTTAACTTAAGTAATGATTGTGAGTCAGCAGTATTAAATTATACTTGATCTCTACTAATTATAATTGAGTTCTACTAACTCAAATTAAAACACTTATTTACTTAAAAATATTGATAATCGGTTTCCTCATTTTTTTTTGTAAAGTCAACTTCTTACATTTCACAGTTTGACAGAGCAGTTGATGTTTCTAATTATTTTAAGTTCAGTCTACTTAAAATGTTCAGCTCATCCAACATATAAAAGGGCATTGCACTAAATTCTAAGTTCTCTTTTCTCAAATATCAAATACACATTACTTGACTGTTTTAATGTAACCGGTTTCTTCAAAATTTTTAAGTACACTCAACTTGTCCGGGTTTACAGTGTGGACTGGTAAAGCAAAATTGTGTGTTTCTCAGTTATGTTACCAAATAGAAAAAGTATACAAAAAACACGGCGAAGGATAAAGTCTCTAATCAATTATTATGAGATGATGCTGTCACAACATTGTCTTAATGCAAGCCGTTCTTTATTATGAGCCATTATGGATATATAACATCAACTTAAAATGCAGTCGATCCCAACACCCACGAAACAAAAGAACAAATTAAATTGATTATTTAAGAAAATAATATCGAAGAAAATACAATGTTGAAAATATAATCAAGATTATAGGTAGAATGGTTTAGAATATTTTGCTTTACAGATATGAACCCAACAAAAATGCATTTGATCGTCTTGATAATGTAGTATAGTTATAGATTTGGATCATTTATCCCAGAAATTGTCCATCAGTCCCAATCAGTAAGTAGTCCTGTGTAAAAGAAGGTACACATTCATACAAAATACATAGACAACAAAAAATGCATAACATTGAATTTTAATGATACATATATGAGCTTACTTTCATAACCATTAGTTCAGGGTTTACAAGTTGTATCTTCCCCAAGGCAGGAAGAGGAAAACCGTTCTGAAGGCGAGCTGAGAAGAGACATAAATGATTATAATACCCATGTTATATCATTTTTATTTAGTATAGGTATGTTAGAAATGTTGATTACAGAACATGTATTACAGTGAAATGATTCTTACCATTAACCTTGGGAATTACTGTAAGTTCCAGGATTGTTTTTAAGATGTTGTCGAATTGTGATAATGCTTGACGACTAGGATCCTGTTGATTAAAATGGAATGTTAGTGTAAGATTTTAAAGAATAGCTATACTTAATAAAATTTTACCCTTGTTAAACATTTTCTTACCTTAAATTTTCCCACATAGCTTTGGTTTACGCTCAATTGAATTCTAAAAGAATTACAGAGTCAATCACAATCATCTCCTGTAAAATCATAAAATGAATTTTACAAGCTTAGACCGTGAACAGAACTCTAGTATTCACCTGTTCAGGGTCACGCTTGCTTTCAGGTTGAGTCCAGCTATATTTACTTGAGCACTGGCACTGGCCTCCTGTTTATTGATAGAAATGTTAACAAAGAAACACAATTCACATCTTATTTAGTCAATCACGTCCCTCCTCGGTGACTTACCAGATTGAGCACAAATATTGGTGATAGTGTGTTGTTTTGGTGGATAACATAAGCCTTCACTGTCGAGCTGACTTGAACAGTCACATTGTTGGGTTCAAAAGTAATAATGGGCGCCTTCACTGTCTCAACCAGCAGCTTCATCATCAGGCCCGGATACAGTTTTGCAACCTCAAACATTGAATAAAGATGTTAAATCGATAGATTTTCTCCTTTGAATCAGATGATAACCTGACTCTCATACTTGCGGAATGGAAGCTTCAAATGTTTTGGTATTCAGACGAAAGTCAGAATCAGGTGAAATCTGTAGTTAAAAAAGATT
Organism: Triplophysa siluroides; assembly: GCA_006030095.1. Lineage (NCBI taxonomy): Eukaryota > Metazoa > Chordata > Actinopteri > Cypriniformes > Nemacheilidae > Triplophysa > Triplophysa siluroides. The sequence continues at coordinate 169,422 of VCII01000328.1, read as the reverse complement.
AGGATTTATTTTGCAATCTATTGTTTTTTGCCAAATGATAGTTTACTTGTCATATGCTCACTAGAATTCATAAGAAACTGTCATTTGTGAGAAGCCAAACTCACCGCTCGTCGACTGGCAAATACACCAAGTAAGTCATCTGTGATGTCAAAGCTGAAGGCACCAGCATTGTGGTATGCAAAGGCTGCTGAGTTGACGGTGTAGGCAGATAGTCCAATGTAAAGCATTTTCGTGTTCTGGGAAGGCAGTGAGAAAGGTTTGGCGGAAAAGGGAGGCTCGTTGCGTTGCCCGATGTTGTAGAATACACCCTAAAACATGCAAAGTAAAACAAAAAAGATGAATGGCTAACTTCAAATGTGTCACATAAGTTATGTTTCAATGGATACCAAAACTGTGAAAAGTAAAAGGCTTATTATTACTACCTTCAAACCAAGCTCAATGGATTCACTAGAGATGAGAGGAGATCCCAACATGGAATAGTCAATCTCAACATACTTGTCTACTTTGGCTACAACTGAAAAGTCGAAACAAAAAGGTCATTCGTACAGTTAAAATGAGTAATTGAAATGAAAGATTATTATACAAATGACTTTAGTAATGATTTAATCATAGCACCATTTAATGTAGCAAGCTCTGCGTTAATGTCAGGAATGGACTTAGCCACCAGAGGGCAGATCTGAAACAGCAGACAGATTGTTTGAAATTAAATTGGCGAGCCTCTAAATGTCTGTTAATCCAACAGCGAATGGGACAGATTTCTCACCTGTGCCTGCAGAGAATTGCGTATAGGTCTTTCAACGAAGGATCGGAAAAGGTTATACAACCAGCTGCCATAAATACAGAACATAGTTGGAACTCAAATGTTAAAATACACATATACACTGTACGCCTGAGTGACAATTAATTAAAAACCTGTCATCAAACACAACAATATGATATTTCACATTAAAAAGAAAATACTGCTTTGTATTTGGCTCAAAGGCGGGTGTCCGATTTCTCAAAGCCGATGTTGATGTTCAAATCACCAAAACAGACACAGCCTACCCCCATCTTTCGCTTTCGCCAGCGCTCGGCTCGATAAATGTCCATCCTGTGCACCTTACTGCTGATTGGCTACAAGGTTGTTTTGGTACTCGGCCCGACTTTGTCTAAACAAGCGTAATTCGGACACCCGCCTTTAAGGGAATGTTTAAATAGATTTTATATCCAATTTATAAAATCAATTAACAAAATGAATCACTGTGTTATGCTATAAAAAGAATATTTGTAAAAATCCATGTTCGTTCGATTCTAATTTGGTGGAATACAATGTTTATAACTATGATTATGGTCATAGTATCATGGTCCTGAAATTTTAGTGAAGCACCTTTTATTCATACAAGAATAATTTATATTTAAAAGCCAACGTAGCATTGGCATGATATGTTTAACTCCCAAATAAAAGTGGGCGAGTATTACCTGAGTTTGCCACTGAATCTGAAGTCGACGTCCCTCACGTTCGCTGTGCAGCTGGTCATGCTCACTGATGGGCGACCACGGTTATCATTGTTTACTGCAATGTTGACGCTTATGCTCACTCCACTCACAGTCAGATCAAATGATCCACTGGCTTTTCTGTGAGGGGATAGAGATGATCATTTTTTATTCGTTTTTAGTTACATCACATTCATCTTTATGCTGGTATTGATTGTACAAATGTGTTTTTATTTTATTTAACAATGGGAGTCTCTGTACTTACATGAACCGAAGGTATTTGACTCTCCAGTTCCCCTGGGCTTGGATGATGGCATTATCAATTGAAAGCCTAACTCCAGTGCCAGAAACGAACCCCACTGTTGATGTCGGTAGTTGCAGGTTTACAATCCGAATCCTGTCCAAAAGTTTTCAGGGTAAATGATATTCTTCTCTCAGTTGTAAGAATATGACAAAATCATGAAGACCTGTAGGAGAATACTGTAGGATAAGAAAGTAACTCACCCTGTGACGCTGTACTCCACTTTACCAATAACAAGCCTTTCTGTGCCACTCTGGTCTGGAAGACTGATGGTACTGAACCTTTGATGCAGAGTGGCTATTCCAAGCTGCCGACCTACAGTACGGTCAAAACACGGAGTGCCTTAGATACATATACTTTACGATAGCTGGTTCAGGACCAGATTGAGAACATGTTTGATTCACTTCTATGTTGGATTAACTCATTAAACATGAAACTGAACTAAAACATACGGGCAGTTGTTTTGCCCACTCGTACCATAATCGAGCCCCGTCTGAGTTAGTTGGACTTTAACTCCAGGATTAGTAGCTGTAGAGACTGGCACCAGGGCCAACAAAGCCAAAACACACCAAACAAGCATCGTTTCCCAGTTAGCCTAGAAGACATGAAGAATTAAGACATCAAGAAACAGCCCTTCATGAACCAATGTCTCTCTTCTACATGTTGAATATGATGTTTACAGCTGAAACAATCTAAACTCTAATGATAATATTACAGTTTAACAATATTAAACACACAATATCAGCTGTACATGTACAGTATATTACCTTAATTGATGCACTACAGTATGTGGTTCTCCTCTTCTTCTCTTCGTGCATGAATTGCCAGGTCTGTGGTGGATGAACGTACTGAGAGAAGCTAAAGGGCCGAACGCTTAAATACATCCTGGACATCCTTGTTTATTTGGGAGAGTCCCAGTTTACCCGAAACATTCTCTGTTTCATCAGGTGTGTCCTTGTCTCCAAGCAATTAACTAAAACATGTAAATATTTCCTGGTTTAGCAGTCCGGCTTTGACTTCATGAATGATTAACTTTGGCAAATACTGTAGACAGGCGTATATCAATGTTCTGATTCAACTTACAAAGTAATAAAAACATTTGTGGGGTTTAAATACTTTACAGAAAAGTTATTGTTCTGTCTCTGTTCAGCCCACTCTCATGAATTGTGTATAAATAACACGCGCTGTAAAATACCATGAAATAAGTACTCCAAAGTTCGATTTTGCGTGCATATGATACGCCAATTTAGCGTGTGTGCATATTAAACAGCAATTTGTGTCATTAACCTGTCCCCTACCCCAAAGCTTATGATAGCGTGCGTGCATATTATAACCTGGGAAGCGTGGTCGTGATGTTAAGACAGGAGAGCAGGAGTTACAAGCGGTCACCGTGGCGAGGTGACTAGAGGCGGTCTCCATGGCTGCGATGTAGGAGCTAGGGGAAGTTCAGTGAGGTGCGTGTCACCCAGATGCATGCCGCTGCCAATGCCAGTATGGCCACGGTGGGGATCTCAAGACAGCACTTGGGAGCTACAGCGGGTACATGGCTGAGCTCTTGAATGAGAGCGGAGGCGAAGATGAACTGCGGGACAAGAGCGGGCACTACACAAGATTCAGGAGGGTATTTCACACCCACACGTAATGATTGGTGTGCGCTGATCACACACTGCTTTGCCCCCTGTTGCATGCAGTGTGAACTTGGCATTAGTCAGCCTTATTCTACTTGATTTCTGCCAAAACTCTGGGTATTCGAGTCTAGTTTTAAACAAAAACACAAATTGTTGCCAATCAATAACACTGGTGTGGCTGTTCAGCCAGTAGTCATTCAGGCTGTCAAACAATCTTTGGTCGTTGATCAGCAGCAGCAGTTACTAGAAACAGATGCCTCTCCCTTCTTAAAAATGTCGACCGTTTTGCTCCACCCTGTAATGAAACTATTGTCTATTGTAAAAGTTCCTTTGATTTTGATCACAGATAATTCACTGGGTTATGCAATAGCTTGCCACCTGCCACAACTAGTCCTGATATGATTTATGCCATTCAGGGAATTTCAGTTTATATGTTTAATCTACTTCGTCTCATCATTTTCATCCATGTAATTGCATGCTAATAAGGTCACGGTTAGTGTTTAAGTGTTTGTCATCTCTTGGCATTGTTTTTATTTTAAAAAAAGAAGGTCATAAATGAAAACTTAGAGTTTTGGTGAAAATCTGAACAATAAGAAGGAAAGATATGCCTTGCGTAATAATAATAAAAACACAGTGATAAAAACAGTTGCATTTTGCTTTTAATTTAGTCCTGCCCTGAGAAAGCCATTTAACATTTATTTAAATGCAAGTATTATTTATGTGATATCAATATTTTGGAGATGCAAGGCATTTGTAAATTTAGGAAAACAATTGTAGCTCTTATGCTGTTTTTTTGGTAATGTTCATTTCATAACACAACATTACATCTTTCCAGATCCAGATGGGTGTAAACTTTGCAGAGGAGTTTGACACACGTGAAAGGCGTACAGTTGCATCACAGAAAGTTATAAGAACATACTTCAATGTCAAATTAATCAATATTAAGATTTGCCAGACGCTTTTATCCAAAGCGATTTACAGTGTATTCTAAGCTATACATTTTTTTTGTGTGTGTTCCCTGGGAATCAAACCCACAACCTATTGCAATGCTAATGCCATGCTCGACCACTGAGACACAACCACTAATAATTCCAAATTCAATATCAAGAGGGATATTAATTTGATATTTTTGCCATAATTGTGCAGCCCTACCATAAGGTTTTAATATGGATTTAAGGTTTATAACTTGGCAATGTAATCCTGTTTAAGAATAGAAGTGTTTCCTACGCGTGGTACCCTGTAGGCTATTTCAAAACTTTATTGTGCGTATGAGGGGTCTACAAGACACTTGTGCCCAATGGGTGCCCAAGGGTCTTAATCCGGGCCTGCTCCCCAACACTTACTTGTCTGCGTTAAAACACCATGTTCAAATCATAGACCACCCATTTAATCGTGTAATGAATCAAAACATTTTTACAAACCTCTATTTTATCCAAAGCGACTTACAAGTTGGGTAAACAATGGAAGCTATTGGGTCAACATTAGGACAACAAAAAGCATAACTTCAGTAAAAACATGTGTCAAAGCCTACTACAGTGTACAGAGCTAAGTTTTTTTTTATATATATAAAGATAGAGTACAAAAGATATAGAAGTCAGATCTGATCGGTCAGGTGCTGACAGAAGAGATGTGTTTTCAGACGATTCTTACAGATGGCCACAGAATCTGATGATCTTGTAGCAGCGGCAGATCATTACACACATGTGGAGCAGATCCAGAGAAGGTTCCTGAGAGTGTTTTTTTACCTTTATGGGATGACACCACAAGACGTCTTTCGTTTGCAGAGCATAAGGATCTGGAGGGTACATACGTCACACGCACCTGTAAGAATCCAGAAAAAACTGAATTCAGCAGGACATGCCTTCAAAATCTCACAATAACAAGAGAAACGCGACTTCAACACGTGACGCAGCATTTAAACTTAATAAAACAACATTAATCCATTACACTTACGCGCTTCCGTTTTGCTGCAAAATGCTTCTCCCCAGGAAATGTTTAGGTACAGTTCAATTCAAATATACAAACAATACTATACTATTTATGGTGCCTGTTTTACTAGCTTAGCTACAGGAAATGCAAGGATACGAGTTCAGTTCTCAGACAGCATGTATACACTACGTGACTGTACCAAACACACCTGCAAGAATCTAGATGCAATAGTTAAATCTATGCATTTTGGAATCATGATTGTAATGAACTAGTATTTTAAAATAGTGATCATCAAGTGCAAGTTGACCAAAAAAAATAGTCCTCAAACAGACTAAAGATTCAGTAGTACAAAAAGAACATTTAATGTAAATTTGGGTTGTGACTGGAATAGAAAACCATGTTTGTCTAATGCAGTTTCACCAGACTAATCATTTATATAATAAGTAAATTCATAATATTTAGTTCCACTTAGAGTGCAAGTTAACATGAACATGAATTCTAATTGTCAGATTAAATAAAAATATGAACCATGTAACTAACTTTTTTTTAATGTAATTCAATCTTTTTTTATTATAAATCAATATTATATTTTTTTGTGTGAGACAAATAGACCCTTATTGGAGCAGTTCACCCAAATAGACAATTCTGTCATCATTTACTCACCCTAATTCTATTCCAACACCCATGCAGAAATACTGTCGCTTGGCTTTTTATATAGTTTTAGATTTTTATGTCAAATCAAGAAGTTCATGAAAAGCGTTCCCTCATTTCACCCTTCACGCTGTTGGATTAGTTCGCACCTGATTCCCATCATCTGGACATCATTAGTTAATCCCCATCACCTGTCTACCCCTCGGTAATTTAAATTCTCCCATTAGCTCAGTTCTTTCTAAGGACCTTGTGTAACCTAATGTAAGTGGCGGTTCAAAAAACAAAGGTATTGTAGCCTTGATATACAATGCTATGATAAGACTTTGCTTGAAGCATGTATGAATAATGCATTATGAAGAGTTTTTAAAGGGTAAAGTCCATTATAATGTTTCATAATGTGTGTTGTTGTGACTAATGGAATTATGTTACCTAATTTATTTAATCCAGGATCACCATAATCTCTTCAAATCACTGTTTACCAGTCGCGATTTCTTTAAAAAGAACACCAACCCTATAATTGTCAAAAAATGAATGGTCAAATATATGTACTATTATGTTTACATTTTATTGACTAAAAATGCGTTAAACACGTTCATCTCGAACGAAAACAATTTCGTTCAGAATCAGCTACTTAGGTCGGCTGACTCGATTTCCTTCTCATTCATTCCCGTAGCGTACAGTGCATTACTCTGTTGAAGCCCAGCGTCCATTGACTTCAATGGGGCTGCTTTAAACAGTTTTTTTTCAGTGCTTAGAAACAAGACGGGTCATTGGATAATGCTGCTATTATGTCCCGCACTATTCAAAATGACTTGATCTCTGCTCTTGCAGCCACCATTTCTGATCAGATCAGAGATGAAATTCAGGATGCTCCCTTTTTTGGATGGCAGGTGGATGAAACCACTGATATATCCTGCCGTGCCCAACTCTCTGTCATTGTTCGCTATGTGGATAGTGCAGGTAAAATTCAGGAGCGCTTCATTGGATTTTTTGACGTTTCTGGGGGGCGAGATGCTCAGTCCGTTTTTGATGTTTTAAATGAGAACATGCAGGGCTACAATTTTAAGGATAAGCTTGTGGCACAGACCTATGATGGGGCTGCTGTCATGGCTTCAGCTCTCAATGGTCTGCAGGCCAAAGTGAAAGCAATAGCCCCCAGTGCAATGTTTGTGCATTGCTATGCACACAGACTGAATCTGGTGCTGTCACAGGGGGCCAAATGCTTGCCTGAGTGCAGAATTTTTTTTGCATCACTCTCTGGGTTTGCCATATTTTTCTCAAAATCCACAAAGAGGACGTCTTTTCTGGAGTCTGCAGGCTGCTCAAGGTTGCCCAGACAAGGACGCTCCTACTCGATGGAATTTCACATCACACGGATAGTGAGCACTGTGGCAAACAATTATGATGGCCTCCTGCAGACATTTGATAACATCATTGCAGATACGACAATGGATGATGATACACTGGATTGTGCCAAAGGCTTCGTGAGGAAACTGGAGGATTTTGAGTTTGTGTTCATGTTGTACACATATGAACAAATCTTCTCTGAGACGATGTGGTCTTTGATATTGTCCAGCAGAGAGCGATGGATGTTCTTTACTGCAAGAAAAGAATTGAGTCTCTTCTTGCATTTGTCAAAGAGAAGAGGTCAGAGGGGGCTTTCCAAGCTGTTTATGCCAAAGCAGCAGATCTCACATCAGACCCAAGAGATGAGCCCATGAGAAAGCGCCATCTGACCCAATTGCAGATCCCCAAGAGCGCTACAGAAATCTGTACATGGCCATCCTTGATAACATCTTGGAGCAGATTCCTTGATGTTTTTCAAATTTGGAAAGTATGCTTTTCTTAGAATTAGTCAATCCAGGGAATTTGATGACATGAGACAAGCATTTCCAGAGGAGGCCTTCCAAAGTGTCCTGAAAAGTTATGGCCATCACTTTGATTCAGGGAGACTGAGGTCTGAACTTCAAGTCCTGTATTCAGATCAGGACTTGCAGAGTAACAGGGGAAAGCTGTGTGATTACTTGGTGTTCCTTAAAGACATGGAGTTGGACAGTGCAATGCCTCAGCTTTACAAACTGTTCTCATTAGTGGCAACAATTGGAGCTACATCTGCAGGTGTAGAAAGGAGCTTCTCCTGTTTAAAGCGGCTCAAGTCCTACACCCGTAACACAATGGGCCAAGGCCGTTTAAGCAGCCTAGCTCTGCTGGCCATTGAGAGGACACTGGTCAAGTCACTGGAAAAGACGCCTAGTTGGTACGACAGGGTTACAGAGCATTTTCTTGAAAAGGAACGTAGGGCAGAATTTACATATAAATAAATGGACAATTTTTATGATTTAGGCCGAAAATGAGCTTCCCCTCTTTAAAAGATCAGCAGCCGCCACTGCTGTTTACTGATAGGAAATTGATTCCTAAGCACCACCTACTGATACACTATCCAAGATGCATGAAAAAATAGGTCCTCTGATTCGTGTATGCGTTTTGAGACCAAGCAAAATTTTGCCAGATGGCTTTTCATTATGAAAATTTTAGTTTCCATATGTTTGAATTTGGTCCTGTGATGGTGAAAAATGTTTGCAATATAGAAGGTGGTAAAATTCTTCAACAAACTCTAAAGTTGGACCCATTTTCTGAAGTGTCAACTACCAGGTGGGTCAAAAGCCATGGTACAGAATACCAGATAAATCTGTTTGTCTGTACTGGAATGCGTCATGAGCTTCCTATTTTTAAAAATATCTGTTCTATTGTTATTAATGGACAGTGTATGTTTTATTGCATTTGATGTGTGCAGGCTGTACTTTGAACACCTAAATGCATACTGCATTGAGTGTAGGAACAACTTTTCTGTTATATATATGGATCAACTTGCATATAAAAATACTTGCATATTTAAAGCCCTTCGATAAAATGTTTTATTATGGGGATGACAGAGAATTCTTGGTGCCTTACTGTTACATTTAAAAAAATGTTGACTGAAAATGGTGCTATTTTGTAAATTGTTTACTGAAAACTGTTACATGTTGCTATATTCTGAAAACTGTTGGCTGATATTAGCACAATAAAAAAAATATTTTCCCAAAGTAAAGTATTATTGTCTTTGTTTACCATATTTACACTTTATGAAACAGCACAGGAGTTAACAAATTACACCAAGGTGAGCTTATTTTTAACAACCTACATCAATTATTTTACACTGGTTAGAGTTGGTTAGATGTGTGCAAGACAGCCTTTCAATACCCCCTGTAAACAATAGTCCAACTTGTAAAACTTTGAGAACGAGAACTGCGCAAAATGTAAAATTCTATACAAAACAACTACATTTTGTCTATAATTCTATCGAAGACACTCAGGAACCTCTAAGTCTTGGCATCGCTCTCTTCATGGCGCTCCTGCTCCTTACTGGACTCCACAACGGGATTAGTTTTCCTCTTCTTTTCCTTTGTGAAGGAGTTGATTGGCTTGTTATGGCTGTGGGGGATTCTGCTCTGGGTCCAGATGTATCCGGCAAAGGTGAGGTTTGTATGGTGCTGGCTGCAGTAGAGGAACTGGGTTGAACAATCTCCTATAAGAACAAAACGGGTGCACAAAAAAAGAGTCATCAGTTTTAGAAATGTCAAGAACATTAACTAGGATAGTCTTTTGTGTCTGATCTCAGAGCACTCGACAGTCAAATCTGTCAACTGCTTTAGACATGTTAGCTCCTAGGAGAGAACGTGTTGTTTTATTTACTATATCTTTTCCTTGGTACACCCCCGAGCTCAGGGCTCTTAAGGCGAAAAGTAGGCCGCTTGAATGCCAATATAAGACTACTGGCTTAACTGTCCATAAGCTTATGTATGATGAACATTTGATATGATGAAGCACTTAAAGGTGTGGTAACAGAAGCAGTTTCTGCCCATCTTATGTTAATCTTGAGTACCTGTAGAGTAGTACTGCGCTCTTCATATCTCCGAAAAGTCTTTAGTTTTCTCACATTTACAGAAGACAGATACAGCTTTACGATTGTTTCCTAAAAAAACAGAGGTCCCGTGGGCGTGTCTTGGGCGGATCTAAAGACGAGTACATACAGCCTTTGCATAACAGTCTGCAAGCTGTTGCATGGATGTAAATACTGAACAAAGAAGTTGTGTTGTTGTTATGCAGTTAACTATGACTTACAGTGTGATCGAGCCAAACACATATAACCACAGCAACAATGACTACAGATGGACGTCTCTATTTGGTACCTATCGTTATTACTCATTAGCTTTGCCATTTTACATTCCCAATATGTATACCTTAAAACATTAAAGGATTTACTGTATCGTTGACATTGGTCATGTATCGCTTGTGAAAGCTCAAAGTTTACAACACTATGAAGTCCCGTGTCATACCAGTATACATTTCTAACATTAAAAAAAACATCATTTCAAATCAATTAAAATATCATAGAAAGTAACGCTTTTTATTTTCTCCTTTAAAACACTGAAATGGCAAACTGGGGATAACACAAATGTCCGTGCTGTTTACACTAAATGCACTTACGCACCGATTGCAAACAAAACTTAGCGCTGTGTTTCAGACTCCAGAACGGGAACTTTATTTGTTGGCACCGCTCAAACATTCAGTTGTAAACGACTTATATCCAGAGTAAAACTTGGACTTGTTTGAGAAACAATCGTCTTCGAAATGACGTTCACAAACAAAAATATTTTCGCAACTCCGTTGCTGTCCGGGAAGAACAAACTGCATCCACTGTTGTCTTACCTCCGGGTTCTTAGGAAAGCTAGACAACTATTTCTTTCCCTCACAGTCAAAACACACTTCCTTTGTGCCATTGCAGACTCTTGGTATAATACAAATTGAAAAATCCTTCACAGCAGCACTTGCCACAACTCCTACACGAGTGAAACACGGTTATGGTTTGCGTGTGGGCGTTCTCCTCGCTTTCGCTGGGTGATGACGTATGGTCGCGCCATTTCTCTTGCTGGGTTACGCAAAGGCGTTCCTTTGGTGAGAGAATTATCCAATAAGGAATCACTTTCAGAAACCTGTACGAACACTGGGGGAGTGTATCGAGCACAGAAATACTATGTAATGCATCCAACTCGTTTTTTGACAAGTTGACCATGTTAAGCATGAGAAGACATCACGTTTAACATTGTAAAGAAGTCAGACTGCATGACACACCGCTGCACCACCCCTTTAAAGCAGCTAGAACAAGGTACTACTCGTCAATTATTAGTGATGGTGCTGCAAACCCCAATAGGATTTTTAAGACGATCAACAAGATCCTTGTACCAACTTCCCCCAATCTGTTCCTCTGAGCAGGAGTGTAACAAGTTTTCTTTATGGAAAAAATAGAAAAGTTTTCTAAGTCTATCAGTTTAGTCCCCTGCTCTGCAATTTCTGAGATCTATCCACTTAGCTATCCTGATGCTGCATTTTCCAATTTCAATGTTGTCACTATTGACTTCACTTCGAAATGAATTATGGCAATGAACACCACTACATGTATTTTTGACCCAATAACAACAACTGTTCTTAAGGGCTGTCTCCCTTCAATAAGTCCCCTCATTTTAAATATTGTGTATACCACCCTCTCTACGGGTTTTGTTCCAAAGGCCCTAAAGGTCAAGTTAATACACCAGTCCTCAAAAAGCCTGGTTGCGATAAGTCAGAAAGTTAGAAGAGCGCATTACAAATAAATTGTATTATTATTAATATTATTATAAAACAAGTACATATAAACCAGAATTGGGTAATATGGTCATATATCATGTGCAATAGATTTCTGGTGTAAAACATCTACATTCTGATCTTAAAACAACAATGATCAATCCCTAACCACAAAAAAGCATTGTATTTAAGACATTACCATGAGGATTGCTCTTGGTTCCTCAGCAGTGAGTGATGCAACAACACAGGAGGGTCCACAGAAGGCCTGTGCCGGGTTGCATAAAGCACCTTAGGTTTTTCCCTTAAGTGTGACTTCTCTTTACCAAAGACAATAGGAGAATAACTTAAGGAAAACTTAAGGAATGTTTAAGGGCACACTTAAGTTGCTTTATGCAACCGGGCCCTGGCACCCAACACCTCATGGATGTCTACAAAATACTGTCACGTAGCAGCTGTTACCTCTCCAGCATCTGTTCGCGAACCGGTTTAGGAGTTCTTAAATCCTGAAAAGACACAAGCACAATTTGTATATTTATAACGAATCCTTTCATTTCAATGCATGTTTTACATTAGTCTTTCAATTAAAGTGTCAAATAAATACTGTCAGACCTCACAGCTGCTACTGCTAACATGTGTGTGTTTTACAAGGATAATGCAAAACATTTAGAGAAATGACTGCCTAAAAATTGCTTAAGGTTTTCATAACAACACATTACTTACCTTATATTTTTTCTTTACGTTCTCCCACTTCTTCGATGCCTGTTGGCCAGTCAGCTTTCCTTCCAATCCCAGTTCTTTTATTAATGTCCTGTAACAAATGAACAGTAATGAAGCTCATGTATGTAACAGGACAGACAAATCCCAGTAACGTTAGCATGTAGATATTACTCACTCCCAAAGTTTCTTTTCTCCGTATTTTGACTTTGAAAAGCGTTGCTCGTTTTCACATCGAAAACGCATGAGACTTCGGGTTTCCTCAGGTGTCCCTGTTATAGGTTATAAATTACACAGAATATAAATTCCAAGACCGTTTGAATCACGTTGCAATAAGCACAAATACTGTAAGCACCGTTCGTTTCATGTACGTTACACATCTGGACGTAAGCAAAAGCACAAGTGCAGTTAACAAAAGCAAATGTCGTTGCCGCTGGACATTTCTGACATGCAGTGAATATATTTTTAAACATTTTTTCTGGTACTTGCGTATCTGATGTTCATTAGCTAACATTGGCGATTTTTGCAAACGTTTCTTTAATGCATTGCTATTTTTTTGAGCAATGTAAGATTAAAAGAAATGGTAGTATACCTACTTTATTAAACATGTATGAAAGCAGAATATTGCATAGTGCAAAATATTACAATTCCAATAAAAATAAACACCTTGTTAAAAAATGTATGAGGTTTGCATAAACGAGAAAGAAAACAAAATTGAAATGGACACAAGCGCACAAGGGTTAAAATGTATGAAATATATTTAATGTAATTGAAATATGTATGTAAAATATACAGTATATACACGAATTATTAATAACTTTTCAATGAAAAGGTCTATTTTTATTGCTGAGTGTTCTGGTGGAAAATTGAAGCCCAACAGAACCGTCATCGTCCTTTGTTTTGTTTTGAGTTTGAGGCAACTGTCCCTGGCATTATGGCTAAAGTTCAAGCTGCCCTTAACAGTGAAGAGCCACTGTGCTAACGGAGGCACATGAAATCGTGGAGTCAGAGGGAACTAAAGGTATTTTTTTGTCCTTTATGCAGAATGGTTTGGGGTGTTTACTGAGGTGTGTGTTTTTATTTATTTATGTTATCTACAGGTTCGTTGTACTGGAAGCAAAATGCTCGCAAAATATTTGCAGTTTCAGAGGAGGAGTTTCAAAGGTTTCAACACGGATGCAAACAAAAGAGGTCCAGGTACTGTGCATATTTTTTTTACAATGAAAACATTTTCTGAGTCGTACTGATCGTAGAATATTATCTTGGCTAAAGTTTGCTAGTACGCAAGAATCATTACCTCAGATGTTAGTTGTCATCTACTCAAAATCAGTTTGACTCCGAGGAATACTAGAAGAGCTCTTGGGCAAACATAGAATGTTAATGATGTGACTGATGTCCTCTCACACAGTTATTTCAGTATTTTTTTTCCAAAATGAAATGCATTTAAAGTAAATGGTTTCTGTTTGTCAGTCTCTTTGTCAGTCTCTATACATTTGACCTAAAAACAAGTAATGAACCTTGCTGCACCGGGTGCACTGTACTTTGCTTAAAAATTGTGTTTCGCTTGTTTGTATGTTTAAGTCATAAAGATGACGAAAGCACTGGATCACAGGATGTCTTCGAAAAAGAAGAAATGGTGGCTGCCCAAGGTCTACAAGACGTCACCAAAGTAATGAAGGAGCGCTCTGACATACAGTAGCTTCCAGTAACAGGAGATCCACACTGGAGATGAATGACTCACGAGCACAACAGCTACGGGCAGCATTCAGATGTCTTATGCAAAGGTTTGCATTGCCACCTCATTCATTTTACACACTGTAGTAAATTTGCATAAATTCAGTGGCATTTTACGTGTTTTACAGTTCAAACAGTTCTGTAAAAGTGCAAAACAGTTATTTCTATTCTACGGGCCCTATTTCCACGATCTAAGCACATGGTCTAAAGCACACGGTGCAGCTGCACTCAGGTTGTGTCCAAATCCACTTTTGCTAATTTAGCGACGGGAAAATCGTCGGCGTGCCCGGGCGCAGAGTCTGAACGGGTTGTCCCGATTCTCTTGGGAGTAATGGGTGTTTTTTGGGCGTAATGTGCAGTAAACCAATCAGAGTCTCATCTCGCATTCCCTTTAAGAGCCAGTTGCGCAGAATTTGCAAGAGCAAAGACTGGACGCTTCTCCAGAGAGGAATCGTTGCTTGTGCGCGAGGTTAAAGGTTGCGACCAGACCATCTACAGGACAAGCCGGAATTTTATCTTTATGTACACAATAACAATAATCTTTTACAGTGTAATCCATTTATTTTTTACATTTGGTATGTTTGTGTGCTCCAGCCCTTCCCTCTGTCTTAAGTGAAAGCGCGTTGTTGTCCCGCCCAGAGATGCATTTTCTACTAATGCGCTCTTTTAATAATAAAAAAATATTGCGCCGTTGACTTTAGACTTTAGACCAGGTTTGAGTCGGTCTATGGCACAGTCTATTTTCAGTTCCTCAAAATAGCAACGCGCCAACAATGCGCCTATAACACGAATCGTTTTGGACAAACACGCCCATGGGCGCACAAATGCATTTGCTTTTTAAACAACACAGCGCAGGACGGAAAATTGAGAACTGCATTGGGCTGAAACTAGAAAAAACACTTGTGCTGCGCCTTCCACCGGTTGTATGGTAGGGCCCCAAATGTTCATACCATAAATATGTGTTTTTACCTCTTTGGGAGTGAAGTTTTTAACAGGAAAACAACTTTTAACAAGACAAAATGACTTGAGACAAATTCACATTTGGGTCATTCTATAATTAGGGGTACATTTCAGGTCAACAAAAAAGTGAAGAAATCAGTGTGCTTTTCTGCAAAATAATCTAGTTGTTTCCATAATATACCCCCACATTGTTCTAAATTCATTAGTTGCCAAGCTTAAACTCAAATTACTTTTTAAATATTTAAATGAAAATAAATATTTGATTAATTGTTTTGTCAACTGTGTTACAGACAAAAGTGGTGTCATAGAAGAAATAAATGAAGTACTACACATATGATAAAACATTTGTTTGAAAGTTATTGAGTCTATTCACCAGGGGGTTTGAGGTTGTATGTCTAACTGATTTAAAAAATATGAATTTTAAACTGAATAACGGATATTCTTTGGTATATTATCATCAATGGATATTTTTTCAACATAATTCTCCATTACACTGAATTTAGAGTTATTCAACGTCTTTATGTAATACTGTTCACTCTAGAGATGTCCTTTTTATCATTTTTATAAAATTTTTGCCTTCAATTAAAGATTTATGACACAAAAATCACACGTAACACAATTGACAGATAAAGTAACACAGTTGACAGAAGTAACACGGTTGACAGAATGCATTAGGAGAAAAAGAGAAACCTTTCTTTAAAATAAAACCTTTTTATTTTGACAAGTGTCAACAAGTAATTAATTAACTCTCTTGAAACAATGGAGAAAACAAACAAAAACTTTACTACATTAGTCTCGTTCACAAAACTGTCATGGTTCCGCCTCACCATGTCAGGTATTTCTTGGTCTTGAGGCGGAATCAGACAGGATCCCTTGTTTTATGTTGGAGAGAGACTATTTTGGCACCTATTGGTTGCCATACTCTCTCTCCGGTCTTGTCATTGTTCCTGCCCTCCTATTTCCTAGTTAGTGTTAATTGGTTTATCCCCTGCACCTGTCCCCTCTTGATTACTTCATGAAATCCTTGTTTGTTGATGTATGTATATTTCTGGAGATAATATAGATTTTGCTGAAAAGCTATGGAATGCTCCTTTAATCGAGTGTAATGATTTATTCAGTGTAATATATAGATAATATAATAGTGTTACGATTAGTTAAATTAATCCCTTAATGTGAATCACATGTTTTTATAAAATAACTTTTACTATGTAATTACACTTGTTCATATTTTACCATGTCATTCCTGTGTTATAACAATAGTTAATGTATGTTTTTATCAACAATACTCAATATAGGCATAAACTATGACAAGAAACCCAGCCAACATTGTCAACCGTGTTAATCCCTGTCAACTGTGTTACACTTGATGGGTAACACAGTTGACAAGTAACACAGTTGACATTTCTTCCATTTTAGGGCCTTGTGCTAACTGCAGACCTTGAACATGTCCCCACATTACCTTGATCAATTAGTGTTTTTATACATTTTATCTACATTTTTGTAAATATAATATCTAAAGTAAGTATACAAGACCATGTTGATAACACAGTTGATGAGCAATTCATCTACTCTATGTGTAGACAATAATAATGATAAAAAATTGAAGAGGAGGAGTAGAAACTTACCACACTGTATTTAAAATTCCCGCCACTGAAGGTCGTGACATCACATGATGTTGGACATGTGACTTTGGAACAAACCATTGCTGATTTATAGGGGTTTTGTCAATGGGTAACACAGTTGACAAAGATTTCTCGGACACACACAAAGTTAATAATTTAATAGATATAAACAAGTGAATTAGTTTTTAAAATACATTTGCCTTGTTTTAATGATTATTTTTAACAAAATAATGATGAAAATAATATACAAAAACATGTATTGTAGTGTCAATTTGAAAGGCAAAACTTGACTTTTAGCAAATTGGACAGCACAAAAACTGTTATTTCCAGTACAGCATATGCATTTTCTCCTAATTAACTCTTGGAACTGGTTGACTTTTATGCATGAAATAAAGAGGAATGTTCCCAAATATAAAAGTGATCATTGCTTGAAGTGAATATTCAGTAAAAATGATAAATACAACCAATGGACTTGAAATGTACCCTTAATTATAGAATGACCCATTTATTTACTTATTTTACAGGACCCCTTCATCAAACTATGTATGCAGTCTGTTCCCTGAGCATTGTGGGATGTGGAGTACGTGTGCTGCAATGCCAGTGTCTTAAATGCAGAGAAGAAAATAACAATGTCTATGAAGTCACTGGGCTATCAGATGCATTTTTAGTTCTGAGAGACATTATTTCTGTTGACTTAATTGTTTCTCGTCATTTTTTTTGTTCTATGGTTCATGTTACGTACATCGATTAGTTGTGTTGATAAGATCTAACAGAGCTAGTTTTGAATGGGAGGAAACCGTTCACAGTGTAGTTGTAGCATACAGTGATATCTGGGTGCAGTTCGGGGAAGAGGTGTTCCACACATGCCCTTTGTCTCTCTGAAGAGACGGGATTGCTTCCAAACGTTGACTGCCTGGTTAGTGAAGAGCCTAACTCTGCCTCGTAAAGGTCCGCTGCTTTGTTGGCATGAGGCAAAAGTTCCTCAGAGATTTTTTTGAGACATCCACCCTCTGCCAAAACATTAGGAATGCCTTTCCCAAGAGTAACAAAAAGTTTCGAGTCAAATGAACAGTTCTTAACAGAGCCTTTCTCGTGCCTGAATCCATGGACTTGCCTGGACAAGTTCATCCTTCAAAAGTGCATGCAAATATAACGTCTTGGTTACGTATGTAACCTCGGTTCCCTGATGGAGGGAACGAGACGTTGTGTCGAAGACGACAGATGGGGTTCGCCCTTGAGAACCAATCAACTCTGACTACTATAGAAAAGGCCAATGAAATTTGGCGAATGAAATTTGCATGCCGGGCTCCTCCCCCGGATGTCCGGTATAAAAGGAAGCCGGCGTGCAGCATTCACTCACCTTTTGTTCTGAAGAGCCTGAGAGCCTCTCACGACTGCAGCAGAATACGATACGTGTTAGTGGCATAAGGGACACAACGTCTCGTTCCCTCCATCAGGGAACCGAGGTTACATACGTAACCGAGACGTTCCCTTTCTGTCGGTCTCTCGACGTTGTGTCGAAGACGACAGATGGGGTACTCTATGGAAAACGCCCACAACTGTATCGCGTCACAATCTCTAGCGAAGCGACGGTAACAGGCCTGGGCGTGTCAGCTCGATGCTTTCGTGAAACTGTAACCTTCCAGTGTGGTGGTCGGGGGGTTCCAGAGCTTTCTTGGAGAAAGATGGGAACAGCCCTGACCGGTAACCTTTCACGGACGGAGGCCTTAGATCTCTGCTGGCGAGAGGCCGTCCGGCTCGGGTTTACACCGGGTAAGCGCAACTTCCTTAATTAGGGATGCGCTGCAGAGGCCACCTCCTACCCGTGGGGAGGAATACGGTGGATAAGGTATGGTCTCGTCCTTGGAGGAGAACGCATGGAACGTGCGGGCTGAGTAGTTAACCGCGAGGTGGAGGTCCACCTGGGGAAGCTCATGGGTTACCAGGAGTGGGAACCATATCATGAGGATACATCAGACGGAACAGCCCACGGGGGGGGTGTTACAGGCGTCCGGTAGCACTAGGTCCGGTTTTAGAGCCAGGGGATGGCTTACATGTTATCCCGGCCTAAGGGGGAAGGCTGCTCTGCCCAGCCAACCCCCAGGTGGTGCTTGCTTAGTGATGGATAGAATGCCTATTCTTAACCAAGTGGTTGGGTAAGAAGGGAAGCGGATAGGATGCCTGTCCTTAGCCAGAGTAGGGTAAGGAGAGAGGTAGATAGCACACTGACCCAGCCTCCTAGGTGGGTGTGATGCTTTCGCAGGCATACGCCCGCCGGATGCCAGTCCTACATGTTGCCACGCAGGACGTGGGCTGACACCGGGTTTACGCTAGGGTTGTTTAACCCCTGCGAAGGTGTATGGGCGTAGCCCAACCCGCAGCTCTACAGATGTCTGCTAGAGAGGCACTTCTGCCAGTGCCCAGGAGGTGGCTATACCCCCCTCAGTGGGCATGGGAGATTCTGAGATTGGAATGTCGTCGTAACGGCATCCACGACTCAGTGCGCCAACCTCTGCTTGGAGACAGCCTTCCCCTCTGCTGTCCTCCAATACAGACAAGGAGCTGGTCAGAGCTACTGAGGCCCTGCGTGCGGTCCAGGACACAACACGGATGGGGTTGGGTCTTCCTCCCCAATGGGGAGCACCTGCAAGTTCACCACTTCGCCCCGTAAGGGAGTAGTGGGAACTTTTGGGCACGCATCCGGGCCTGGGTCTCAGGATAAACGTGAGAGCTACCAGGGCCGAATTCAAGGCAATCCGGGGACACGGAGGATGCTCGGAGGTGCCCTACCTCTTGAAGGAAGCGAGCGCCATCAGGAGGGCCGTTACTCGGGTGAGGAAGATCGGAACCTCCGAGGGGCTCTTGGGGGCCCAGAGGCCCCCCCGACCCCTTAGGGTCCCAAGAGGGTATGGAGCGGAGATGAGGCGGGAGCCGCCCTCTCGCACCCCTTAGGAACCTGGCGACCAGGTCGTGTCATCCTAGAAACTTTCCATCAACTGAGTTGTGATGAGTGGCGACAGCGACTACATACACACTCAGTGTGGAGGGGAGATGTTAGTCTCCAGTCTCGTAAGAAGGACAACACAATCCTGATCGAGCACCTCAGTGGGTCTTTCTTGAGAGAGACACCAGGACAAGAAGCGGCGCCGTCTAGAGGCGTGTAACCGCCCGTAGATGGGGCCCTAGCCTGGGTGATGGTCTCCGCCATAGAGGGGGAGTAGCCAACTCAGGAACTTCTCGTCCCGTCTAGAGACCAGACATGGTGTTCCAGAGGTCTGATCTGGGATGCCAGAACGTGTCCTTCCCCTGAGAGAGCAGGTCCTCTGTCAGGGGAATGGGTCAGGGGGAGTCGCTGTCCAGAGCATCAGCTCTGACGCCAAGTGCGGTTAGACCAGTGCGGTGTAACCAATAACACTTGGTGCTCCTCTTCCCTGGCCTTGCACAGTGTCTGTGCAAGGAGGCTCCTGGGGGGGGAAGGTGTGCTTCCGCCCGTCCCGCGGTCAGCTGTGCGCATGGATATCCGTGTCGAGAGCCTCGGACAGGGGAGTACCAAGCGGCCTACGCGGGGGTGGAGTCGCCACTCTCTACGAGGCATAAACTGACAAGAGAGCGCGTCGGCTGTAGTTGCCGAGGTGAGGCCACAGGGAACGGATCACCTGTTGACTCCACCGGAGGAGGCGTCGAGCAAGTTGTGTTAGCTGCTGTGAGCGAACGCCACCTAAGATCTGATGTACGCTACAGCTGTAGTGCCGTCCTCGGACCAGCACGTGCTTGTCCCGCACGAGAGGCCGCAGCCTGCTCAGTGCAAGTAGCACTGCCCACAACTCCTGGCAATTGATATGCCAGCGCAGGTGGGGGTTCGCCCAATGCCCCGCCTGCGTGCCCGTTACAAACTGCACCGCACCCCTGCAGGGAGGCGTCCGTCGTCACCACGACTTGCCTCATAACCTGCCCTGAGGGACCTTAGTCCGTCGAAAAGTCATGGAAGACCAGGGGTTTTGGTGCGTCGGCCGCAGGGCGTCATCACCATGAGCCTGCTGCCGGTGTGCCACGCCTCCTCGGAACTCGACTCTGAAGCCAGTGTTGGAGCGGTCTCATGCGCATCAACCCGAGGGGTCTCACCCGACGAGGACGCCATGCCCAGGAGCCTCTGAATCGTTTCAGGGGACCGCTGTCTGCCTGAAATGTTCCAGGCAGTTCAACACCGGCTGGGCGCGTACTGCGGACAGTTGCGCCGACATGGTGACAGAGTTGAGTTCCCTACCGAGAAAAGGATGCTCTGCCCTGGGGAGAGCTTGTCCTTTCCTCGGTTGACCTGGATTCCCAATCGATCTGGGTGCCGGAGCACCAGGCCCCTTGTATACATAACAGATCTCACGAGTGTGTCAGGCCAGTCGTTGAGATAGTTAAGTACCCGCACACCTTCCTCCCCTCATGGAGAAAGGGCGGCTTCCACGATCTTCGTGAAGACCGTGGAGACAGGGACAGACCGAAAGGGATTTCAGGTCGATTGCCACGAACCAATCCTGACACCTGATGGGTGTCAGGACGCGCCTCTGCGTGAGCATCCTGAGCAGCAGCTTGTGAAGGTGCTTAGTTCAGGGTACGCAGACCTCCAGGGCGCAACCCGCCGTCTTGGGAACGATGAAGTGCGGGTTGTAACCCACCGAACATCTTGGTTTGAGGGACGAACTCGATGCCTGTTTGCCAGAAGGGTGGTGACCTCTACCCGAAGTATGTAGGCGTCCCTAGCCTCAGACAGAGGGAGAGATGATGCCCAAAACTTGGGGAGAGTCTCTGGCGAACTGGATCGAGTAACCAAGACGGACCGTCTGCCCTAGACCAGACAGTGTGGGCAGCTCTCGAGCTCCCAGGGACTGTGACAGGGGGACCAAGGGGACGGTCTGCTTCACCATTCCCATGGAGGGTGGTTCGATGGCTGGCAGAGCTAACCCTGTCGCGGGGAGGGGGCCCCGGAGGGAAGGTTGGCTCTGCCTACTGCCTGGCGGGACAGCTGCACGCACTGTCATTGAGAGTGGTAGCAGCTGTCGTGTGTGTACGACCCTACGCCTCGCCAGGGGTGGGGTCGGGTTTGCCGGGCACAGTCCAGTGGAGTGTGCGATCGGCAGGAATGAACTCCCAGGGGAAACAGAAAACTCTCTGTGAGTCAGTGGGCGCCAGGCCCTGAGAAGGGCCCGGCTTTGGTGACGAGGCAGGAGCCGTCCCGTACCGACTGATCAGAGCCGTAGCTGTGAAGGTCGGGCCCGATGTGCTCCCCTGGGGGTTCCCGTCACGCCGTGGTGGAGTGTTAGCTGAGGGGTGAGGTTTCCCCCTCGACCTCGACTTCCGGGGTGCACCTGCGGGGCACAGTAACCGGAGCCGATGTGGAAGGGGTCCTGGGCTGCCGGGAAACAGACATGACGTGAGATCTCGGAGGCTTGAGGGCGGCCGAGTCGCAGCGTGGTAAAAATGTGGCTAATCGCCACTGTCTGCTTCTCACCGTCAAAAACTGCTGAGCGCAGTCCTCAACGGTGTACCAACAGCCCACCTGCGAGACGGGTGTACAAGAAAGCGGACTTTCTCGGTGTCACTCATCTGCGCAAGGTTCAGCCGGGGGTGACTCTCCTTGACCACTTCCGTGGACATCGTCCGACCCAGGTCCCGTGCCGCCACCTTGGTCGCTCCGTAGAGCGCTGTCAGTGGCGGCACAGAAAACCTGCATTATACCTGGGTCGGCCTTACCCTCGTGGAGCTCTCTCAACGCCCTGGCCTGGCGGACCTGCAGGATGGCCATGGCGTAGAGAGAGGAGGGCCCGGTCGCGGCAGTGCAAGGCTTCGGCACCATAGATGTCGAAGTCCTACACGCGTTGGACGGTGGGCGTGGCCGATTCTCCCCAGGCGGCAGCCGTCTGCGGCACAGATGCACCGCAGCCGCACGTTCCACCCGGGGGATCTCGACGTAGCCTTTGGCTGCCCCACCCTCGAGGGAAGTGAGGGAGCCGGAGCTGTTTCGACCGGAGCGGTCCGTGGAGCGCTCCTAGTTTTACACAGCTCCTCATGCACCTCCGGGAAACAAATGGCACCCGGGGTGGGCGCAGTTTGCACCGCGCTCCGCCCCCAGGAACCACGTATCCCCGGATTAGCATGGCTGACATCACTTCTGCTTCCTCCTGAGCTCGACCCCCCTGGGGGGGAGCTCGGATTCGTCAGAGTCGGATGCCAGTCTCCCTCCGATGCTGCGAACGACATCTCATCTACGTCACACATCGTTTCCGAGTGCGTGCCTGAGGATCCGAACGGTATGCCACCGCCGGTTGGGGAACGTTCAGAAGAGCGAATCGGGGTGCGATCGGCCCGTGAGCACTTGGCTGGCGGGTTTACGTTCGCAGAGTTCCCCATATCACTAACGCTGCTACGTGGGTGGTCATCGGGGCCGTAGCCACAGATGTCACAGCCCGGGTAGCAGACGAAATGGTGGCTGGTTCCCGTAGGAAGACAGCCCCCCGTGACCGCAACTTCTGAGTGACAATCCGCCCGCAGTGCGAGCAGATGTGTCAACGAACGCTGCTTCAGTGTGCTGGACGCCCAGACACCTAATGCAGCGATCGTGTCCATCCCCCTCCTCGATGAGGGTGCCGCACCCAAGAGAACAGCGGGACATGCCGCGCTAGAAATTGCTCAGTCAGTCCTGAAAAGGACCTTTTAGAAATAATCTCTATCACCTCCGGAACCGCCGAGACGCCCAGGAGAAGGTCGCTGCAGGAAGGGACGATCCGCTGCTCTGCGTCGTAGATCTGGCGAAGTAGAAGAAGAATTCGTTGAATTCTTTTTGTTCGTAGTCATGAGCGAGGGCTCTGAAGAACAAAAGGTGAGTGAATGCTGCACGCCGGCTTCCTTTTATACCGGACATCCGGGGGAGGAGCCCGGCATGCAAATTTAATTCGCCAAATTTCATTGGCCTTTTCTATAGTAGTCAGAGTTGATTGGTTCTCAAGGGCGAACCCCATCTGTCGTCTTCGACACAACGTCGAGAGACCGACAGAAAGGGAACTGTCCTGTTTCACTCCTCCTTCCACGGCAAGCCACACATACTTGACATTATATAACACCCCCTTCATGCAATTCATTCGTCTCCCTTCTCAAGTTCATTTTTGGGCCACGAACTTTGTTCATTTTATCAAACTTTACCAACAATACACAGTACATGTACATTTGTTCATGATTTGTACATCGTTCAGTTTACTGGCTTGTAAGACATTCATGTAATAATCAACCCAGGGTTGTTTCTCGTAATTCAGCCCTAATTACTACGAATTACACACATTTAGATATCAATAATTGTCAGTTACTGGTGGGTCATTCACCGTTTCAATATTCCGGGAAACCGCGGCTCCTCCCCTGCAGGCCCAGACAAGCTTGTCAATAGCCTAACAAGAGGATCCAGCGTCAAGATTCTGCTCCTTGAAACTGTGTGCCGTCTGCCACTGGTGCAGAGTTAGAATCTAGGGTGATGAGTTTTCTCAAAACACTTTTAAAATCACCCCGTAACACTTCCAACTGTACACCAAGTTTATTCTCCAGCAAATTTTGCAAATCTTAGATTCTCTTCTCCCTCTGGGTCGAATATTTCAAGCAAAAATGTTTCTATTATGGTTATTGATGGGCATTACAGGTACATGCCATGAATTCATTATTAGAAAAGGAAATATTTGCATCCATGGGAATCCTGTGTACAAAATGTCTAAAGTCATTACAAATCATAAGTTCTATATTAAGACACATTTATATTAATACAGCAAATTCTTTATACGTGTACTTTTTCATATATACAGTATTTCATACATTCCCATTGCCTACTATTCAAGCACAACTATTTCCCATCCTTAGACACAAACATTTCTAAATAAACAATTATTTTTATACCTTATACATTCACAAATGTTATAAGCATCTTACAACATGCTTACCACCATGGGCAGTCCACCTGCAATAGCCATAGCGTACTTAATATTCTATATATATATTTTATAATCTACTAAGAATGATTCCATATAAATCCATAAAAATATTTTCACACATGTAAAATGACAAGACTTAATTCTTGATCGTAATTCCTGAACTAACATTGTCATGTTACCCATTGGAATAAAATAAAACTTTGATTGCATTAAGTTCAAAAATACTTCAGTGTCGTGTTAGTTGCTGTATTCTTTTAGTATGTAATATTACTTTGCTATCAGTTTGACATAAATTATTAATAACTTATAGGTTCAATCTGTTCATTGCTGCATCAAAATATATAGTTTTTTGCTCCTTATAATCACTCGTATCTACATCATCTTTGTAAATTGCACATGTTTGTTTATGAGCTACTTATAATTTTGTATATGCTGTAGCAGCGAGCAACCAATGTTTCCTCCTGTGTTTATATGCAGATGCACGAAGAAGTGCTCTCGTGAAGCGCGCCATACACTGACAAGACAGACGAGAATATGTCGATTAAAGTCTGTATTTTGGTCCTGTGAGAACAAGAGGGCCCTGTGTCAATCGTGGCTTGGGCCCTAATACTCCTTGAGAGAACAAGGATCTACACGTGTACCAAGTTTCATATTTATACGTGCAAGTATTTCTGGGGGTAGCAGCAGCAGGTAAACATCCACAGGTAAGTGAACTTCATACAATTAAAGGCAGTAGATACATGTTAAAGGCATACATACTCATCGATCTTTTGGTGGTTCCATAAGAATTTCAGGTCCATAGATGGTGTTTGAGGCTCCGTAAGAAACTTGAAGAAATTCCTAACATGAGAGACTCGCTGTTTGGCATTGTCTTTTTGTCTTGGCTTGTCTGTAGCCATATACGTGTACCAGATTAGCAGAACCTTCTCTGTAAAAACATTATGAAAACAACAAGGTAAGCTAAGATGAGGTAAAGAAAGTAAAGCAAGATAAGGTCATTCATGACGTACCATAGGCAGGAGGACTTTTGAAGAACCGCTTTCTGTCATTACCTGCCTGTGCTGAAGTTGTTTCTGTAACTTACGAACTTCTAACTTCAACCATTTATTGGCTCTCTTTATTTTGCAGCCTGCACAACCTTGCAAGCCCAAGCTTGCTTGACAAGCAACGCACGATCATTCGTCTAAAAAAGAAAGAAAACAGAAAAACATTATATGTAGTATGCTGAGCCCTTAAGTGTGTTCATTAATGTCTGTGTCTGATGCATCATGGGTAATCTGCCGATCTGTGGTTTGGAAGAAGTGTGAAGATGACCTCACTCATGTTCTGCTTTTGTGTGTGTGCAGATAGAAGAAGAACGGAGGTGTGATCAGCTTTAATGAAAGGCATCGGCTCGGGCAGGGAAGTCATGTGTTGAATGAGTTTGGAGAAAACCTTCCTCAGGTGAACTCTGTTAAAGTCTCTGACAACTAAAGTAATAACTGAGCACTGAGTCCAGTTACTTTAAGACCACAGAAGTCATTTATAAATATCAGCATTAAACTACAGAATGTGTTATAGTCTGTTATAGTGTCATGACTCAGTCGAGGAGAAAAGAGGAAATGAGAAACAACAGGAAGAGCTACAAATGTTCTCACGATGAACTAGAAGTAGATGATGAGAAGAGAATCAGTAAGAGAAGCACAACATGACTGAGAAGAGTGATATATGTCTGCTGGGACTGATCCTTCTCTCTTCACTATTCACAGGTAAACTATACAAGACATTTATTTCCTTTCATGACTCTCACTGACATTCTGACAAACATGTTCAGTTTCATCTCATGTCACATTTATCATAGACTTCATGTGTCTTCCCTTAAGGAACAAAATATATGAATATACTGTGAAAAATAATTTTATTTTTACATTTCCATGTATTGGAAGCTGGTGCTAATATTTTTCGATATACAGCAATATAAGCATTGACAATATATGGATATATATTGAACATCAAATATATTTAGAAATGAAGACAAAAATAAACCTGAAAACGTTCCCATATAAATGTGATTGTATAGTATACACATATATATGGACACATTCACAGAATGAGATAAAGCAGATTTCTAGTTCCCAGCATGCTTTGCTTCTGACTGCTTAAGAAGAGTAAAATTGTGTAAATGTGGGTGTTATTTAATGTCTTTTTGCTGAATATGAATATAGAGGGAGATCTGTTAGTGTTTAACGTTGTATTACTTTGAAATGTAGAAGGGTTTCTAGTATGTGTAAATGTGTGGGGTTACCGTGGTGATGAAGAGTAGAGCCTGTGGTTAGGTTATCGATTGGCCAAACAGATTTAAGTTTATATTTTACTTTAAAAAGTGTTTGAGCTTTTCAGCGATCGTCTGTTCACTAAGTGGTTTAGTTTGAGCAGGAGTGCTAATGCTGTTGTAAACTGGCTGGGTTTTAAAATATGAAACATGTATGTTGTAATTGTTAAAAAGGTAAGAAATATATTTTCATATATCTGTGTGTGTATATATGGCATGAGTAAATATATTGTGGTCAATATATTTTTACACACCCAGTATCATATCTTATCACATGTACATCAATTTTATTATAAAGTATATTATTGTTAAATAATTACATATATTGGGACATATAAGTTAATATTGTCATATATTTTTCAATATATGAAAAGCGGCAATTCCTTATGTATTATTAAATCAATTGTAATATATTTACACAATTTATCATTTTCTATATTTTATAATATACCATTATGTCATGTAATGTATTTTTTTATCCATATATTAGGAAATATATTTTCTTTCCATAAGGGTTATTCTGACATTTAAAAGTCTGATGTCAATGACGGAGGAACTCAATCACATTATTTACTGTCAAATCTTCTGATGTATGTGATGTTAAAATAATAAACATCTGTCTGTCATTGAGAGATAAATATTAAAGTGTTTGAATATATTGTGATGTATTAATATGAATGATGTCATCTGGTGTTTCAGGTGTGAGTGGAGCAGAAGTGACTCATGTGTTCATCAGTTCTGGTGAAAGTGTGTCTCTGCCCTGTAAAGATGCTCTTCATCAATGCTCCTCAACTACATGGATCTACAGTAATGATAGAACATCATCTGCAGT
The DNA here is from genome assembly GCA_006030095.1 of Triplophysa siluroides. Lineage (NCBI taxonomy): Eukaryota > Metazoa > Chordata > Actinopteri > Cypriniformes > Nemacheilidae > Triplophysa > Triplophysa siluroides. The sequence continues at coordinate 141,648 of VCII01000328.1, read as the reverse complement.
AGAAGTGATTACTGGAGGAATAAAGAGGAATAACACAGAGAGATCTGAGAGACTGAGTCTGACATCTTACTGCTCTCTCCACATCTATAACACAACACAACATGATGGTGGAGTTTACACCTGCAGACAATATGTGAATGGACATCATCATGGATCTGATTCAGATGTTTCTCTACATGTTCTTCATGGTCAGTGTTTCTCTTCATTTATATGAACTCATGTTGAACTCAAGATCACAGTTCTCTTCATCTCTTGTGTTTTCACTGAAACTCATGAGTACTGAGAGTGTGTTGTGTGATTTGTGTTTCAGTGTCTTCATCATCATCATCATCATCACAGACTGAGATAAGAGCAAACACACGTCTCACTCTCTCCTGTCAGCTGTTTTCATATGACTGTGATTATGTGGTCAGTGTTGGTGGATTTCAGCTGGTGTGGAGGAATCAGACTGATGTTGATCTACAGACAGACTCCAGATATCAGATTAGATCAGATGGACTCTGTCTCATCTCTCTGACTACAACACTCATGAATGAAGACGACGACACAGAGTTGAGATGTGAGCTCAAACACAAGAATGACATCAAGACCTCAGTCACATATCCGGTCAGATTTACAGGTAAGACATCACTCTGACAGGAGCGTCCTGAACTCAAAGTGACTTCAGTCATTAAACTCTGTACTGATGATTCAATTCAATTCAATTCAAGTTTATTTATATAGCGCTTTTCACAATGTGCACTGTTCCAAAGCAGCTTTACAGAAGCAAAATAAGAAAACACAGAGGTAAAACACAGCACAGTGCATAGTGTTTATAGAACAAGCAAGATCATTCTAATAGATAATATCTAATAAATTAATAAATAGATAAATAGATGCAGTCTCCGGTGAGCAAGCCAACACTGCCCTGCTGTGGCGGAACCAAAACTCCTTATTGATTGATGGAGAAAAAAACCTCGGAGAAACCAGGCTCAGCCGGGAGGGCCAGATCCCCTCTGACGTGTCATAGCTGCTCTCAGTGACGCCGACCAAGTCACCGAGCAACATCCCTGAGGAAGGGGGAGAGCCCACTGCCCGCGACCCAGGCAATCCCACTCGCCGAAACCATGCACGTCAGCCCGGTCCCACTCCGCGATCGACACCAGAAAAACAGAGGAACAACCAGAGAAAATAGTGATGGCATATTGGAACATTATTCCTCTGCTGTCTGACATCGACCACAAAGCAAGACCATCCAGACCCACACAGCCCCAACAAATAGAATCCCCCCCACCCCCTACGAACATCAGCCCAGCAACCCCCAATCAGGGCCACTGAACTCAGCTATAACTTCAAACTGCTGACATGTGATGTAGTTTAGCATTTAATACCAAGCATTGTAACTTTTAGCATTAATGTGACAAGTATTCCATCTTTGCTCTCGGTTGGGATAGAATGGTCTGAGCTGGGATGGTCGCCTTTCTCTTGGGTGGAACTGGAGTTGCCTTAGATGGAGCTGGGATGGTCAGTCAGTCCGCAGCTGGCGTAGTCTCTAAGTCGGGATGGGCATATGATGTCCATCTGGGCCTGGCAGAACTTTCCCTACCTCGAGATGGGCATCCCGAGGCGGAGGCAGAAAGAAAATAATTAGCGTAGCTGCTGTTCATTTACTATGCATTAGTGAAAGCTTGGCTGAAAAGATGTGTCTTTAATCTAGATTTAAATTGGGAGAGTGTGTCTGACCCTCGAATAGTATCGGGAAGGCTATTCCAGAGTTTAGGTGCTACGCATGAGAAAGCTCGACCCCCTTTTGTAGATTTAGTTATTCTAGGTGTTATCAAAAGTCCTGAGTTTTGCGATCTTAGAGAGCGTGATGGGTTGTAATGTGATAGAAGCTCAGTTAAGTAAGTAGGGGCTAAACCCTTTAAGGCTTTATAAGTAATTAAAAGAATTTTAAAATCAATACGATACCTAATGGGCAACCAGTGAAGAGATGATAAAATTGGGGGTAATATGATCGTATTTTCTTGACCTGGTTAGGACTCTGGCGGCTGCATTTTGGACTAACTGTAGTTTGTTTATTGAAGATGCAGGACAACCACTAAGAAGAGCATTACAGTAGTCAAGTCTTGAGGTCACAAATGCATGAATAAGAGTTTCTGCGTCAGCAGCACATAAAACATTTCGTAATTTGGCAACATTTCGAAGGTGGAAGAAGGCTGTTTTTGTGACATTTGAGATATGATTTTTAAATGACAGGTTGCTGTCTAATATAACGCCTAGGTCTTTAACTGTATTTGTCGGAGTAACAGTGCAGCCTTCGATTTGTAGGTTATAATCTGATATATTCTGTTTACGAGTCTTTGGTGCTATAAGTAATATTTCTGTTTTGTTAGAGTTTAAAAGAAGGAAATTACTAGTCATCCAATGTTTCATATCTTTGATGCACTCTGCCAGTTTGGATAGCTTGAAGGAATCATCTGGTCTTGAAGAGATATATAGCTGAGTATCATCTGCATAACAGTGGAAGCTAATTCCATGTTTTCTAATAATGTTGCCCAGGGGCAGCATGTATATGGAGAAAAGCAAGGGTCCTAAAACCGATCCCTGAGGTAATCCATAGTTTACTTGCGTTAGATTAGACGATTCCCCATTTAAATGGACATATTGATATCTGTCAGATAAGTAAGATCGGAACCATTTTAGTGCCTGTCCCTGAATACCGGTATAATTTTGTAAACGATCTAAAAGTATTTTATGGTCTACAGCAGGGGTGTCAAACTCAGTTCCTGGAGGGCCGCAGCTCTGCACAGTTTAGCTCCAACCAGGTCTAAACCACACCTGCTTGGAAGTTTCTAGTATCCTGAAGATGTTGATTAGCTGAATCAGGTGTGTTTGATTAGGGTTGGAGCTAAACTGTGCAGAGCTTTGGCCCTCCAGGAACTGAGTTTGACACCTGTGGTCTACAGTATCGAACGCAGCACTAAGGTCAAGCAGGACTAGGAGTGAGATGTTATCTTTATCAGATGTCATAAGTAGATCGTTTTGTAATTTAACGAGTGCAGTTTCGGTGCTATGATGCGGTCTAAAGCCAGACTGAAATTTTTCGTGCATGTCATTATTTTGTAGGAAAGAGCACAACTGAGTGGACACTACTTTTTCTAGTATTTTAGACTAGTACGGGAGATTTGAAATCGGTCTATAGCTTCCAAGTTCACTGGGGTCTAAGTTTGTTTTTTTGATAAGAGGCTTAATCACAGCCAGCTTAAAGGGTCCTGGGACATGGCCTAGATTAATTGACGAGTTGATAATGTTATAAATGGGCTCAATTGCAACAGGTAGTAACTCTTTTAGTAATTTAGTTGGAATGGGGTCTAATAAGCATGTTGTCGGTTTGGATGTTGCAATAAGTTTAATTAAATCTTCCTGTTTTATAGGTGAAAAACACTGTAGCTTTTCTTTTTGGGTGATGTTTGGTACTAATTCATCAGACCACTTGGAGGTTGGATTTTAACTAGGTCGTCTCGTCTTTTTTCGATTTTTTCTGTAAAAAATGTCATGAATTCATTGCTACCAAGGTGTGGCGGAATAGCCAGGTCAGGAGAAGTCTGTTTGTTTGTTAGTTTAGCAATTGTACTAAATAAAAACCTTGGATTGTTTTTATTAGTTTCTATGAGGTTACGGAGGTGCTCGGCTTTTGAGGCTTTTAGTGCCTTTTTATAACAGTTTGCACTCTCTATCCACGCAATTTTAAAGACCTCTAAATGGGTTTGTTTCCATTTGCGCTCCAGTTTACGCGTTTCTCTTTTTAGGCCGCGAGTGGTGCTATTGTACCATGGTGCTTTGATCTTCTCATTAATCTTTTTTGACTTCATATGCGCGACCGCTTCTAATGTATTAGAGAAAATAGTTCCCATGTTGCTGGTCATGTCATCGAGCGATTCTGTATTAATTGGCAAAGTTATTAAAGGAGTCAGATCTGGCAGATTCTTAACGAAACTATCTTTAGTAGATGAGGTGATTGTTCTACCCTGTCGATAACGAGCTATACGACTGATTTCTGCAGTGCGCAGTGTACATGTTATAAGATGATGATCAGTGACATCGTCGCTTTGAGGTATAATATCGATATTGGTTAGATCAGCTCCGTGAGATATAATCAAGTCTAGAGTATGATTAAGTCTATGATGAAGAAATGACATTTACATGAAACATTATTGTGATGATCTACAGTTTGATGTCTCTCAACATTCATCATCTTCTACAGATTCAAACAAGATTCTAGTGACCACCACAAACCCTGAGAGATTCTAAACTCTTAACACACCAGAAACTACAAAACAACAACAAGGTATATTCCGTCTAGAAATGTTTTCTCCTGAGAACGTTGTCAGAACATCCCTGCTGGTGTTGAATACATTCCCAGAACGTTCTGATATGAGTTTTGTAAAGGTTGTGGGGACGTTATTTGGTGGACCTTCACAGAACGTATAGGGGACATTTACTATAGAACAAGAACTTAATCTTTTTTAATTTCATCCTTTGAAAACACACAAGTCTTCTTATAGAAACACATCTCACACATTGAAAGAGGAAATTGAATTGTCACAATGAAAGTCCAGAGTCCAGAGCCCAACTACAGCAAACACTGATCACAGTCATTGTGGTTTGTTGAAGTTCAACATTAATAGCATTAATAAACATTGATTCAATGGTTTCTACCTGTTAGCTTGCTGCCTGTGGTCCTCTATACGTTCAGAGGACGTCCTGAAGGTTCTGTGCCACCAAATAACATCCCCACATACTGTATAAAGTGACACCGTGACACCACAGGATGTTACTGGATACTAGTGGCATGACTTTCACAGTCAAAGTCAAAGCAGTTCTGCACTGTGATTTCACAGTTAATGACGGGAAGAGGCTGTACTTCCAATACATGTATTTACAAAAATAATCTTGAATTAAGGTTTACCTGTTTTCTTAGTCACTCAATTCAAGATTATTTTTCTTACCCTGTTGGCAGATTTTTTTGCTTGTTTTAAGCACAAATTCACTGAAATTTCATATTTTTTGACTAAATTAACTTATTTTCTTATGTCAGTTTGCGAATCAAGAAAATGCATTTTGATTCAAGAATTTTTTGACATTTTTAATGGAAAACTAAGTAAGAAAGTCATTTTTGCAGTGTGTAAATGAATTTGTTACACATATGTTACAATGTATGCTGGGTAACATCATAGTACAAACTCATTCATGATTCCCAGCATGCACTGCAGCATGAAGTTCTCTTTTGTCGACTGTCACAGTTATTGAGATTCATACACTGATTCTTCATGTCTGTTTGCTTCAATATGAATTTTTGTTCACAGACTGTTTTCACAAAACGTTTTTAAACATCAAAATGCAATGAAACTCACTGACATCACAACATTCTCTCAGAACACAATCCAGATCACAGCAGTGAATCAAGATGATGGAGATTTTAACTCTTTATAGGAAACTCATGGAAATGCTTTGAAATTCAAAATTTCTACCCTGGAGTGTTATTGCAGGTTATTAAAAGACTTTTGTGGCTTGAAAGAAGAAAAAAACGATTTTGTTAAAATCAAGGTCAATGAAGTTACCATATGTGCTTCCTCCCCGGTCTATGGTTATTATTTACCCCCCAAAACATTTATACATTTAAAAATATAAGACACACATATATAAAATATCAATAAATGCATAAAACACATAAACTTAACAGAATATTTATATTCAGGAACATTTAGGAACCCAAACACACACTCAAAACCGTGACAGTGAAGTGCAGATCTACTGAAAACAAAGAATATTGACATAAAATGTAAATATATAATAGGAAGTGAATCAAAGCACTATATACTGCTAGCGCCACTTATTTTAGCAGTTATAAAGCTCTCAGTGAAATAAACACAAATATATTTATGTATAAAACAAACTGTAATAAGTTTAAGTTTCCCACTGGATCACTGTATAATATAATACCAACCTGAGGCAACATTCAATGCATTAATAAATACTATTGGCCTGTGTCAGTGGATCTCAACCTTTTGGAACTAAGGTCCTACCAAACTTCTCTTATTGTGTTTTTTTATTTTTTGTACTTCTTTAAAACTATATAAAGGACCGCAGTGGAGAACAAAACTATATAAGGACAGCAGTGGAGACACATTTTAATAAACATTTATGAACATTTTTTGAACAATAATACAGTAGAACTAACTTGTAACAACTTGGATGTAGGTGCGTTTCACTTCAGCCGTGTCATCATACATTAGTGGGAAACCAGCGCTTGTTTCGTTTTTTAAAGAAGCACAATGCGCGGTTCAATGTTGGACAACGCAAACCTGAGATCATCCATTTACATTGATGCATTTGGCAGACGCTTTTATCCAAAGCCACTTACATTAAATTATCCTAAACATTTGTTTCTAAGTATTTGCAATCCCCTGGGATCCAACCCACGACCTTGGTGTGTTAGCGCCGTGCTCTAAACACTGAGCTACAGGAACCTCCACCTGCAGGCGACTTCAGTATCATGTTTTTAACGCAGTCGATTCAGAAAACCCAGCTTAGCACAAATAAGTTGAGGCGAATGGAAGCAGCAATTTAACAGCAGCGTCAGACGACTGCTGATATTCAGTCTTTACATTCAACCAAAACGAAGGCAGAGAGAAAGAGCTTTAAACATCTCCATCTGGTGTTGCTCTTTAACTCTTCTTCTAACTGCTCCTCATGTCAATTATTAGATCTTCTTCTGGGTAACTGAAGGGCTCTCTGACCCTGGCAAATGAACTGAAATCCTCACTGAAATAACGGAGGAATTGTTGTTTCAGTCCATCAATATGCTGAGCGACTACATCAATCAAAGGGGAGAGTGATGAGTCCCATGTGTTGGTGTGCATTCAGGTTTAGGTCCCCACCGGGATATAGAAACATGTACACACGCACACACACCCCCCCCACACACACACACACATACACACACATACCTACTTAACCCACCAATGAGGACGTATGATCCTCATTGGGTACATCCCTTTCTGAAGGGTCTAGAGACTAAAGAAATATATGACTTCACTACTGGTGAAGCCCTCAGTACAAATATAACTTGATATTTTTAATAAAAGCCTTCTTTACAGAGCAGACATTTTACCTTCACTTTGGGGACAGTATTTTATATGTCCAATTTGGGGACAAACACAAACTCGGGTTATGTTACACTATTGGGACTTTGAGATGATACACATGATTCAACCTAATAAGAAACAGAAATACAATCCAGGGTTCAAATATTGGTTAGAAAATAAGCTAGTGGCACAGATAAAGGTGTGAAAGTAACTTTCATGCCATAACCATTACCTGCATCTCTTTAGTACATTTAGTATTTAAATGTAAATCTAAAACTTTGACACCATCCCTAAAACATATAACCTATTTGTTCCTCACTTAATTGCATTTGCCTGCTCACTGGAGCCCTAAAACACTAAGACATGATTATCTGTAATGTGATTACTTGATAAAGCTGTACACAAATACAATCTAAAATTTCAAGTCTCATGTTTGGATTTCTAAGAAACTGCCTATACACAAACTCCTATGAAATTACACTTTGGGGACATTTGGGGAAAAGCACCAACTCATTAATCTTGTTTAAACTGGTTACTGAAAAAAGGTTCAAGCTGTTATGACATCCAGGGCATTTCTTTAACATTTCTTTAATACATGCTATATATGTACTAGTGCTTGAACACAACGACCATGTAGAAAGAACACTTGCAGATGTATTAAGCAGCGCTCATTATTTAAACAGTAGAACAGAAAGAAATATAAAATAATGAAATGACTTGAGTACTTTAAACAAACTAGACATTGAGAAACTTAACTTTGCAGCACTTTTCTTTTGTTTCACACCTCCCTTTTTTCCCTCTTTACTATCGTTCCTCCCTATTCCTTCCTTTATAATTTGTTTCATCACTCCCTCCATCTTTCTTCCTCTACTTTCGCTCCTCCATCTACTTTCGCTCCTCCATCTACTTTCGCTCCTCCATCTTTCTTCATCTACTTTCGCTCCTCCATCTTTCTTCCTCTACTTTCGCTCCTCCATCTTTCTTCCTCTACTTTCGCTCCTCCATCTTTCTTCCTCTACTTTCGCTCCTCCATCTTTCTTCCTCTACTTTCGCTCCATCTTTCTTCATCTACTTTCGCTCCTCCATCTTTCTCCTCTACTTTCGCTCCTCCATCTTTCTTCCTCTACTTTCCTCCATCTTTCTTCCTCTGCTTTCGCTCCTCCATCTTCTTCATCTGCTTTCGCTCATCTTTTTCTTCCTCTACTTTCGCTCCTCCATCTTTCTTCATCTACTTTCGCTCCTCCATCTTTCTTCATCTACTTTCGCTCCTCCATCTTTCTTCCTCTGCTTTCGCTCCTCCATCTTTCTTCATCTGCTTTCTCTCCTCCATCTTTCTTCCTCTGCTTTCGCTCCTCCTCTTTTTCATCTACTTTCGCTCCTCCATCTTTTTTCATCTACTTTCGCTCCTCCATCTTTTTTCATCTACTTTCGCTCCTCCATCTTTCTTCCCTTTAATTTTTACTTCTCCGTAAGATCTTCTTGTGTCTACTTAAATAACTCCAATTAACAAAGAAATTTACTATATTGCACAAAATTGCACATTAGGATAACTCTAAAAGAAAACATGTAAACAGGATCACTAACAAAATAATGAAAATCAAAACCATGTAAAAATTATCAGTGCTTGTCTTCGACGTACTATATTCTCATAGTGGATTATTTTAATATTACCTACACAGGAATTGTGCTTTTAACTTTACCTAAACATTTTCTGTTTTCTCTACAGTAAAAGCAATGAAGTATTCTACATTCCACCCTTTCTTTTCAAAGTTGTTATCCTGTTTCGCACATAATTCTTCACCAGTCCATGTGCGTTCCTTTAAGGCTTCTGGCTCTGCCTGCTGAATGCATCTCTCACAGTCTTGCTTACCAGGAACTCTGCATGTCTGTATGAAGTTCATCATGTGTTTTTCAACTGCTTTTACCTCAGCGTTCTCCCATTTTCTTTTTGGAAGGATTGATGAACCTAAAAAAATGAAAATGAAAATCCTCGTCACAACTAAAGTCAATGAGTAATGGGTAATAACCAATAACCTTTCTTGTGAAGATGTTTTTAATTCTGAAAACTGGATACATTCCCTATATCTAATGTTTTCAGTAATTCATAGTTAGTCGGTTAATGCTTTGCTGTGGTTTGCAGATGTTTGTACCTTCATCCTTTTGTGAAACACATGCTAGGTCAGTGTCTGCTGGTGCTGTTGTCTCAGGAATATCTCTGCATCTTGCTGCATCCCCTTCCTCCTTATCGCTTGATATGGAATCATCTGGTTCCTCAACTCGCTCTACAACAAAAAGAAATGTATTAGCGTATTTGATTTGTGGAAGATGACAGACACTGTAAATATGGGCTGAAATTAAAGAGTTTACTCTTATTCCAATTATAATCATACCATTTGGGTCGATTTCAATATCATCAAGTCTCTTTCCTTTGAAGTTGGACAGTGGTCCTTTCTCCATTGCCATTAAGACTTTACTCATTTTTGCCAGCTGCAATGTTCCCTCCGGTAACCGGTAATACTGTCTGTGGACTCTGATATCGTGACCGAGGAAATCAGCCAGCTGGTCAGCTTCATTCTCATCAAGGTTAAGAACCTTTGACATGGTTGCTATATGCTTCCTGAGCCTGGTTGATGAGAGAGCTTCGGGATTCTTAATGCCACACTCATGAGTAGCTCTACGTATGCACTCTCCTCCTCTGTAAGCAGACATTGCTCCACATCTAGCAAACATGAAGGGATTCTGAGCTGGAACACCACAAACCTCACGTGTTTCAACAAGTTGCTCCATGGCAGAAACCAATGACGGCTTGAGGAGCACAGGAACCTTTCTCCCGCGTTTACCATGGATTTCAACTCTGGTGAAGTGGTTACAGAGCTTCCTCTCAAACTCAAAGACAGATGGCTATGTCTTCATGTAGCTCAGAAGAATCCCGAATTTGAAAAGCTGACAAAAGCATCCGTGACACCTCACCTTCTCTTCGTCTGTGGAACAGGATGACTTGGGACAGTGTGACTTTGGCAAGAGCAGCATAGTTTTCTGCAGACGTACAGTTTCTGAGTTTATTAAGGAACTCATCATGTTTTTTCTCTAGATGTGCATGCAGAACGTTGACATCCTGAGTGAAAGGAATGATCTGTGGTGCATTCCACTTTGCTTCTTTCAATGTAGTTATAGCACCAGCAGAAATGTATTCATTCCACCTTGCTTGGTGTACTTTTCTGAAGTCACGAGCACACTCTGCATGCTCATGGTCTCCATTCATCATAGCATTGCTCTCAATAATACTACAGATCTTGTTTAAGGAATGTCCAAGTTTGAGAGCTAAAGAGGGAATGCGGTAGGAGTTTGTCTCTTCGTCAAAGCCAGACACAACTTTCACAGCTAATATGACATGTTTGAAGTTTGCTGGTATGATGAAGTCCGCCATTGTTCTCAGTGGAGTAATCTTTCTTGCTTCAAGAAGAAGTCTGCCAACTTCTCTCATCTTCTGTCTGATGTAGTCATGTTTGGTCACATCAGATCCCATCCTGTTGAACATGTGCTCTCCCAGTTGCATGATGCACATGTCGCTGTGAATTGTGCGTGAAACATCATCATAGTTCATGAAGGAAAGTATTTTCTTGAAGCCTTTGCTAACCTCTAAGCCTACTGGTGTTTTTAGAGCACAAAAGAGATCGAACTCTTTTTCTGCCTTCATCATTTTTAGGTTTGAGGGGACAGTTTTTGATATGTTTCCAAAGGCTATGCTTGTTGTAAAGCCCTTGGCAATAAACACAGTGAATAAAATCTTTGGTGTTTTTGCCCTTTTTAGGGCGGTAACAGGCAATCATCTCACCATGTCCTTTTCTCACCACATCTGTATTGTGGGCAAAGTTTCCCTTTTTTCTAAGAAGGTTTAACTGGACTCGCCTTTGTTTAGAATGTTTTGGAAATGCTACAGCCTTTGCGACCTCTACCTCATTTCGATGGACAAACTCGAAATGTCTTGCCAATTTTGAATAGGGCTTAGAACAATAGATGCAGTACTGTTTTTGTTATATGATTTGCGATCCTTCTTTGGTGATGGCATTGCCTGAACAAATGTCCTTTTGTCAGGTGAGGTGTCTGTCTCTTTAGTTTGGCCTTCCATCCTTTTTGATGACAGTGTTGTCATACGTTTCTCGGATGAACCCCCTGCCACTGAACAGCTTTCAGGGATGTCATGTTCAGAAGCACTACCATCTGATTCATCAGAGCTGATTTGGGGTACGTAGTCAACATTACTGTAGTCCGAAAGGTCTGAATCGTTTAAGGCACTTCCAGAATACTAAATGAGAGAATTTCACACTTAATCAAATCATACACAATACAAATGATTTCTTTATCAAATGTTTAAACTTGTTTAATGGGATAGACAGCTACCAGTATTAAAATGATTTAGCATACAACATGTACAACAATACCTGTCTTTTTCTTGATGGCCTCAAGTGCATCTGGAAGAGAAGAAAAACCAATAAACAAATAATACTGCATGTGCAATGATTATTCACCAAACAACACAATGAACACTGCTTATTAAAAACTTGTTGCAGTACTATAAATCTAAAACAATACATATTTATGCCCTTAGCTAATATCAGAACCCACAACAAAATCATAGCTGGATGCTATTTTACACTACTGTGGTTTTAAGGTGTGCAAGTAAATTCATGCAGATGCAATTTTGTCCTGACAGTGCTAAGCTATTTAAAGTCACAATAATGCTGATGTTCATTTTAACAAGTATGTCTGCATATACAGATCCTTCACTAATCAAATTTACTCACCTGCCTAAGTGAGAGTCTCAGACACCTGTGATAAAGACATCACAGACGTGGATGCATGACAGGGCAGACTGTCAGGTGATGAGGGCTGCATATGAGAGGAAGATGCTGTGGCCATTTTAAGGTCAGGTGAGGGTAATGATGGCAATAGGCGTGAGGGTGATATGTCCTTTACAGAGGTCGACGCAGCACAGGATGCCAAAGAGGATCCAGGTGTGCATGCTACAGAGAATGACTACAAATCAAATTTGAATAAAATTATAATCACAAAAGCATGAAGAAACATAAATAATCAATTCTTTATTAAGTATTAAGTAACATGATGTTCATGTTCACATATTACCCACCATGCAATCTTCACGTATGGCAGTCTTTTTGTGTTTCTTTTTTAATTCTGCTCTATCAAAGCGCTTCAAGCTATTGTTGTGGTGTTCTCGTAGTCTGGCCAGTCTTGACTGAAACCGCCTGCTAATATATATTTTAATTCAAACGAGTAAAATGTACATGAACAATAATGAAAGGTGTGACACCCAAACACATTAGACAAAAGAAAAAACACCACAGAAGTAAACAAAACGTAAATGTAATGGTTTGTTCACTTGGATATAGAGTTGTGCTCAAAGTTTACACACCCCTTTGCAGAATCTGGAAAAAGCTGAAACTTTTGGAAAAAAAATTAAAATTTTAGATTTTTTTAAATGAAGGTTTATTTTTAATTGAGTCCGGCCCTGAGCAAGTTATTTCACTAAAGAAATGTTAACATAAAGTTCACACTAAAGAACAATAACAGAATTTCTAAAAATAGCCCAGTGCAAAAGTGTTCATCCCCCTCATTCTTAATACTGTATGATGTCACCTAAACAATCAATGAGAGTTTGTAGTTTAGTCATAGAGTTTAAGGGTTTGTATGTTTAGTCATAGTGTTTAAGGGTTGTATGTTTAGTCATAGTTGTTAAGGGTTCTTGTTGGTCATGAGTCATTAGACTGTCCACTGATCTTCAGAACAATCACCAGGTCCTCCACAATCTTTACTTCTTCAGCATTTATTATTTCAGTAAGTTATTTCTTCTCCTGCTTTAATGTCTCGGACAGCAAAAAGTCACAGATGAGGTTGCTGGTTCACTTCGATTGTTTTTATTTTACAGGTAGGATTTTTGTGCTCGTCATTGACCAGTCTTCCCAAAGATCCATCTTCCTTAGATGCATCCATGCTATAAATAAATCAAATCCCCGTTAAGCATAAGTGACTGACAACACTTGTACAATACTTGTTTTTCTTTTATACATTTACAACTAAAGAGTAGCTAGTAAAAGTCTATATAAACACAAATGGGTCTGGTGAGAAACAAACCAATAGCAAATGTGCGGTTGCTCTTAACCCCGTGCTCGAGTACAATTGTCTGCACTTGTCTGGTGGCTTTCACGCTCACTGTACTTTACAATCTGAACCTGAGACCCTTTTCGGATTATGATGCAACTATTTTGTAGTAAACGGAGTCTCTTTCACCACAATAGAGTTCATCATAATGCTAAGTTTGTAAGTCTGATAAGATCTGCTTATCATATTAAAGTGACTCCCGCGATAACATCAGAAAGCCAATCATTCGGCAGTGTTGCATGATGTCCCACAACCCTAACATTTGGAGACAATGTAAAGGTGACACGGCTGCACATAATCGTGCCGCACATATCAGAAGGTTTTTAAAGTGATAGATCAACCAAAAATGTCCTCTTGTCATTTCAAACCTGTATAACTTTCTTCCACTGAACACAAAAGAAGATTTTTTACAGAATGTGGTTAACTGGCACCGATTGACTTGTGACAATGTAGGTGAATGGTTGGGTTATCAACATTCTTCTAAAATCTCTTCTTTTGTGTTCTGCAGAGGAAAGTCATAAAAGTTTGAAATGACAAGAGCGTGAGTAAATGATGACAGAACTTTAACTTTTGGGAGAACTGGCACCTTAACAGTGACAGTTTAAGCTAAAGGAAGAATTTAAACAGTTGCATAATTCAGACTATTCCATCCGTGCTCAAACCCACCTACACCGTGACCGAACCCACCTCTTCAACTAGGCCAGTGCACAGTTGACGCTCACACTATTCAGACTCTGGGGGGGTCAAACATGCTCGTTCAAGCTTCAGATACGACAGTGTGAACAAGCTCTAAAATATCCATTTTATTATAAAAATAAATTCCAAAATATTCAATCCATTATTTTATGAAATCCTGGCCTGTGCCTTTTTTAAACTTGCTTGTGTTTCTTCTAAACAACACAGTTCAGGAAGCTTGCCTACAAATTGTATTTGTTTAGATCTATTGGTATAAGCAGTAAAACATGATTACACATAGACCAAAGCTGTCATTAAATAATAGATTATATTTTAGTTTGTTTAATACCAAACAAACACACCAATATGCCTACACTTGAAATATACACAGATGCACAGGGTTCATTTATGAAGCTTTTGTATCTATTGGAAACTTGAAAAGTACATTAAATACATGTACATACACAGCCATTGAAAGGAAACATTTCAAATTCTGTTTTGGGTCGGAAGCAACAGAAACCATAGGGATCCACAAGGGCAGATTTTAGTTTTTTTTGTGAACTACCCCTTTAAAGTATAGGGACCTACTCACATTGTCCCAATCGAACCGCACCGTGAAGCGTGTTTGACACCTTAAGCCTGGTTTGATTGACTAGTGGGAGTGCTTGCATCCGCGCTTCCTGCGCCACTGGCCTGGTTGGAAGAGGTGGGCTGGAGCACAGTTTAGTTTGGAAAGGGGACAGTATAAACACAAATCACGCCAGAGAGCGGAACAGAAAGCATGACGTAAATTATGCGACTGTTTAAATCCTCCCTGAGATTCAGCTGTCACTGTAAAAAAACGATACACAGCGCACACTTGCGAGTGCAGGCTTGTGTCACTGTGGCCAAAACTATTCCAGATATTTGGATTGTCAAACAATGTTGTGTGTAACGATCAGGTTTATAATAATCAAGTATGCGAGGGTGCTTTAAAAGCATAGTTAGCCACTTACTCTCATATCGCTCTCATATGACAATGATATCATAAGTGGATTGGTCTGTGCAGCGCACACATGAAGTTGAACACACCTTATAACCAGTGTTGGGTGTAACTAGTTACTAAGTAATTAGTTACTGTAATTTAATTACTTTCCCCTTGAAAAAGTAAAGTAAGGGATTACTCTTATGTTTTCTGTAATTTAATTACAGTTACTTTTGATGTAATTAAACTAAATACTTTGTGTAATATATGTGTGTGCAATAGTGGAATTAACATCAAAATTCAAAGTCTAACTTTTAACTTGTAAAATGTATAATTCTCACATCTGTCATACGTTGGTCAGTTAATAGAGTACTTTAAGTAGTTTAATATTATTTATTTGAATGAATTAAATAAGTCGTTTCATGTCTATCCTTGAATCACTTAACTAATCAACGTTGATGTAGGATATAGAAAGTAATTAGTAATAAGTTACTAAATACTTTTTGGACAGAGTAATTTGTAAAGTAATCTAATTACACTATTGAATATGTAATTAGTAACTAGTAACTAATTACTTTTTTCAGAGTAACTTACCCAACACTGCTTATAACACACAAACCGAACATTACAATGGATTCCTTTGTGCTGAGAGAGATCACTTTGTTTGCGTTTACCTCAAAGCAGTCACAGTAATGGTGAAAGCGTGCTCGGTAGCGGATGGTATAGTACAATGTGAGGCCAGCGGGGGAATGGAGACAATTGCATTGGGCACGACTGACAGCAACCAAGCTAAATGTGAGTATACCGCAAGTAAGGGATAATGTAGCCGGTTGTTATGTCAGAAATAATCCCCGACAGTGTGATCCGGACATGAAGCGGAGGGTCTTGTTTCACACTGAAGGGGCTTATTTAGCGATAGCAAGACAGTTGATCGTAAATGAATGTAAAACAAAGGCAATAAAAAACGTAGACACGCCCACAAACGCCAAGACGGCCCGTGCACGGGCCGGTGCTTGATATGAGGTTTAATCTATTTGAAGTCTATTTGATTTTTGACATCTGTAATACATTGTTTGCTCATCTGCTATACGTCTCGGAGATGTCTGCTGTCACATAGGAGACCTCTGTAGATGTTTATGATTTAGAATGGATGTAAAACTGCTCTTTCTAAGATGTTTTTACACAGCAGATGTGTTCCAGATTTACACGAATCTTACAGACGTACATGTGCTACATGGGATGTGTGCTATCAGAGGATGGCCCATACAGCAAAATCTAACAACCACCCTCCATTATAATGAAGTGTCAACCAGATTATGCTATATTATTAACAGTATGTGTAGTATTATAAAAATAGTCATTAATCATGGATAATATTTGCTGTTATTTTCCAGTATATTGCAACACCCCGTAATGGCATTGAAACTGCTCTTCATTTAGTTTGGTTGCGCAGTTATACTTCACAGCTTTAGGAAGATGTTAGATCATTTATCTCAAATATAATCTTCCATGGTTTCATCATCTGTCAACATAAACGCACTTAAAACATGTACAATCTGCAACGCCCATGATTTCATAAACTTAATTGATTTGTATATTTTTAACTGGAATAATGTAATTTCCCATGATCCTTTATTAAATATACTCTTTAAAACATGAGAACAAGATCACAAACATATTGTTGATGAATGAATTGCATTTCACATCCATTAAAATGTGGCAAAAAGCTGCCAGACTTGTAATGCTCAGTTTTTGTGAATGTTGATGATTTAGTGACTTGTAAGGTCATTAGATTTGGGATTGTTTTGCATATTTCTGTGGTGTATGTATTTCATTAAACGTAAACACATTAAAATAGGATTCACTTCAACAAATGTAACCATGCCGGTCTTTTATGAAGAAATACGTCTCCCCAGAATCTAACTGTATGCCATGAATAAACAAATTCAGCAGCAGTGATGCGCAGACCGATCGCTTTATGACTTTAAAATCTCGCGTGAACAGACAGCTTTATGCATTTAAATCATTCTCGCGGTATATCACGTGAACTAAGGCGGGGCAGAGGGCTGCACACGCTTCCGTTACACAGAGACTGAAGCGGGAGCAAAACTGCGCGTTTAAGATTCAAAGTTGGAAAACGCATCATGAGAGCTACTCAACAAAGGTTAGTCTGACTTTATGTATAAACTAAATACCTGCAATTTGTTTCAAATAACTGTAAATGATCTGTTAATTGTTTAATATGAAATCTTACGCAATCGTTACTGATGACGCAGTTGTCCTCTGATTGGTCAAATGAGAAAATGGGAAAGTTCCTATAATGTAGGTATGATGACAAAATTTAGCTCAAAATGGATCACATGACTAGACAGAGCTGAAAATTCCCTTTACGACGACACCTGAATGTGAAAATCAGTTGAGGATTGCGAAAGTTATGATATTTATAATACCGAGGAATATAGTAAAATTAACTACAATAGAAGTCGTGTGACCGAAAATGCTTATTATTCACACATTTTTGCTTGTAACTTGCTTGTAAAGCATTTTTATTTTATCAGATATTTGCATGAAATTTGAATAGAAGGTAGAATTTTGTTAGTTCTTTCAAATGAAATCATGAAAATATACTGTTTTAGCTGGAATGGGCATCAGACCCATGGTACCTCACTCAAAACAAATAAAATTAATAAGCGTTCATTCATATTCATAAACATTGAGAATTCATTTTGAGAATACAAGAGAAAACAACAATACACATCAAAATTAATTGTTAATTCATATTCATACAACACATATTCACAAAAGGTTCTTGTACAATGCGGCTACTGTACAACCAAGTCATCCAAGATGACATCTGCTGCCATCGCATAGATGGACACATCATTGTCATGGGCATCAAATTCATACCCCTCCCCACTCATGGCCCAATAGCCAACAGTGTAT
The DNA here is from genome assembly GCA_006030095.1 of Triplophysa siluroides. NCBI lineage: Eukaryota > Metazoa > Chordata > Actinopteri > Cypriniformes > Nemacheilidae > Triplophysa > Triplophysa siluroides. The sequence continues at coordinate 123,756 of VCII01000328.1, read as the reverse complement.
TTCTTTTTTTTAGCATGGAAACTTTCAATTTTCCCATTGAAAATGACCCTGTTGCCACCGAAGTCCCATGCATGACATACAAATGCCCCCACCCCTCTGCCACCCAACAACTCCTTGATCAAGCTCATTTTTTCTTCTGAAAGTTCTGGAAATGCTTCCTTGATCTTGTCTGCTTGTCTAATTCTTCAATCTTTTTCTCTATCACTTTCCGTTCTTGTTCGCTTCTCTTTTCTTTCTTTTGTGGCTTGACGTTTGTGCAATTCCTCCTGCAGCTCTCCTTGCTTCTTCCGCCTCTTTCTTCTTTGTATTACACCCAGCCTCACTGCCTTCCTGATGACCAGCTCTTGTTTTTCCTTGTCTAAACTGTCCAAGTAGTCCACAGTGTTGTTTTTCCGTGCTCACATTTTACAGGACAAGTAGCAGATGGTGGCCTTTGGAGCTTTCTTCTTCAACGCACTAAACATCCCCATCAGCTCTTCAGCATCCATGTTGTGTGATCTCGCTGAGGTTGTCTCTTGTTTTAGTTTCTCCGTCACTATCCATGTATCAGCAAAGTATTTTGATACTGCCTTTCAAGGACTAAAATGACCGCTCTCAGACAGCTTTCCATCATTTGTGTGAACATGACTGTGTCTTTTGGTGGTTGTTGCAACTTCTCAAGGATTTTGTCTGAAGCATTCAGCTGATTTCCAAAGAGGTCTGTTGTGCGAGTGAGGAAATCAGCAGGCGATAGTAGTTGATCTTTCAGTTTCTGCACGGTCTCTTTGATAATTTCAATACTCTCAATGTAATCAGTTTGGTCATCTGCACCAGTATAGAATTTGGTCATCCAGGGCCCAGTCAGTAACTTCCCAAGCAAACCCAGAACTTGCATTTCAACCTGTCCAGCTGTAGAGTTGAAGTCTTCCAGTATGCTAGCATGCAGGCTTCCACAGGATGTTCCTCCACTGAGATATGACTTTAGTGCAGTATGATGACTTGAGAATATCCCACATATATGGAAAAGAATGTGCAGTCGATTGCCTCTGTAGCGTGGTATGAGACCGAGAGGGAGATTTTTGTCAATCAAAAAGATATTAAAGCCACGAGGGTCTCACTTGCCATCCATGTACCTCATCTTATTCATCTGAACCACAATGTTGGCCCCAATGCACTCTTTCCCCTTGATTTTCCCAGTAATCCCCATGGATTTCTCGATCTCCTTCAGAGCACTCTTTGTCTTTGAAGCGATTGTTTCTAGAGGATGAAGGTTGCAATTCAGCTCATTCAAGGCCTTGTTCCAAGATGCACAGACTAAACGAATGGCCGCATGATTGGCAGCACAGCGGTCAGTGAGCGTGTTTGATATATTCTCTATAATTTTTTGAAGAATGATTTCGTAGTCTGCCTCAAAAAAATGACAGTAAACATTTGCAAGGTTACTGATGGAGTCACAAATATGGATCTGGTAATCCTCAGCAGTGCCTCCTGGAAGTTCATCTACAGCAACAACATAACAGTTCTCTTTGGTGGTGAAATGTATTCTGTTTAAGTGGATTCCCTCCTGTGTGGTTGCATCAAAACCCAGGGTACAGTGTGAGTTCACTAAAAGTGCTTCGGCAGTCTGTAGGTCACTTATTGCCCCTAGTTCTCTGGTCATGGCTTCCACAGTAGCCCTTTTTGGCACATCACTTAAACTAATTTTGAAGCGCAGTCCGAACTTTTTAATCAAATTGTGGATGTTGGCAGTGGGCACCTGATTGGATATCGCATCAAACACCATCAATAGCATTTCATTTGAGTATGACTTTGCATCTGTTTTTGTAAGCTTTTTTTCACTTTCCAAATCCTGGATTTGTTCTCCCAAAAGAAGGTTCGACCTGAAGATCATGAATCTCACTGTCCATTGAATTAATTCTTTCTTCTAATTCGCAGCATTTTTCTTCCACATCATCAACAGCTTTTGACTTGTCCTCTCGCCTCATGTGTGTAAGGGATTTCTTCAGGCGGACTTCTTTTCACTTTGCATTGCTTTTTTAATTTAGCGATGGTTTCAGCTTCATGTGATTTCAACAGATTTTTCAAGTCGGATATTTTCTTTTCTTTTCTTTTCACTTTCTGATTAAGTATCCTTATTGTTCCCTTATTTTTCTGCCGTGCTCTGAGTGTCTTAATTGTCAGGTACTTGCTTCTCTGCATCAGCAGATGTTTCTGCCTCATGTTTTTTAGAGACTCCTTATATCTGGTACAAGAAGGACAATTGGTCCTAGCAACCTGCCTTGTCTTCAAAGGACTACGTTTCGGAACTTGTTCAGCAGAAGGAGACTTTGCAAGGGGAACTGTGGTGGTAGTGGAGATTCCACAAAATTTCCGGCTACATACTTCTTCAAACTGACGAAATTCTCACTCATTAGTTAGCTTTCTGTACTTTGTCAAAGTTTTTTCAACAAGCAACTTCACTTTAGTTTTCGCCTGATCTTCAGTCATTTCTGGTATGTATCTAATAATTTCTCTTGCAGTTGCAGTTCTGCTGGATTTTCCAGCTGTGATGTAAAGATAGAGAATATGTCCATTTTGTATAAAATGAGGAGATGGTACATCACAGTACTTCTCCAGGAGGTGCTGTCTGTCACAGTTGTGTTATGTTCTGTTAGGTTTTTTACTCCCCTGGTTTGTTTCTTTATTAGTTAATTAGTTTTCACTTGTGTCTCATTGTTAATTAGTCCCAAACCTGATTCTGTTTTCCCTGAGTGTCTTCCTTTTGTATTTAAGCCCTGTGTGTTCCTTAGTTCTTTGTCGGTTATTATTTATGTCAATGTGTTTCAGCCCCTGTTGCGTATTAAAGTTGTTTTTGATTTAGAAGTCTAGTTTTTGATTTAGTTTACAGTCCAAACCGTGACAGAATAACCGACCTAACAAAAGGCATGGATTACTTGAGGCTCAACATCTCTCCAGAGGACAATTTGAGATACCATCTCAGCCAGGATGGTCGTCCTCTGGAGAGATACGTGGAGGACTTCCTGGAGCTCAGCCAGCAGGTGAGTTGGGACGATTGCTCCCTGAACGTGTGCTTTGTGATGGGGTTGGATGATGACTCCCATCGGTGTCTGGCTCCTGAGTTTAGGGACAGACCCGTTTGGGAGTTTATCAACCTCATCCAGTGGATAATGGAATCTCGCCCAGTGTGGGCGAGACCATCCTGGATGAGGTTGATCATCCAAGCCCATCCAAGCACGCGTTGAGCAGCCCAACTCACCTCACTCCGGAGTCCTCCACCGGAGATAGAGCCTCAGGTAATCCTGCCCCCCTCCAGCCTCCACGAGCCTCTCCAGCCGGTCCCCGGCCTTCCCGAGGCCGTTCCCGGCCTTCCGTCTTCCCTCCCGAGCTCTCCAGCCGGTCCCGTCCTTCCGAGCCTCTCCAGCCATTCCCGTACGGCCTTCCCGAGCTCTCCAGCCGTTCCCCGCCTTCTGAGCCTCTCCAGCCGTTCCGTCCGGCCGCCTTCTCGGAGCCAGTCCGTTTGGCCTCCCAGAGCCTCTCCAGCCGTTCCAGTACGGCCTCCAGAGCCCGCTGCCCAGCCGAGCCCCGCTGCCCAGCCGCCAGAGCCCGCTGCCCAGCCGCCCCGCTTGCCCAGCCGGTCCAGGCCAACCCCCATATGAGCTCCCGGACTAAGCCCAAATATTTTTTGGGGGGGAGCCATATGGGAGGGATGGCCTCCAGGCCTCCCGAGCGGCCGGCGCCCTCCAGAGTCCCCGAGCTGGACGTATCGTCCTGGAGGTCTCCCACCTCGTCATGTTCAGTGTTCCCTGCACCAGCCTCCAGGACGCCCCCCCTTCCCCCAATGGTACTGTTTTGGCGCGAGGACGCGCCTTTTGGAGGGGGGGGGTAATGTCACAGTTATGTTATGTTCTGTTAGGTTTTTTACTCCCCTGGTTTGTTTCTTTATTAGTTAATTAGTTTTCACTTGTGTCTCATTGTTAATTAGTCCCGCACCTGATTCTGTTTTCCCTGAGTGTCTTCCTTTTGTATTTAAGCCCTGTGTGTTCCTTAGTTCTTTGTCGGTTATTATTTATGTCAATGTGTTTCAGTATTAAACAGTATTAAAACCCTGTTGCGTATTAAAGTTGTTTTTGATTTAGAAGTCTAGTTTTTGATTTAGTTTACAGTCCAAACCGTGACACTGTCTGGCTAGACCTGGCTGTGTGTTGGGCACCTTTCTCCTTCTTTTCATAATTAGCTGTAAAGACATAACATCAATTATAAGGCTACCAAAGCCCCTCAACTGTACATACATTGATTAACACTGGATTTCTCTAACATAAGCAGCACCACCAGAAGCCCAATAAACATGTAGAATCATCTTAAATGTTTGTAAATCTACATAATCTACATGATTAAAGAAAATTGGCATAAAATGTTCTAATCAACATGGCTTATGTGTTGCAGGATACTTTGGATAAAAGAGTAAACAAAATTAACAAGACAACAAGCAAGCATAACTTTTTGATCACAATCATAGATCCAATGCCACTTTTAAATTATGTGCACAGATTCAGCTAGAGGTTAAATGAAAAAGTGCAAAAAGAGATCTAAATAATATTATGTCACTTTGTCATATCCACATTTCAATTGCCCAGGCCTACAGTCATATCAAGTGTTCTTAGCCTATTCATTTAGACAGAGTTACAGGCTAGTCCTCAGTAATCTAACTCGAAGTGATGTAAACTATGTTACAATTTTGACAAGCATGTCAGAAAAACCATGATATACATATTAAACTACATATCATCAGTAATAATTTCAAGAAAAACACCGTCAGAATGAGTTGAATACAGACAATGTTTTTTTTTAGAACGACGCCTGCAGTATATTCGCTAATCTACCCGCCACAAATGTTACTACCCATTTTCCGCGATTTAGTTAAATACTTTCTCCTCGATGGATTTCGATGGAATTTCGTCAGTAACAAGATAAAAGCTTTGTATTTAGGTCCACCTATCTTTCAGAAGTGTCCAAAGCTTAGATGAAGCCCACCGACCGGTTGAACGCAACGCAAATTTTCTGAAAGCCGCGGTGACCTGAAATCACATTAGGGCTGAAATCCCGAAGTGTCCAACGCTTCAGAGGCTCGCACTCGATGTAGTTACCGTCGTATTCAGGAAAAACATCCTCCCACCAGGCGGCCAGGAGAAGATATTGAATGACATACACATTCTAGTACCACGCGGTTTGGAACACATTTTTGAGTCAGAATGTTCGCCGCGAGTGGTTGATATGTCATCATACCTATATAATGGTCGATGGAGGCGATATGAGGTTCAAATTTTTCCTGGGCTCTGATTCGTCAGAATCCCCAAAGTGTGTATCTTTCCGGAAGTGCAGTTCCTCCTAGAGGGCGCTGCATTATACACAAATCAGCAGGGGGTCATACACACTTTGAGTACACAAATCACATAAAAGTACATTTCAGGGACAAGTGAGGTTTTAAGGCTGGACACCATTTTAGTGCAAACTAAATGCCATTATATGGTCAAACAAATGAGGACATCAAAAAAGTCCTAAATTGTCAAGGTGGTCCTCAGTTTACTGGTTTGTACTGGTTGTGAATGTCCTCAAAAGTGACTTAAGTAGGTGCACACGCACACACACACACACACACACACACACACTGTTCTGTGCGCTTAAATCACACGCGCGAGTTTTGGGTCTGAATGAACTCCAAACTTTTTCACCAAATGAATATTGTGTTGTATAATGTTGTTTACAGGTTCTGATTGAGCTGTTTTCTTCTGGGGCTGATCACAAACTCAAGTCTTCGATCACTTTTTAGTGACTTTAATTTGTCATTTTCTTATTTTTCTTTCTCAGGGACCAGCTCTCATCCAGTGATCATCTCTCATCCAGCGACTATTGCTGTGATCGCTGCATTACTTCTTCTACTTACTGCTGCTGTTCTTTGTGTGATTTATATTAAAAGAAAAGGTGAGTTTATATATCCCACTTACAGCTTCACTTTAAGGTTATTTAGAAGATGCTTTTTTTTCAGGAGGCCATCGAAATACCGTTTCTGAGATTTTAATCATCTGAAATAAAGTCAATTCTTCTGCACCTGCTTGTGACTGGTCTTCGGTCGCTCTCCTAAAAGGGAAAGTTCACCCAAAAATGAAACTCTGTCATGAATTTCTCACTCTCTAGTGGTTACAAATCAGTTTCTTTGGTTGAACACAGAGAAAGATATTTTGACAGAACGCTTGTAATCAAACAGTTCTTGGACCCCATTGACCACCATAGTAGAGAAATGACAACGGAAGTCAAAAGTGCCCAGAACTGTTTGCTTTTCTACATTTTAAAAATATTATCAAATAAAGGGCATCTGTTTTTAATCTTAGACCACAATCTTGTCAAGTCCTGGATTCTTCTCATATGTAATAGCCAATGCAGTAATATTATTAATATATATCTCTTGCACAGTATCTATATTTCATTTAAACTGGTGCCATCTAAAGGACTTTTTAAGCATGACAGGCACATTCACAGTAACTCGTGAGCACTATCGCCTGCGCATGAGAAAGTCTTATGATTTTTTTTCTGCCCATAGCTCTGTAGCTTACTGTATAGTAAACTTGTTATATTGAGTAATGCCAAATGAGTCTTAGATAATAATATAAACATGAACATCACAACAATTGCTCATCAAGACACAAACACATCAAGACTCAGTGTATGAACCTCAACAATGGTAAGAACCAACTGAGAAGCTTCATGCTGCAATGCAATGGGTGAAGTTTTCCTTCTGCTGATTGTCGAGTTTAATATGCTGATTCTAGATGTCTGTGTGTTTCTTAACACTCCCGTAAGACTTTGTAGCAAATAATCTTTAAAGAAATCCTCCCAAACATCTTATCTGCCCATAAATCAACAATGATGAAAGTTAATGGTGAAGAGCCCAGCTAAAGCAAACACTCATCACTATAATGATGACGAAATCAAATACATTCACATGGAGCTGATGTTTTACTCACACTGTCACTGAATGAGGATGGTGTGACATCACTGTGATCATCGTGTGACATCACATGTTGACTGACTGGCCATTCATACTATATGTGCCTTTAAAACATTCTGTGTTTTGCTGAGCTATTTAATGATTAAAATGCAATGAGGCCTGTTTATTTTTCAGATGGGAGATCGTCTGGAGACCCTGTGGTGAGTATAGGAACGGCTTGATCTGTCAGATATCATCATTGGGACTGGCGTCTTAGTCATGTTGGATGAAAACATCTGATACACAGTGTTGTTGTACATTTCCTTGCCTTTAGGTCGCATCTCAGAATGACAATAATGGAGCGTATGACACCATCAACATCGTTCCTCCTACTACTAGCACAATGTTAGTAAACAGTTTGCTTCATCTGCAATAAACTCAAAGATTCATGACATTTGTGAATATTTACAGTCACTGTGGTCATTCTTCTCTGGTCCATACATAGTCATGTCTGTATACTTTCACCAAACCTCCTCACCAGATATGATTTATTCTATCTTAACAGTCCTATAAACATGGCTTTAAAAACCTAGATTTGAAGACTTTGTTCTCTTGAGTTATAAAACAAAGTGATTTCAAGAGTCACGACTACATCTGTTTAATCTCACTATAGTCTGTCTAACACACAGTGACTGGAGAGTGTTTCATACCTTTATATCCGTGTTGGTGTTTAGGAGCAGAAAGATGACGTGCTTTATTCCGAGGTGACCATTGGCAGTAAAAAACAACCGAAGACGAACAATGTGAGTAGAAACTACGTTCACATCCGCCTTCATTCTAAGCTCTCCAACTACAACATGATTTAATGCGCTGCAATATCTTCATGATATAGTCTCAGAAATATGTATTTGTAACATCTTGCGATAATAAAAGCTGTGAGTTAAAACGTGTTTGACGGTTTGTGAAATGTTCCTTCAGGTTCACTCTGCTGGTGATGTGACTTATGCCGCCATCAGAGGAGGAAAAACTGAACCTGAAGACAACTGCAGAGAGCTTTACACCTCCCTGATCAAAACCACTCGCAAATAAAACACAAACACACATAATTATACAAACCACACGACTCAACAACAACATAAACAGCTGAGTTAATTTATTTGATGTATTTTTGGTCGGCTTTGGAATGTTTGTTTGTTGTCTGTTTGTTTATTATTTGATGTTATTGTCCACAGGTTATTGAATCCTAACATGTCTGATGAATTTTCATAGGTCTTGTAAATACTGTATGTGATCAAATTGTGGCTTGACTTTTTATCTTTAATGAACAACCTCATAAGACATGTTTTGTCCTGAGAACGTTGTTAGAACGTTCTGGAAACGTGTTGCATTTCAACAACCCACCATTACAGTGATCAGCGTTTAATTTAGTTGAGCTCTTGACTCTGACAAAACAAAAGTGTTCACATAGAAACACATTGGACTTTCCTTGTTAATTTAATTCAAAGTATAAATTTGAAAGTTTGAGTTGTCAGTATTTGCTAATTTTGATATTTGCAATAAAGTGTGAGATTTGTGGTTAATGCAAATTTCCTTTATTTTAAAAGGTGGAAGACATTGCAACAAAATAAACAAAAAAAATACTGACACACCTAGGCATAAACAGTCATCACACAAAACTCAACAAGGGGAGAATTTACAATTTTCATCAGTCGCTAAATGCTTAGCCTCCACTTTATTTAAAAGCAGATTGTTTATTTGATCACAGCCAATATTATAGAAGCAAAGAGACACAAATTTTATTGGTTCAAACATATCTTTTGTTAGACGTCATCAATGTATAAGTGTTTTTATTAAACACAATTACAATCACTAAAAGAAAATTAACTTAATAAGAGCTCAACTAAATCAAAAACTAATCACAGTAATGGTGTATTGTTGAAATGTCAACATTGTTTTCAATATTAATAGCAGGTGCAAAAGTGATCAACAACTCAACATTGGGGGATGAGGTGTAGGGCCAGCGCTAAGGGACCAACGTTTGGCCAGTGAGCTACTTCTCGGGGACCTGCGCGAGGTGGCTCTCGCTTAGCCACGAGTAGACGCATCAAGGTTTCTTTTTTTAAAACTGATGTAAAATACAAAGTCAATTGATAGGAAATGCTTCATATTTATCAATTTTATAATATATCACAAACATAAGTATGATTAGATGACTTAATGTTACTTATCAAGATTTCCGAGGAGTGCCGATGACTGGTTAGACTTGTCGCTTTACTCAATCAGCTGAAGTTAAATACAAAGACAATTGGTAGGAATGACTTAATATTTTATATTTAAAAACAGATCAGTACGAGTAAATAATCCACAAATGTGTCTATTAGAATTCACCAAGATATTAAAGGGGTCATATGGTGCGAATAGGTGTTTTCTGTGTCTTTGGTGTGTTATAAGTTGCCCATGCATGTATTAGACACGTAAAATAACGAAAATGTAGGTGTAGCATCAAAAAATACATTCTATCTTAAATCGAATGCTCACCCAGACCGGCCTGATCGTCTATTATAATTATAATGAGCAATATTTCCTTTAGTTGAATACTGCCAATGTCATTATCTCTATAAATGTTTTCTTCTCTCTTTTTCCATTTCATCTGTTGTGTGCGGCAGTATGAACATTGAGGGAAACAGCAGTGATAAAGACTCATTTTGGTGTTTCTCTGCTTTAGCATTTTTAACCAGTAGATGGCGACATCATCTTATTTTACACATCAAACAGCCCTGCTGCAATACCACTTTATTTCACATTTGTTTTTTACTCATATATATCTTTGGTGTTCATATAATGTGTATTTTTCAGTTAAACATTTGTTTTGTTTGATGAAAGTGAATGTAGTTTAGCCGAATGTTGTTTCAATAAATCAATAATTCAATAAATGCTGCAATATGAAGACAAGTTATCCAGCACCAGTTCTGAAAATCATTGATTTTAAGTAACAAAGCTCTATGTAAGGCAATAAATTACAGAAATACAAATATGTGAGAATTACCTGAATGTGAATATCAACACAAACTGTTAACTTTACAGTTAAGCATATAATCTGCATACTACAGTATTTTAACAGAAAAAAACCAACATGTTTTATCATAGATGCATATTTGATAAGTGTTCAGTTTTCATTCACTGCAAATATAGTTCTTCATTTCACTTTTATTCACAGTTGAACCATATAAAAGATTCAATAAAAAGATTGCTCAGAAGCCCAACATAAGCAAACACTGATCACAATAATGGTGGATTAATTGAATCAACATGAATTGCAGGTGCAATAGTGATATTAGACCAATACAATTATAGAGATCACCTGGACATCCATAACACGTTCAGAAGACGTCATAAACAGACGTTGTAAAAACTTTTACTCTGGCTACACAGGGGATGTCATTTCAAAGTCATCAACAACGTAGTAAAGACGTCTATTGGACTTGCTTTTGTTTGCAGGGAAGAGGAAAGTTGAAAAGGTTTAGATGTAGATGTAGTCATTTCTTCTAAATGACAAGTATCACGCTGTAGTAAAGTTAAGACACGTTTTAGTGTCGATCCTGTTAATGTTATGATTCTCAAGTGTAAGTATTGTTACAAGTGGATTTTTGTTTACAGCACATTTGTACATCCACCATTAAAATCACGCTCTAGTATCACACAGTATTCTCACTTTACTAACACTACACACTTGAAATTATTTTTGTAATTTCAAAGATTTGATCACAACAAATTTACTTTAAGGCACATGGATTGCCAAGAACCTTAAGATGTAAAACTAGAGTCAAGAGTCCAACTGAAGCAAACCTTAATCACAATAACGCTGGTTTGAAATGTAAACAAATAAAACCAGCATTAACCAGCTTTGTTGATGTAAAAGTTTGATGTCAAATGGATGCAAGTTTTGATGTCAGTCTGATTTGCATTTTTGAACTACTTTTTGACGTTTTGTTTGACATCAATTTGAAGTCTTTTCAACATCAAGGTGTCCGCTTATGGTGTCAGATTTATATCACCAGGGGGCTCATTTATAAAACGTGCGCACGCCAAAATACACGGCAACATTCATATTTCTAAAAACGGTCTTTGACGTGGAAAAGTGCTAGTCGTGTCAGGGTCTGAGCAGACAAACACATTTTTGCTTGTCAGAGTGCTGCAGGTTTTTGGAAGTGTGCGTCATTCTTGCCGCTCGTAAAGATTTGGACGTTGACAGGTGCTATCTCATATATCAATGACATAAATGAGACATCATTAAAAGGCGGAGATCTGAAACTGTTCAGCTGCGTGCAATTTCACAATCATTTGAGATTCATAGATTTCATATCTGATAGAGAGGTGTACATGCGTTTTCAGTGCTTATGTTTTTTTCTATGAATCACACATATGCACTTTGAGAAATTATCGTAAAATAAAATTAAGGATGGTTTAAAACCCCAAATTTGATTGTCCTTAATTGTGATTATTATTTTTTTTTTATTAATTCACCCTCCTAAAGATTCTGGTTGTGTGTCATATATATATATATATATATATATATATATATATATATATATATATTTCAGACCTAGTAGAGAAGTAATAACTACACAGCAAAATCTTCAGTGTTAAATTAACACTTTTAGTGTTTATATAATTCTGACTCGGAGTGTTAAAAAGTAACACTGAAGTAGAGTTAAAGTTCATAAGCTAATTAAGGTGATTAATGAAGTGATGATTGATCATTAATGACGAATAACAGCTGATAACAAACACAATCACTGAAGAAAACAAGAATAATGAGAAGTCACCATACTAGTGTTTAGTGTTTCCTTTAGTTATGCTCTTATCATTGTTACGCTTTTTGGTCAGCTGTAATTATGTGTTAATAATGCACAATTATAACAGCAAAACAAACCTTAATATTCTTGTCGGCTTATTGAATGTGTAGCGCCCCCTCTGGTCTCAGGTGTACCAACCTATAGAACAAAAAGGGACAAGATCCCTGGTTCTTTCCCGGTGTCTCTCGACGTTATGTTACAATTGAATAGGATGACTCCTTAACTGTACACTGCTTTCCATGCTAGGAACTCTGGAAGCTGCAGAAAAGCACAAGTGGAGTCAGCACATCAGCAGGTTGGTGCATGCGTACAATTGCACTAAAAATGAGGCCACGGGATACTCACCCTACTTTCTCTTGTTTGGGAGAGAAGCACGTCTGCCAATCGATGTGTGCTTCGGGACTGTTTCTGGAGGGGAAGAAGCTCAGACGTACCAAAAATATGTCGAAACCCTGAAAAACGACCTTCAGAATGCCTACCAACTTGCTTCTGAGTCTGCACTGAAGAATCACCAGAGGAACAAACGTCGTTACGACAAAAAAGTAATATGTCAAGGCATAGAGCCGGGAGACCGGGTTCTAATTCGAAATCTTGCTTTCTCTGGAAAACACAAGTTGGAAAACAGATACCGAAAATAAATACTCCTTTTTATAAGGAAATCCAAACAGGAAATTTAGCACTGGGTTACATTCTTCCCCTTCTTAAATACTCATGCCCCCATGAGTATACTGACTTTACATATGGATAACAACTCTATTTTCGGAGTCCACACATATTTTAGTACACCTGACACCAAAAGGGGAATCCGAACTAGAAGGGCAAAGTTCAATCTTTGAGGAATTGGGTAGGTGGATGACTATTCCTCTATGCACAACAGTAATGGGTCTTTCACTGGGCTGACCAAGCGCATCATAGCTTAGTTTAGACACAGGTTTTGGCTGCCTCTTAGGACGAGGTTCCTCGCCCTCCATCTCAGAGTCTGACACACTTTTTGAGCTACTCTTTTCCCTCTCAGACACCTCTGCCAAGTCTTCCATCTGGTTCCACTCCTCTCTAAAATCCTCTTGTCCAAGATTCCTTTCATCTTCTCCAGCATGTTGAGATTCACTGTCCGTGTGAACAGCTACTTCACTCTTCTCAGCCCTGAATGCACTTTGGAGGTCAGGAATTAACGGAGTCCATCTTTTAGGCAGGTTTGAAGAACAACTTCCATAGCTCTCTTCATCACTCTCTGAGGAATGTTCAGCTGTGTCCTTGGCATCCTGCAATCTATGATCTCTGACAACATTTGCTTTCTGCCCTCTCCAAAATTAGCCAATGGACTTTGCCGGACGTTTTGTCTCTTGTCTGGTTTAGACATCCGCACCAGTTCTCCAATCGGCAAGAGATGATCCCGGTGCATTGTTTTGATTTTTCCTTTCCTATCCTCAGGTCTGAGCTTGTACACAGGTAGATTAGCAAGCTTCTCTAACACAATGAACGGGGACGAATTCCATCTGTTTTCCAACTTGTGTTTTCCAGAGAAAGCAAGATTTCGAATTAGAACCCGGTCTCCCGGCTCTATGCCTTGACATATTACTTTTTTGTCGTAACGACGTTTGTTCCTCTGGTGATTCTTCAGTGCAGACTCAGAAGCAAGTTGGTAGGCATTCTGAAGGTCGTTTTTCAGGGTTTCGACATATTTTTGGTACGTCTGAGCTTCTTCCCCTCCAGAAACAGTCCCGAAGCACACATCGATTGGCAGACGTGCTTCTCTCCCAAACAAGAGAAAGTAGGGTGAGTATCCCGTGGCCTCATTTTTAGTGCAATTGTACGCATGCACCAACCTGCTGATGTGCTGACTCCACTTGTGCTTTTCTGCAGCTTCCAGAGTTCCTAGCATGGAGAGCAGTGTCCGGTTGAAACGTTCGGGCTGCGGATCTCCTTGCGGGTGGTAAAGGTGTCGTTCTTGATTTCTCAATCCCAAGCATACCCAACAGTTCTTTAATCAGCTTGCTCTCGAAGTCTCTCCCCTGATCTGAGTGTATACGGGCTGGCAATCCATAATACACAAAGAACTTCTCCCAGAGGACCTTTGCAACAGTTGATGCTTTTTGATCTTTAGTTGCGTAGGCTTGAGCATAGCGGGTGAAATGATCAGTGACAACCAAGACATTAGCAACTCCTTTGGAATCTGGCTCTATCGATAAAAAATCAATGCACACCAATTCCAATGGTCCACTACTAGTGATATTGTTTAACGGCGCACACTTCCGAGGTGATGTCTTTCTAGCAATGCATCTACCACAGGCTTTCACATATGTTTCAATCACTGACGTCATCCGAGGCCAGTAGAATCTATCCTTCAGCAACTCTGTGGTCCGCTCAATGCCCAGGTGTCCATTTTCGTCATGTAAAGACTGCAGTACTTGTTGGTGGAACTGTTCAGGTAAAACAAGTTGTTTTTTTTCTGCTCACCACCAGGACTATTGGATACCCTGTAGAGCAACTTATTCTGAATGACCAGCTTTGATCCTTGTCTTTGCAGTAGACCCAGCTGAGTGTTGGAAGAGTGACTCAACATATGCATCTTTCCATGTTCCACTGCAAACTTTACTGGTCCCACGACTGGATCCTTATCTTGGGCCATCTTCAGCTCGGCCTGTGTAAGTTGCTTTAAATGTCCCAAGTCAAGCTGTGCAAGACAAGTGTAGGCAGGTGGAACACTTACTGACTCAGGGCCTAACTGATCAATCAGTCTTGTAGAAGTTTCTGTAGTCTGGTGACTCACCACCATCTGACAGATAGCTTTTACTCCAGGCTGAGGTATTTCTGTCCACTCATACCTAGGCTCCTCATCAAGTGGGTAACGAGATAACACATCAGCATCTACATTATGACGTCCTGGCTTGTACTGCAAACTAAAGTCATAAGTGGCCAATGCCGCCAACCAACGATGTCCAGTTGCATTTAACTTAGCTGTTGTGAGGACATACGTGAGTGGGTTGTTGTCAGTTCTCACGACGAATTTCACACCATAGAGATAGTCATGAAATTTATCTACCACCGCCCACTTCAATGCCAAATTCAAGTTGATGAGTAGGGTATCTTTCCTCTGTTGTGCTCAGTCTTCTACTTGCGTATGCTACTGGTCGGAGCCCTTCAGGATACTCCTGATTCAATACCGCTCCCAAACCATTCCCACTTGCATCAATGTGTAGAACATAGGCCTTATTGGGATCTGCAAACGCAAGAACAGGGGCTTGAGTAAGACACTGGATAATGTACTCGAACGCGTTGGTGCAATCGTTACTCCATCGCTCACCAAACGGCTCTGACACCTTGAAGTACCCTCTTTCTGGTTTACTCTTTAGATCTCTTCTGGCTGGTGGATACCCTTTAGTGAGTTCTGTCAGAGGTCGTACTATTGCAGAGTAGTTTTTGACAAACCTCCTGTAGAATCCGCAAACCCAGGAATGATCTTAAGGATTTCACATCTGTAGGCATCTTCCACTCAGTAACAGCTTTGATCTTCTCAGGATCAGGGGCAACGCCATCAGCAGAGACAATATGCCCCACATACTTGACCTGGGACATACAGAGCTGGCACTTGTCCACCGAGACTTTCAATCCATACTCCTCCAGCCGATCCAGGACTTTCAAAAGCCTTCGTTCATGTTCTTCAAGTGTAGAACCAAAGACAATGATATCATCCAGGTACACGATCACCTCTAGCAAATGCATGTCTCCCATGGCACGCTCCATGAGCCTTTGGAATGTCGCAGGTGCTCCACTGACTCCTTGTGGCATCCTTTCAAACTCGTAAAAACCCAAGGGGCATATGAACGCAGTCTTCTCCTTATCCTCATCCGCCATGGCAATTTGGTAGTAGCCGCTTCTAAGATCAAGGACGGAAAACCACTTACTGCCAGCCAGACAATCCAAAGCATCATCTATACGAGGGGTAGTGTACTGGTCTGGATAAGTCCGACTGTTGAGTGTACGATAATCGATGCACATACGTACGGCTCCACTTCTTTTCCGCACAATCACGATTGGAGAAGCGTAGGGACTGCGAGACTCCTTAATAATTCCTGCAGCTAGCAAATCTTTAAGGTGACGACGAACATCATCAATGTCTGCGGGCGCAATACGTCGCGACCTCTCTCGAAACGGTCTAGAGTCACTCAGACGGATTTGATGCTTCGTGTCATTGGTTAATCCCATCCCATTCTTCAAGGGAGAACACATTTCCTCTCTCAGAAAGCTTTTGGCGAAGACGATCTTCCCACTCCGTTGGAATAGATGACTTTGTGAAAAAAAAAACTTTGGGTCAATCCTCTTTGGTTCTTTGTGTGTATCAGCCACTGCCGTAACCATATCTGTGGGGAACACATGAGCTATAACTGTTCCAGCAGGTATGGTTATCTCTCTGGCGGTTTCATTCTTAATTAGCACTTTGCACTTGCACTCTTTCTCGCTGCCTACCCAATCACTTTTTCTTCAAGAAATTACATTTTTCTTTTTCTTTCCCCCTATGATCACAGGCACTTGTTCGGGACCTTCAGGTTCAGGACACACCAAAGCAAGGATTTGCACAGTCTCTTCCATTCCTATCACCGAAGCAGGAAAAGACACGTCTATAAGCACATATCCTGTGTAAGGGTAACTGGCATGGCTGAGGCCCCAAATAGACAAACCTGAAAGTGGCTGAATTGGCACAAAGGACAGGTTTTTTAAATACCATGACTCAAAATTATAGTGACCTGAGATCCACTATCTAGCAAGGCTTCACTGGATTGTCCATTGACTTTCACTGGGATGGTCAGAGATGGACCCACTAACCCACTTGGAATTTACTCTTCTCCTGCACAGTTGCCTGACTTTCTCGGGAGAAACTGATCTTGTCACCAGTGGGCTTTCCACCATCCTGATCTGTTTTCTCAGCTTTTGCCTTTCGAAGTGACAGCACAAGTTTCTGTATTACTAGACTATAGTTTTCAGGAGCTTGCACCTTGGTGCGATGTGTCCATCCTCTCCACATCTGTAACAGAAGTAATCCTCTTTAACTTTTCCTACTCTGGGTTTCACATAGGATTCCTGAGGATCTTGTAATTGGGTGTATCTTGTGACTTGGGGTGATTGTCTGACACTTAGTGATGTTAGTTGCTCCTCTAGCCTCTGAACCTGTTTCTTTAAGGCGAGCACTTCCGGTGAAAGGTCACCCTCCCTCTTACTCATCACTCCTCTTGACTCCCTTTCAGCAACTGGCACTTTTGAAGGGCTTTCAGCTACTTGCATCCGCAAATCCTGGATCTCAGCCTGTAACTCTCTCACAGCAAAGTTAGTCATCTTCTGTCGTGGCCTGGGGACAGGTCTTGCAGTCACCCCCAAACTATGTCGGGCGGCTTCACTCTCTTTCTTCCCTTATTTCATTCAAAAGAGCAAGGAAATCAGGTGGATCTTCTCGTCTCTCCCTCAGTCTCAGTTGAAGTAATAGCAGGTCTGATTCTACAGCTCCTCTGATCAACTGCTCCACTCTTGCCTTGTCTGCACTTCCTCTTGACGATAACCCGCCTTTCTTCACCACTTTGGTAAGTGCTTTCTCTAGTCGCATCAGAAAATCAGAGAGAGTTTCCCCAGGATCTTGCCTCAGTAACCTGAACATGAAGTACAAATCTTCAGCTGACTCTGAGGTTCCAAAAGCACCCTCCAAGGCTTCTAAGTACTTTAAGGAAGTTGCATCAGCGTTGGAGAATCTGACAGCCTTCACTACCTCCAATGCAGAACCCCGCAAACTTTCAATGATACGTCTGCGTTTTTCCCTGTCTGAGCAGTCGCACTCCATAACCATCATCCTGGCTTGATCCATCCAGCTCTCCAAAGCTTCTTCTCCCACAGGAGTAGGAACGGTTCCTGAAAAGGTTCTTAAACGTCGGTATGCACTGCCATCACTTACTGGTTTAGAGGTCTTTTCCAGCAAGTCGCTCACAGCACGGATTATGGATTCTGGAGTCCCTGACTCTGGGCTAGACGATGAGAACATAGCTTGAAGATCAAGGAGAGACTTTCCTTCTTGTACCAACAAATCTGCTAGTTTTCCTGCGAATCCTGTTTGCTGGGCCTCATCGCTACAGGCTACAATGATCTTCCAAGGCTTTGCACTCACCTCGGGTCTCAGTTCCACTGGTAAGCGAGATGGATCAACCTCTTCTTTGCACTCACAGAACACAGACAGGAAACCTGGAGCGATCCCTTCCTTTTTATCTCGCACTCTCACTCTTCCCAGAACTTTGACTGTTTGGATGATTTCTTCAATACGAGCCACGCCCATATCTGTAGACACACCCACAAGTAATACTGCATGTTTTGGATCAATTGCTTCTTTTTGCACCAGCTGCTGAGTTCAGCTTGAAAGAAAGAATCCTCAACATCCATTATTCTGTCTTAAGCTTGGTTTTCAAAACAGACGATATTCTCTCCTGAACAGTGTAACAGCAAAGAATCGATCCCGGACGAGCCCCCACTTTATGTAGCGCCCCCTCTGGTCTCAGGTGTACCAACCTATAGAACAAAAAGGGACAAGATCCCTGGTTCTTTCCCGGTGTCTCTCGACGTTATGTTACAATTGAATAGGATGACTCCTTAACTGTACACTGCTTTGCTCCTTACCTTTATATTTTAGTGCTGCGAAACCTTAGAAACGAGTGATTCAACTAAATCATATGAAACAGGTTTTATAAAGGTAAAATAATACAATATTGATTAACAAAATAGTAAACAAGAGAATATATTGTACCAATGAAGGAAAATAACTAATTTCACTCGGAAAAATAAATGAAATAAATTCTGTACAGACCCCTTTAACTGAGCTTTTGACCCCTTTTTTATATTTTTTTTTTCTTACGTACAACAAGCAAACAAATGCGTCAAAGAAACTTTCACATCAACTTAAACGTGTTACCGCTTAGTATGACCGTTTAACAACTGAAATAATCCGTATTCTAACTCAGACTGTTATGCACACAGACTACAGTTTCCCATTACACATCAACATAGCATGTAAACATTTAGCATTTAAATAATTTGTCTGGAACAAACGGATTGTGGGCCCACTCATACACACACTCTCACTCAGTTCACAAACCCCTCCCCCCGTTGCAGGCCTGGAACGTTGCTCGGGTACGTGGAGGCCAAATAAAAACACAACTGGCCACTTCGCTTTTTTTTTCTTTTTAAGCACAAAATGAAACACACAAACAGTACCTCAAATCCCGACGTTTTCAGGGGCTTTCGTATCCGTTAGCAACCAGACACGTGCGGCGCCGATCAGTCAGCCGTCACCACGCCATCCCGCGTCGAGAAACTTTAGCTTCCTAGCTTTGCTTGCTAGAAAATCCCTTTCCTGCTCCGTCACACACGAAACTGGCCGATCAAACAGTCAACGGCAATCGATTTAATTCCCGTCGATATCGTCCACCTCGCTACTGCAACCCGGACGAACAAACTGAATACTGCACAGTAACGCTCACCCGCAGAATAACAGTTCGTCCAATTTACGCAGGAATGACTTTATATATATATATATGCAGTCGAGTTGACTACACAAAAACACAGATACACATTTAAACCCCGGAATCAGAAAACAAAGAAACGCATTCTAAATTGGAATCGTCTCAACTGCCATCACACTTCTGATCTAATCCGCCATCACTCCTTTTTTTTTTCACACCCACAAGGCGGGGCTTATCACCCCTTTACCCCAATAGCTACATGCCACGTTGAAGATACAAACAACTATCTATATATCTAACATTGCACATTCGCGAAAACGATACTCTTATAATAAACCACTTTTATGTGAAAACAAAACAGATACCGAAAATAAATACTCCTTTTTATAAGGAAATCCAAACAGGAAATTTAGCACTGGGTTACAAATGTATTTGATACAGTTATGACTTTCTTAAACTGAATGTAGGTGTGTTCTATCATTTCAGACTTAATTTTGCATTCCTGAATTATCTCAGAGCACAACAGTGATATATTTTATAATGAAAGTACACTCTTAATAGATTAAAAAGCCAACTGATTTAATCAATTAGACATGAGGAATCAGTGTATGAATCTCAACAATGGTGACGGTTAACAAAGAAAAGCTAAATGCTGCAATCCAAAAATACTAAAGTTGTATATTTTATTTTATTTGCAATGCATGCTGGGAATCCATCCATCCATCCATCCATCCATTTTCTTCCGCTTATCCGGGGCCGGGTCGCGGGGGCAGCAGTCTAAGCAGGGATGCCCAGACTTCCCTCTCCCTAGACACTTCCTCCAGCTCTTCCGGCGTTCCCAGGCCAGCCGGGAGACATAGTCCCTCTTCCCCGGGGTCTCCTCCCGGTGGGATATGCCCGGAACACCTTCCCGGGAAGGCGTCCAGGTGGCATCCGGAAAAGATGCCCGAGCCACCTCAGCTGGCCCCTCTCGATGTGGAGGAGCAGCGGATCTACTCTGAGCTCCTCCCGAGTGACTGAGCTTCTCACCCTATCTCTAAGGGATCGCCCAGCCACCCTACGGAGGAAGCTCATTTCGGCCGCCTGTATCCGGGATCTTGTCCTTTCGGTCATGACCCACAGCTCATGACCATAGGTGAGAGTAGGAACGTAGATTGACCGGTAAATCGAGAGCTTCGCCTTGCGGCTCAGCTCCTTCTTCACCACGACAGACCGGTACAGCGACCGCATTACTGCAGAAGCTGCACCGATCCGTCTGTCAATCTCCCGTTCCATCCTTCCCTCACTCGTGAACAAGACCCCCAGATACTTGAACTCCTCCACTTGAGGCAGGAACTCTCCACCTACCTGAAGTGAGCAAGCCACCCTTTTCCGACTGAGAACCATGGCCTCAGATTTGGAGGTGCTGATTCTCATCCCAGCCGCTTCACACTCGGCTGCAAACCGTCCCAGTGCATGCTGAAGGTCCTGGTCTGATGGGGCCAGCATGACGACATCATCCACAAAGAGCAGAGATGAAATCGTGTGGTCCCCAAACCCGACGCCCTCCGGCCCCTGGCTGCGCCTAGAAATTCTGTCCATAAAAATTATGAACAGAACCGGCGACAAAGGGCAGCCCTGCCGGAGTCCAACATGCACCGGAAATACTGCCGGCAATGCGAACCAAGCTCCTGCTCCGGTCGTACAGGGACCGGATAGCCCTTAGCAAAGGGTCCCGAATCCCATACTCCCGGAGCACCATCCACAGGATGCCGCGAGGGACACAGTCGAATGCCTTCTCCAAATCCACAAAACACATGTGGATTGGTTGGGCAAACTCCCATGAACCCTCCAGCACCCTGGAGAGGGTATAGAGCTGGTCCAGCGTTCCACGACCGGGACGAAAACCACACTCTTCCTCCTGAATCTGAGGTTCTACCATCGGCCGGATTCTCCTCTCCAGTACCCTGGCATAGACTTTCCCGGGGAGGCTGAGAAGTGTGATCCCCCGATAGTTGGAGCACACCCTCCGGTCCCCCTTCTTAAAAAGAGGGACCACCACCCCGGTCTGCCAGTCCAAGGGCACTGTCCCCGACCGCCACGCGGTGCTGCAGAGGCGTGTCAGCCAAGACAGCCCCACAACATCCAGAGACTTGAGGAATGCTGGGAATCATGTATGCATTGTTTTAATGTTACCCAGCATGCATTGCAGCTAAAATAAAATATACATACATAAATAAATATACAACTTTTGTCACCATTGTTGAGGTTCATAAGCTAATTCTTGATGTCTGAAAGATTTCTATATTAAGTCTCTCTAATCAGTGACAATATATAGCTTTCATAAAAGCTTTTACTAGACAATTGCGGCGCACAATTAAAGAAAATTAAGTCTTAATTTGACACAACTCATGTATTCAACACAAATTAGATGAAAAAGTAGCTATAAACCAAAAGACACTATTACACTTAATTAAACATAGATATTAAGTTTAAGAGCATAACTAAAAGAAACACTAAACACTATTAGGATGACTTCACATTGTTCATGTTTTCTTCAGTGATTGTGTTTATTATTAGCAGGTGTTCATTATTAATGATCAATCATCACTTCATAAATCACCTTAATTATCTCATTAACTTCAACACTGCTTCAGTGTTACTTTTAACACTCTGAGTGAGAATTATATAAACACTAAAAGTGTTAATTTAACACTGGAGTTTTGGCCGTGTAGTAACCGGAAATCTGACCACTTCCATGAGTCTCTGAACAGACCAATCTATTATCTAAAAAATCAGCAGGTCATTCTCAGCTTGAGTGCGACCGGTGGCCAGATCTGTGTAGTGCTGTCGGCAGTGACTCTGAGCATCAAGCCAAGACATTGAAACATCAGTAATAAAAACAAATCTGCCTGCTCTGGTTTTCATATCTAGAATGACATAAAAATTAAGAAAAAATCAATAGAATTGTTTTTTACACTTTTAGTGTAATTTTTTAAACTAGACTTTGATATTTCAAGTAAAAAATTGTCATATCTGTTGAAAAATCTGTTTTCAATCTGTGTATCTGTTGTACTGATTAATTTAATAAATTGTGATACTTTTTCCTGATTCCTTGATAAATGTAAAGAAATAATAAAAAAATCTTTGTCCAAACTTTTGGCCAGTACTGGATGTAAACAATAACTGGATAATATTCAAATTCTCTTAAACCCATTAAATAAAAACTAAGCCATTACAGGGTAGCACTGATTAAAATATGAATCTATATTAATGTTTTGTGAAAATAGCATGGTCTATGTCTACACAGGCAAAAAAAGAAAGGCAGCTTTTTAAAGCTTTTTAATCTGAAATAGTTTTACACAATCAAGACGTCACCTTACTTCTTTTAGCAGTATGTAAAACTATTATCCTGTATTGACAAACACAACATTCATACATCCATTTAGAAGGGTGTGATGTAAAAAAAACACCCGAATTTGAGTTCATGTGGAAAAGTATCCAAATGGACTCATGGGCAGAAGTTTACTCTTGTACAATACGAATCACAGTTTGGAGTGCATCTATGGCCTGACTATTTAGAGGTCCTGCAAGAATGTCTGCGTCTTGGAGTTGGTGCATCTGTATTTGGCTAGGACTGAACTGGTTAAAAGGACCACTGACTACTTCCTGCCAGTTCAACACTGGTTGCTTCTGTGGTTGTCTGAGGCCTGCAAAAACACCACCAGCCTGCTGAAGCCACATATTCCCCCATGGATCGCTATTCTCCACCTAAGAATGATACAAAATGCTTTAACTAGTAGTTAAAAAATGAGCATGTGCATGTGTGTTTGTTTATTCTGATGTCATTATAAAACTGGTTTCACTGTATTGAAGGAGATGAATATATGATGTTGGAAATGTAGGAAAGAAAAAGTAAATTTGCCACCGCTTACTTTGCATACGTTCTATTAAGTTAGTGCAGTCCTGGTGACACTCTTACACAGGTGCTTTGCCCAAAAATTACTGCTATTGTGTGTCCAATTTTTCGCTATTACACAGTTTACAACACACTGTTAATTATTTCCCTGTTAAATAACAGGAAATTACTGGCAGCAGGGTTACCATTATTTTCCTGTTATTTTAACAGTTAATTCCTGTTAATGTTTTTTTTACAGTGCACTCCCCGTAATGTTTTTCTACAGGAATTTACTGTGAATCACAGAAAAAACAGGAAACAACTGGCAGCAGTGTTACCATTATGTTCCTGTTAAATCACCATTTATTTAGTTTCCATTAAATATTGTTAATTAGGGTTAGCATAGTAACGTGTACTGATTGTTATAGACATATTCTAGCTTGAGTTAATACAAGAAAAGGCATAATCCTTCAGATAACACTTAAGTGAAAGAAAACTAAAAGTTCCGTGTTGAAATTAACTTTTTTTTATTGTAATACAAACACTGAAAGGTAAATACTTACAAATGTAGGCACACATGGATCAGACCAATCACAGAAATATACTGTATATCATGTTCATTGCCGACATCTGTAGTCGCTGGACGGAAAATAACAACTGCGTCTGTCTTAAACTAGCAAAGACACTTGCGTTTGGCTTTGCGCTGCGTTGGTGCAAGATAGGGCCCTAAACCTCAATGTAATAAGGTTCATTAAAAGGAAGGGAAGGAGGCGGGAACCGGCAAACATTTAAACATTTAATCACAAAATAAACAACGTAACTAAACAGCCGGCAGCCCCTCACGGATGACTGCCGGCGAATAACAAAATACATAAACATAAAACAACTTAACATACATTCGGGCCCGGTCCTCTCTCAGTGACGGTCCGGTCGCTCGTTCCTTTTATATGCTCCCAATCTCCTACGTGATTCGAGCCCGGTGTGTGCACAGCTGGCGCTTATTCACAATTACTCACCGATCTCGAACCACGGTCTCGCCCCGCCTACTCCACTACACTCAACATTTAATGTTCCATGAACTGCTAAAATTCAGTTAAAAAGACTCAAAGGATATACACTGTGACTCCTGGTCACATAAAAATGTTACACAGATTAATCACAAACAAATCTCATTTTCTCATGTTCATGGCTTAAAAAGTGAGAGAGAGAGAGAGAGAGAGAGAGAGAGAGAGAGAGATATGATTTCCATAATTTCAAATTTTTTATCCAAAATTATATCACATGGCTTGACCTAACAAAAGCTAATTTTAGAAACAGAGCAAAAAACAGACAGAATAACATAAAATAATAGAAAGTGTGATGAGTACAATTCATTGAAAGAACAAAAAAAAGAATGTCAAAAGAGCACGGAAGAGGAGTTCAGCATTCTTACTTTGAAAGGCAGTTGAGAATGAACATTAGAATGAATTTCCCCAGCCCCCTGAGTCATTGCTGTTTGAACATATGTGTAATGTATACATCTGACTCACCATTTTTCGTCTATGGAAAATGTATACACTAGTTAAAAATCTAGTAATTCACACAGACTAACAGCACAACAAAGACAACAAATGTACATGAACTATCCTCAACATGCACTATCTTCTTGCCTCTGCGAATATTTTAAGTTGCACTAAAACTTTCTAAATCAAAGTTAATTGCTAAATCCCATCACCAGACCTGTGGAAACCATGCTTGAGCCACAGCTAGGCCAGAAAAATGCCGGTGTTAACAGACAATATCTTACCTCTGGGTGAATTCAAGCTTGCAGGCTGCCTCATCTTGGTACTGTAGGTTAAAGATGTAAAAACAGGAAAAAAAAGACGCCAGCCCTGTCACAAAGGTGGACTGGATCCCTTCGCAAATGACTTGTCCCTCAAGGCTGAGCATCCAGCGCTGGAAGCGGCTTCCCGTTTCTCCTGAAACAGAAATGTTTTAACTGTCAAATTTCTCTTTTAGTTTTCATTTTTAATACAGTTTAGTTTGATACCATTGAATTCACTACATACAACACTAAAGCCAACTGTCCTATCTAAAACCAACTTACCAAGAAGTATCAGACGAGGAGTTGCAGGTATAGAGAGTGAACTCTCAAGGTCAGCTGCAGTGGCATATCCCTAGGACATAGAACAAATTAAACACAATATTAATGACAAAAGACTACCACTGAGTGAGATAGATAGATATATAGCTAGAATGAGAGATGGAGAGACAGGAAGAGATAGATAAAGAGAGAGAGGGGGATATAGATAGAGAGATAGAGCAAGATACAGAGAGAGAGTGATGGATAGATAGATAAAGTGAGATAGATAAAAGAGATAGAGGGAGAGAGTTAGATGGATACAAATATAGAGGGAAAGAGGGAGAGATAGAGGTAGAAATAGAGGAAGATATAGGGATAGATTGATAGGGAGAGAGTGATAAAACAGAGAAATAGATACAGGGTAGGTAAAGAGAAAGAGAGAGATAGTGAAAGAGATAGGTAAAGATAGATGAATAGATAGAGACAAAGTGAGGGAGAGATAGATGGTCAGAGAGGAGTGTGTGTGTGAGAAAGAGAGGCAGAGAGAGAGGTGTGTGTTTGTGTGTAGGGGAACTTACATCTGCAAGAACAATGAGTCCTGAGACATCTTCAGAAAAGTGAGACAGAAGAAGATGGATGACCTGATAGGACAGCTCGACATCATCACGTGACGAAGAACTTCCTTCATCCTTGCATTTGTCGGTTTAGTCTTGAACATTTCCACAATCGCTTTGCCACACTCTTCCATGGCAAGTTCAAGGCTACGCAGCACAGGAATATCAGTAAGAAGCTCAAAGTGGGAGTACAGTCCTTTCTGACTGAACATGTATGGCCACTTGGTTTTTAAAGATGCAATGGTTGGTGTAGGTACAGCATTTATGTGGGACCGCTGCAGGTAGAAAGTAGAATCCATTAGCTTCTTTACCTCTGGTCTCTCAGCACCAGCTGTGCCATCCCGACTGTAGATCCCTTCAAGTTGTTGACGCTTGGTCTCCATTGTGTCCTCAGTCTCTTCTGAAGGGAGGCTGGAATCTTGTGCATCCATATATGTCAGTAGGCCCTCTCTTTTGTCCATGGCTAGCTGAACGGTGCTGATGAAAACTGCTTGCACGGTTCAGATTTTCGATGCGATTTTTCACTTGAATCAGCAAAGATGTATATCCACTATCTAGAAGCTGTCCATTGTCTCGCTGATCGGCAAAACTTTCTGGGTACTGGTGAACAATGTTCCGGCAAACTACAAGGCACTGTGCTCGTGTTGGATTCAGCTCATACTTCCTCCTCTCATCGGATATTATCCTGACCATCTGCCGTCATGCACCTGGTGAAGGTCTCTTACAAGACAAAATGGCAGTGCGAATCTCCGCAGGCCCCCCATGGCACCTTAAAAGACTCTGGCCATGATTTTCTTACAGGCTGGGAGGTAGATGGGCTGTCCTCACTTCCAGATAGACTGATGATTGATAGACAGTTGCTGCTGACTTCAGTGGTGGAGGATGGGATGATTTCAAGACTTACTGTGATCACTTTACTCTCTAAAAATGACAAAAAATATGAGATGGGTCGCAGAATCCTCTCCTCCCCCAGAAAATCAATCCAGATCCAAATCCCAGTAATGTTTTTAAATTGTGAAATATAATATATGGTTAAGAACTTCTGCAAGCTATGATGCAATGGAATAGTACTATAACTTAAGAAGCAAGCTTACCTATTTGGAATACTTCCAAAAGTTGTCGTCGTCTAACAATTCAATTCAATTCAAGTTTATTTATATAGCGCTTTTCACAATGTGCATTGTTCCAAAGCAGCTTTACAGAAGCAAAATAAGAAAACACAGAGGTAAAACACAGCACAGTGCATAGTGTTTATAGAACAAGCAAGATCATTCTAATAGATAATATGTAATAAATTAATAAATAGATAAATAGATGCAGTCTCCCGGTGAGCAAGCCAACACTGCCCTGCTGTGGCGAGGAACCAAACTCCCTTATTGATTGATGGAGAAAAAAACCTCGGGAGAAACCAGGCCCAGCCGGGGGCCAGATCCCCTCTGACGTGTCATAGCTGCACTCAGTGACCCCGACCAAGTCACCGAGCAACATCCCCGAGGAAGGGGGGGGGAGCCCACCGCCCGCGACCCAGGCAATCCCACTCGCCGAAACCATGCACGTCCAGCCCGGTCCCACTCCGCGATCGACACCAGAAAAACAGAGGAACAACCAGAGAAAATAGTAATGGCATATTGGAACATTATTCCTCTGCTGTCTGACATCGACCACAAAGCAAGACCATCCAGACCCACACAGCCCCAACAAATAGAATCCCCCCAACCACAACCAACGAGCCCCCCCCCCCCCCTACGAACATCAGCCCAGCAACCCCCAATCAGGGCCACTGAACTCAGCTATAACTTCAAACTGCTGACATGTGATGTAGTTTAGCATTTAATACCAAGCATTGTAACTTTTAGCATTCATTTGACAAGTATTCCATCTTTGCTCTCGGTTGGGGATAGAATGGTCTGAGCTGGGATGGTCGCCTTTCTCTTGGGTGGAAATGGAGTTGCCTTAGATGGAGCTGGGATGGTCAGTCAGTCCGCAGCAGGCGTAGTCTCTAAGTCGGGATGGGCATATGATGTCCATCTGGGCCTGGCAGAGCTTTCCCTACCTCGAGATGGGCATCCCGAGGCGAAGGCAGAAAGTAAATAATTAGCGTAGCTGCTGTTCATTTACTATGCATTAGTGAAAGCTTGGGTGAAAAGATGTGTCTTTAATCTAGATTTAAATTGGGAGAGTGTGTCTGATCCTCGAATAGTATCGGGTAGGCTATTCCAGAGTTTAGGTGCTACGTATGAGAAAGCTCGACCCCCTTTTGTAGATTTAGTTATTCTAGGTGTTATCAAAAGTCCTGAGTTTTGCGATCTTAGAGAGCGTGATGGGCTGTAATGTGATAGAAGCTCAGTTAAGTAAGTAGGGGCTAAACCCTTTAAGGCTT
Source organism: Triplophysa siluroides (assembly GCA_006030095.1). Taxonomy (NCBI): domain Eukaryota; kingdom Metazoa; phylum Chordata; class Actinopteri; order Cypriniformes; family Nemacheilidae; genus Triplophysa; species Triplophysa siluroides. The sequence goes on along the minus strand of VCII01000328.1, from coordinate 95,513 downwards.
TATAAGTAATTAAAAGAATTTTAAAATCAATACGATACCTAATGGGCAACCAGTGAAGAGATGATAAAATTGGGGTAATATGATCGTATTTTCTTGACCTGGTTAGGACTCTGGCGGCTGCATTTTGGACTAACTGTAGTTTGTTTATTGAAGATGCAGGACAACCACTAAGAAGAGCATTACAGTAGTCAAGTCTTGAGGTCACAAATGCATGAATAAGAGTTTCTGCGTCAGCAGCACATAAAACATTTCGTAATTTGGCAACATTTCGAAGGTGGAAGAAGGCTGTTTTGTGACATTTGAGATATGATTTTTAAATGACAGGTTGCTGTCTAATATAACGCCTAGTCTTTAACTGTATTTGTCGCAGTAACAGTGCAGCCTTCGATTTGTAGGTTATAATCTGATATATTCTGTTTACGAGTCTTTGGTGCTATAAGTAATATTTCTGTTTTGTTAGAGTTTAAAAGAAGGAAATTACTAGTCATCCAATGTTTCATATCTTTGATGCACTCTGCCAGTTTGGATAGCTTGAAGGAATCATCTGGTCTTGAAGAGATATAGCTGAGTATCATCTGCATAACAGTGGAAGCTAATTCCATGTTTTCTAATAATGTTGCCGAGGGGCAGCATGTATATGGAGAAAAGCAAGGGTCCTAAAACCGATCCCTGAGGTAATCCATAGTTTACTTGCGTTAGATTAGACGATTCCCCATTTAAATGGACATATTGATATCTGTCAGATAAGTAAGATCGGAACCATTTTAGTGCCTGTCCCTGATACCGGTATAATTTTTTTAAACGATCTAAAAGTATTTTATGGTCTACAGTATCGAACGCAGCACTAAGGTCAAGCAGGACTAGGAGTGAGATGTTACCTTTATCAGATGCCATAAGTAGATCGTTTGTAATTTTAACGAGCGCAGTTTCGGTGCTATGATGCGGTCTAAAGCCTGACTGAAATTTTTCGTGCATGTCATTTATTTGTAGGAAAGAGCACAACTGAGTGGACACTACTTTTTCTAGTATTTTAGACAAGTACGGGAGATTTGAAATCGGTCTATAGCTTCCAAGTTCACTGGGGTCTAAGTTTGTTTTTTTGATAAGAGGCTTAATCACAGCCAGCTTAAAGGGTCCTGGGACATGGCCTAGATTAATTGACGAGTTGATAATGTTATAAATGGGCTCAATTGCAACAGGTAGTAACTCTTTTTTAATTTAGTTGGAATGGGATCTAATAAGCATGTTTGTCGGTTTGGATGTTGCAATAAGTTTAATTAAATCTTCCTGTTTTATAGGTGAAAAACACTGTAGCTTTTCTTTTTGGGTGATGGTTGGTACTAATTCATCAGACACAGTTGGAGGTTGGATTTTAACTACGTCGTCTCGTCGTATTTTTTCGATTTTTTCTGTAAAAAATGTCATGAATTCATTGCTACCAAGGTGTGGCGGAATAGCCAGGTCAGGAGAAGTCTGTTTGTTTGTTAGTTTAGCAATTGTACTAAATAAAAACCTTGGATTGTTTTTATTAGTTTCTATGAGGTTACGGAGGTGCTCGGCTTTTGAGGCTTTTAGTGCCTTTTTATAACAGTTTGCACTCTCTATCCACGCAATTTTAAAGACCTCTAAATGGGTTTGTTTCCATTTTCGTTCCAGTTTACGCGTTTCTCTTTTTAGGCCGCGAGTGGTGCTATTGTACCATGGTGCTTTGATCTTCTCGTTCATCTTTTTTGACTTCATAGGCGCGACCGCTTCTAATGTATTAGAGAAAATTGTTCCCATGTTGCTGGTCATGTCATCGAGCGATTCTGTATTAATTGGCAAAGTTATTAAAGGAGTCAGATCTGGCAGATTCTTAACGAAACTATCTTTAGTAGATGAGGTGATTGTTTCTACCCTGTCGATAACGAGCTATACGACTGATTTCTGCAGTGCGCAGTGTACATGTTATAAGATGGTGATCAGTGACATCGTCGCTTTGAGGTATAATATCGATATTGGTTAGATCGGCTCCGTGAGATATAATCAAGTCTAGAGTATGATTAAGTCTATGAGTGGGTCTGTTGATGTTTTGTGTTACACCAAAAGAGTGTAGAAGCTCTTTAAACGCCACTGCTAAAGCATCGTTAGCGCTATCTACATGGATATTAAAATCTCCAACGATCAGTACTTTATCAACGTTAACCAATAGGTCCGATAAGAAGTCCGCGAACTCCTTCAGAAAATTAGTGTAAGGCCCAGGGGGTCTATACACAGTAGCCAGTGTAAGAGAAAGCAATGGGTTTTTTACTTTTGTTTGGAACAATTATGTTCAATACAAGCACTTCAAATGATTTAAATTTATGCTCTGTTCTCTGAGTTACGGTAAGAAAGTCTCTAAAGATTGTTGCTACACCACCACCTCGACCAGCCGGCCGTGGTGGTGACAAGAGGCAGTAAGTCTGCAAAGTCGTCCTCTTTTACATATTTGAGTTCTTGTGTTGATGTAAAGCCGCCAGCATTTACAATTCTATCAATTATAGTGTTGTGGATAGATTCTGGAATATTCGGCAGTGCCCTTGGCACAATCTCCATCATTTTATCCAGAAAAGTAGGCATTGATGTATACTGAGAAGAAAGAAAATGACAATTACTGTCATATTAGACAATGTGTACTCTTGTAACATCAGAGAAAAAATGTCTTACAGTCCATTAGGATTCAGCCAATGAACGAGCTATTAAGAGAAAATAGAAGTTGTCCGTCATTTTAAGGAAAGGTTGGTAAACATGCTACAGTACATCATTTTAGGGTGTTGATTATTAATAATGCATTGGCAATGGGAGAGAGGCAAAATATTCAAAACAGTAACCCAAAATGACAGTAAAATAGCCTGTCTACCAATAAGAGAGATAGAAATTCCATCAATAACATCTATTGAACAGCTTCAGATTCCCCTGGCAAGGCCTGTGGGACTGTTTGCTCCAGCATCGTGGCTGTACACTGAAAGAAAGGAATGATGTGGTACAATTATTGCCATGTCAGAGAATGTGTATGCTGGTAAAGGATAATAATCAATAAGGTAATCTTGCTTAACACAGCAGTAACATCCCTGCACTGGAGTAAAGCCATAAATACCGACATCATGAAGAAACACATTCCTACATTTTTCAGTGAGAAAATTTTCCTGTTGAACGATTCTGTATCAGTATAATGACAATCTTTCCAATGACAAGACCCTCAGAGTTCTCATCTATTGACACAAGCATGCTTTTCTTGTATTTTGTGCCTTTGACAGTTGCCTCATTGACAATCAGTGTATTGTGAGGGCCAAAATCATAGTTTGAAACAGATTCCCTGATGCAGTCATTGAAGTCCTCAAGAAAAACTCAGTTGCCTTTTCTGCTACAACAACGGGTGCAAAGAGATTACCAGCCTGCAGATACGCCTGGAAAAGCTGATGCTTCTCTGAAAGAGTTAAGCAGAGGTTTTTAAAGTTGTGGAGCTTTCTGGAGCACTGCTTAAAGTAAGCTTTCAAATCTCAGTGGTCCCATGCTGTCCATAATTGTCTCATTATCCCTTTTCTCTGGCTTCAGTTTGTGATTTGGGAAAGCCTGGCTCCTGAAACACAAATACTCATCAATGAGGACCCTAAGATAGGCTATCTGTCCAGCTGAAATGGCTGGAGCACAAATGAGAGAGACCATTTCTTGCAGTTGTAAGACAAGTTGCCAAACTTTGTTTTCACTCGGGGACTGAATTTTCTCTCCAATCAGTAGTGGTAATAACCTGAGCAGGCACCAGTTTTGTACAGCATGGCCACTGAGTTTGTCACTTCCTGGGTTAACCTCACATGGTTTGTCATTAGCATCATTGCTGAGATATTTAAACCGATTAATTCTTCGATTTAATTCAAGGTATGTAAACTGTTTGTCTACCTTGACCAGATGCTGAATGTACAATGAGAGGTCAGCGGACACAATGCCTTCAAACAAATCATGTCCAATACATGGTGGCAATCCAGGTTGACATACATGAAAATAGGATAACTCATTGAACAAGGAGTCAAATTTGATACCTCCACTATGGGCTAACCCCCCTTCAATTCTCTGCACATGTTCTCTGTATGACTGTACTGTGCGAGTAGCGGCCCTACTTAGTGGATCTGCATGGAATTTCTCTCTCTCCATTTCACAATATCTGCAGAAATGGATACTTGTGCTGAAAATTCTCAAAGAATCCGCCAATGTTATGTGACCCCAAGTTGTCTCCACAAATAGCATGCAGTATTCCTTTACAGACTTGTCCATCTGGTAAAACTATACCACTTTTCTCAAGTTCTTTCAGATCTTTAACCAAGCGACCCAGGACTAAATCCTGGCCAAAATGTTTGAAGTCTTTCTCTTTGCAAAGAAGAACTAATTGCATTTGATCAGTGTTTGACATATTGTATGGTAAAAGGTCTGCCAGAGGAAGACACGCAGCAAGTACTTTGTGCTTTTTTTTCCCTGACCCAAGTGGGTTTACCACCTCGAAAGCATCTTGATATAAGATCAAGCCTAACGACCCATCTTTTTTAAGTGTGTTGTCTGTTACATTCTCCCCATCCCACACATCCTGAAAAACATTGTCAGTTTCTGTATGGGGCATGAACTTGTTTGTACTGCTCAAATACAGACTGACTCTGAAAAAGAGCATTGAGTGTTTGGTCTATTGGGACATAATGGGCAAAGCTGTCCTTGCCGGCTTCATTTTGTCCCAGGCATATTGGAACAGGTTCGACATAACTAAATTGACTCTTGAAAAAAGTCTTTCTCCGTAGATCTGTTTTTAATGTGTGTGTATTGTGAGTTCGGAAAAGATCTTCTGCTCTCAGATCATCAATTAGAGCCCTAACTGAATCATCTGAAATCCCCATCTGACGTAACTTCTCATCCAATTTAGAAAATAACTGAGACTGGCTGAGATCATGTATTGACTGCATATCTTCAATGATTGTCTGAATGGTGGAGGCCGGAAGCAGTAACTTTGCCTGTAGCTCAAGATAAAACAGAGCAAGATTCCTCAAAAAAAGTGAATCTTCAATATTTTCTGGGCTAAACTCCAAATGGTCTGCATTGTCAGCAGCATCAATCTCCACATCACACTGTGAATCACTGTCTCCATGAGGACCACTAGATCCACTTACACCAGCCAGACTGATAACAGAATCCATTTAATTGCCCTCTTCACTTCTTTTATGTTTTCTTGACAAATGAGATGTAAATGTAGAAACCACAGTAAATGTTTTATCATGTTGCTTGAAGGGACAAACTGTAGTTCGTCCTTCTTTGATGTGCACCTTAATATGAGAATAAAACTCAGTCAAGGAGTCACATTTGGCACGGCAGGAGGAAACATGACACGTAAGATCCACTAGCCTAATCGATCTTGGCTGAACATACATTTACATTTAGTCATTTAGCAGACGCTTTTATCCAAAGCGACTTACAGGTGGGGTAGGCAATGGAAGCAATTGGGACAGCATAAGTACAACAAAAGCATAAGTGCAATCAAAAAAGAAGACTGGTCTCATATAACCTAACACAGTATACAGAATATATATATATATATATTTTTAAGAGTAGAGAAGAAAATAGAGTCAGAACAGATCAGTCAGGTGTTGACGGAAGAGATTTGTTTTCAGACGTTTCTTAAAGATGGCTACAGAATCTGCAGATCTTGTAGCAGCGGGCAGATCGTTCCACATAGGTGGAACAGATCCGGAGAAGGTGCGCGAGAGACATTTTTTACCTTTTTGGGATGGCACCACAAGACGCCGTGATGTCTGTAAATATGTCCCTTCAGACCAGCACACTTTTTAAATGTCCTTTGGCAATTAGGCATGCAGCACTGCAGTACTAAATTTTGTATGTTGCTGTGAATCTTTATGTGCCTCACATAGGCCACAGAGGTGGCTGACTGTTGTCCACAAATTTGGCAAGAAAACATTATGCAAGCCAATTAGACTTATTGATAGATTAGCAGTAAATTGCTAGATTAAAGCAAGTAAGAAACCATTCAAATTTTCACCTGGTTCTGAGACATACATCCTGGGATATTATCTTGAACAGCAGTGTGATCAGAGATGGTAACGTTACCCTGCATCTGCATCTGTAATAAAAAAATATATATATAAAATAAATGTAAACATTTATCTACAACTCAATGATAATCTGGATTTACCTCATTGATGGGCTAAAACCTGCACATAAAATAGTCACACCAGCATGTCTGGTAGCCCAAACAGCTATAATCCATCAAAGACGAGCAGCTGACATGAATTCATCAAATACAGTCTTAGACCACTATCTAGCATCATGAACAGCTATCAGTAAATAGATTTATGTTAGCCGTTTGATTTTCAGGATGAATCTGCTTAACCAGACGTGCACATGGCAAGAATGCCACACAAACTTGCTAAATTACTTAAAAGTTATAGGCCTAACGTTTATAGATTTAGATCGTATACATAAATGGACATTAAAATAAGAGCATTGTTTCTAAAATGAATGGAGAAACTATCAAAATGTTGCTAGCTTGAATCACCATGGCTCATTAGCTTACTTCATGTGGTGTAAGTCCGTGGCGTTTAACGTTAGTATACATCAACATCACTGATGGATGTTAAAACTATGCATGACTTTGAAGAAACTCTTTAATCTCACCGGATTATTGATATTTTGGTCGATGAAAAAAACGCGATCTTCCAACATGGATATCCGTGTTCGATGCAGGTTCAAATGCCGCCTTCAACGTTACGCTCCCTCACAGAATGCAAAAAATACTGTATGAACATGTTATTTCAGATGCGTGTCATACGGATATTTACACCGTGTTCAGAAAGAACAGGGGTAGGCACACACACACGCACAACACACACACTCTCACACACACTCACACACACACACACACACACGGAGCGCAGCTCCTCAACTAAATATATAGGCCGTCTCGTGTAAAATCCGGAGTGTAGGGTATTAATAGGGTAATTAAAGGCTATTACACCCACGATAACAAACACATTTGCGCACGCACAGAAAACACCGCAAACTGTATTATTTCTGTCTGTGAATCCGTCGTTGTTTAGCAACCTAAAAAAAAAAACGAAAAGAAATTGCTAACTTCTCCACTGATAAATAATAACTTTTTTTTACAATAAGCATAAAAGCATTTATCTCCAAACATAGCCTACATATCCGACATCTTTGCTTGAATTTTCGATTTTGCGGTTAAATAACAAAAATGAGGTGTTATTTAACATATATTTCCTAAGATTAACAGTAAGGCGCAGTTATTAAAAATAACAGGTTAATCATGTTGAAATTTGGGTGTAAATTAACAGAAACATTTAACAGTGTATGTCAATGTAGGGAGAATGGCAAAGAAACAGCAACACCCAACTCGCCGGCGGAACTTTATTACACAGCGACATGTTACACAAGTGTCACAAGCGACAAATTGCTACATCAAACTCCGACGTAAAACGATTGTTTGGGTTGGTTACTACAGTAATGTTATTCACTTCGTATAGCAATGTTTTCTCACAGGTGAATGTGCCATGTGTCTCGCCGTAGTGCCCTCCAACTTTCTAGTCTGTGCGCATTCATGTGTTTAGGAGGAGGCGTGGCTTCGGACGGTGATTTCTGTGCTAGCAGACTAAAGCTAGCAGCTTAAATTATGATGCATTCTGTCTTTAAGACATATCTGAAAATTCCAGATATATATTTGGATACCCCAATATGTAACAATGATACTTTTCCCCTGTGTTATCTGACGTGTCTTTAATCAATGGAAACAAAAGCGATTAGCAAGGATTAGAGATCTTTATAAAGAAGGCACCTTCTACTCCTTCAAACAGATTAATCAACAGTTCTCTCTCACTCCTACAAGTCTTTTTTTCATTACTTACAAGTAAGAGATTAGGAAAACATTGCTAACTTTGAAACCCTTAGTACAAATCCCATTTTGGAGGTCATTGTTATTGTTCCACCAGGGGAGAAGGGAAATTAGTTTTATTATTTATTATTAGGAAAAGTAGATAGTGACACGGACGCATAAAGCGTGAATGGGAAAAAGAATTGGGAAGCAATATTCCTGACGATATGAAGAATGATTGCTTACAATATATTCATACATGTTCTGTGAATACACAAATTAATCCAATTTAACACAATACGGGATTACACGAGGGCGAACAGTCCAACATGAGATCAGCGGTCGGAGTCCTAAGAAGAACTCAGATTCACCTTAAGCAATAAAATATCAAGCTATAATAAGATATGGGAACAATTAAAAGTGCATTTACAAGAAGACTAGTTTGTTTTTTATTTATTTATTTTGATTAAAAATAAATACAAATTCACCAGGAAAATGTATTAAACGGTGCTCTTACCTTGTGGGTTACTTATGTACTCTGTTAAGTGAGCTGAATAAACCTTTTACCAAAGTTGTAATAATGTGGAGTGGGGGGTGGAAAAGTAATGTTATATGATAAAATGTTAATGTCCTTATTTGTTAATCTTGTACAGTTGTGGCACGGTACATGTAGGTTTTATTTGTGTAACAAAATGGCCTGTCCCTTGTCTCCCTTGTATTTGTTGAATATCAGTGACGTAATATCCGCTGCTCCGCACTACATTGTAGCCCTTACCTGCTATTTCTACAGTAGTATATTGGCAACACTGTTTCCAGCTAGTTACTGTAGGCAGGGGTGGGCATGCATTTCAAATACAAAATACTTAACATGCACAGGGCCCATGGGCGGGTTAACACTTAATATTTGTTTTAATTAAGTTGAAACTTGATTTACATATAACATCTGGATTGTGTGCTTATCTTGATAGAACAAAACTTAGAAAACTTATTTTTACCACAGCAAGATAAAAGCACACAGACATAAAGAATCAATGTATGAATCTCAACGATGGTGACAAACAACCACACTTCATGCTGCAATGAATGCTGGGTAACATACTTGTTCAAAACTCATTCATGACTCCCAGCATGCATTGCAGCATTTAGTGTTTTGTTGTTTGTCACCATTGTTGAGATGCATACATTGATTCTTCATGTCTGTGTGATTCTAACGTGCTGTGGCATGAGTTTGTATTTGCATGCAAATATTTCTTGACGTCAAAATAATACAACTCTAGTATGTTCTTTCAAGATAAGCACACAATCCAGATGTTATATGTGAATCAAACAAGATGAGTTTTACCATCCAACAACAATTGATTGGATTTGTATTTGCATTGGCAATAAAATATACTTTGAAAGCATACAGTTACAGAATGACAAAATTAAATTCACCCTTTAAACAGCAAGAGTCAAGAGCCCAACTCACGGAAACACTGATCACCATGAATTTTCAGTAACTAAGCAAACAAAAAGTTGCGTTTTTTGAAAAGTCTCTTTCAGCGTTATTGCATAAGTGTACATAACAAAATACTAATGAAACTACCACGTAAGATTATGAGCCACATTAAAGTCAAGAGTCAATCTAAAGCAAACACTGATCACCATAATGTTGACTTAAAACATGATGAAACCACTTTAATGAACTGTGGACTAAAGAAATAACTACAACAAAGCCTTGCTTACTTTCAGAATAAGTAACTTCTCAACTGCTTATGGCAGATGTATCTGCACCACCCTATCACTCATTCAAAGAAAAGAAGACAAGAAGCTGGAAAGGGATATAACATGCTGAATGTTGAAATATGTTATGAAAAAAACATGATATAAAGTTGACAAAGAGAATGTCATGTTGAATGTTAATGTATGTTGACTACAGAAAATGTAGTAGCCATATGGTCAGAACGAAAGTGTTATGATGTTGTTGATAAAATAAAATGTTGATATGGGTTGTAGGAATAAAAATGCATTAAAGGTGGAGGTGTGACAGCAGAGACTTCATCACCCATGAAGCATAAGCGAGTGCAGGGGAATGATGTATGTGAGGGAGACGGAAGGGGGAGTTATAATAATAAAGTGAGACTATCACCTTGTGTGTGTTGGACGTGACTATGTACTGCGTGATTTATTTATTTATTTTAATATGAAATAGCCATTTAACATTGAAGTACAGTATAGTTTAGAGCTCTCATGTCTAACAGGTAGGAAATATGCAGAAATTGATTGAATTTCTCAAACACTTTGCAGTGTTCAATGCTAAATTCTAAATGAAGTACAGAATAATTCTCATTAAAGCTACAAAACACATTGGATTCTTCTTTATTTTGTTCTTTGATTGACTTTAGTGACAGGAGTCACAGCAGCAGGTTTAAGAATGTGGCCGCTTTAAGAGCTGCCGCTCTGAACAGATCTGACGCCTCTCCCATTTTCCGGCTCTTTGCATTCATTTAAGATTTTATTTAACACGTTGAAGTCTGTGCTCACGAAAATGGCACACAAAACAGGCTTTCTGCCATAATCTTGTGTGGTTTTTGTTCATTCAAGCACGAAAGAGAACGTAATACTGTCTGACAGATTCTCACAGAGATTTACTGATGCGGTCTTTAGCTTGTGACTGTTATACACCAGACGTATGGAAGGCCAAAAGGGACAAAATGTGTGAAACTAACGCGTTAACACTTATTATGTGTTAGATACGTGTTAATACGTAATTGCGTGTTAACGCGTAGTTTAAAACGACATGTTACCCCGTAAATTACGTGTTAACACATGGTTTTGTGAATGCACATTGGACCACGTAGCTTTACCACAACCTTCCAATTGGCGGTATTGCTCAAACAAAAGAACCAACATTCTAGGCTTGTTAATTGCCTTTTATCTAAAATATATTCTGAGCAATGTTTTTTGCGAGCAAAAGTAGTCTTCAATCATGTAGAATGATTACATAATAATAAAAAATGAAATAGTGTTTAAATTAACCTGGCATGACCAGAATCCCAATATAAATTGTGTAAGTTTAATTGCATATTTTCTCCAAATAACATTTTCACAAAAACTTATACCATAGCAAATTTCTTTTCTACAAAAACATGTACTGACATGTAAAAAACTAAATGAATATCAATATTCATATGTTAACCCCAAAGCATACATTTTTGGTCAGTGAGCCCCTTTCATAACATCCCGAAAACTTATAAAGGCAAGCTTGCTGTAGTGGCATAAAGTCAATGTTTCAGTGTGTTATTTGTTAAGGTATGGAGAGGGGGTGAGCAACATGATGGCTTTTTGATGACCATGCAGCCAAACTAACTTATGACTTGTTTGCTTGTTAAATAAACAAAAAAGAAAGCAACGGTGTTGTATGGATGATTTGCTAGGTGTAAAGAATCCACACTGACACAGGTAGAACATGCAAACTCCACACATGAGGCTTTCCGTCCCAGACTGGGCTCCAACCAGGGTCAAGTTATTGGTAATGGAAGCTGGTTTAACTGAAATATCTTTGTGCATTGTTCTGCAATGTTTATCAAGGTTCATTGGATTCAGTAACATAATGCAGTATTGTGCTTTAGAATCAGACGCACTCAAAACACATATCAACCTTTGTACACCTGAAATGCATTGCGTTTATCTTAAGAGGTCATTTTGGGCGTCACCATTGTTGAGACAAACTGGTATATTCTTGATATCTGCTAGTCCATTTGTGCTGTTAAAACCTACAGAATATAATTTAATTTCATACAATATCATAAATGAGAAGGGCAAAAACTCTTTAAATCAGTACATAAACTCTAAAACATGTACTCATGTACTGTTAAATAAACAAAAATAGTGGCGATGCTGTTAAATTTGGTATCGATCCGATACCAAGTAAATGCAGGGCCAGTATTGCCGATACTTTTTACTTTTAGAAGCATTCACTTAAACTTACATGTACTTTCCTGTAGATGAAATGTCATGATTTATCAGATTAATGCATGATTAATATTTAAATACATTTGCATGATTAATAGATGACCACTAAAATATGTTGTGATTTGTGCTCTTAATGTGCCTGTAGGCTAATTAATCAAGTAGATCACAGGTGTCAAACTCAAGGCCCGCGGGCCAAATCCGGCCGCCCCCTCATTTTAAGTGGCCAGCGAGAGCTTACAAATCAATGTATTATTATTATACATTTTATGTCCACAACATGAACATGTGACTCGAATGTATTACCTGCGCGATTACAACATCAAGCCAGTAGGTGGCAGTGTTTGAAATTGTTCTTTTACTAGCATTAAGTTTGTATTAAGTGATTTGTGGTTAATGATTGAATATGTTCTGGTCACAAAAATGCTAAATAAAGTTTAATCGACACGTTTAAACATCAACAATGGTGACAATCATCAAAGTAATTCAGAAAAACAGATCAACTGCAATGCATGCTGGGAGTCATTCCTGAGTTTTGTTCTTTGATGTTACCCAGCATGCATTGCAGCGTGAAGCTTTCTTTTGTTGATTGTCACCATGGTTGGGATTCATACACTGATTCTTTATGCCAACATACTATCACTTACTGACCCCACTGGATCATAATTCTCTTTGCCACAACAGATGTGTTTTCACACACATGGATGGCTAAAGAAAACTTAACGTCAAGAGCCCAACCAAAGCAAACACTGATCACAATAATGGTGATTTGTTCTTCTACATGTTCATTACATGTTGAGTTTACTTGATTCATTCATGTGGATCTAATGTCCATGATTGAATCGTGTTAAACCAATGAGTCTTTTTTTTGAGTGTAGCACTCGTCTTGACATTATAACAGATTTTACTGTGATCATACATTTTCTATATAATAACATAATAAATAGAAGTGAGCAGATTCATTCATCAAATAACCAGTCTCCAGGTTATCTAAAGACCAGTACATCACGTCGCTACAACGTTCTCCATGGGATTAATTCACAACGTTATTTGTGGATGTGGCTTGGACATTTCTGGAACATACGCAAACATTTTTTTGAAATGTAAGGTTGTGAAGACATCCTCAGAACGTGGTCACAAAGTAATGTCACGGTGACCAAATGAAGACAAACTGGCGATATCGTCAGAACGTACTGTGTTTGCTGGGTAATATCAGCCCTTTGAGTATCCATGGATCTGCACTTTGAATTTTCACCAAAAACAGTAGACAGTCCGGGTCCTTTAAGAATACTCATTTCATCATACTATGATTTGGTTAATACTAATTCGAATTGCATTTGATCTGTTCTGAAACTGAATAAGTTTGACGATCGTCACTATTGTTGAGGTTTGAGTGTCGATGTTGAAGTGTGTCAGTACATTTTTCTGTTTATTTTGTTACAGGATCTTTGCATTTGTGAACCAAAACATTCAAATCAGTCAACGAAGATCTGCTTACCTCGACTAGTGTTATTGCTCATCTTTATTACAGCTTGACAGCCATTACACACTGTAGGCTTCTTCAAATAAACTCTCCAAACATCTCTTACATTGTAAATGCTTAAGTGTTTTTCTAACAGCATTGTTTATGATGGCTAACTTTATGAGAGTTAAGAGCCCAACTAAAGAAAACACTGATCACAATAATGATGGTTTGTATAAAATTCAACATTTTCCAACATTAATTTTGGGTGCAAAACTGATATTGATTCAGTGTAAATAACATTGTTGACAAATCAACAGTTTGTAACATTGATTTAATGCTTCTCACCTGCTCTCTTGCTATCAGGTTTGGAACTAAACTCTGCAGATCACTGGCTCTCCAGGACAGGAGTTGACTAGCCCTGATTTACATGATTTCAAACAAAGGAAAGTTTGAACATCTGAAAGAAAATCAGTGTCACCTTTTCCAAACAGAAGCATGTTTTGCATTAAAGTCATTGTGGGAGGCTATTCTGTTGGAAACCAAACCCAGAATGTGGAGATAAGAAAGACCATATTCATCTTCAGACTGAGACTGTTCCTGCAGGTAAACGTGGATGTTGTATTGAATTATATCACTAAACCGGCATGCTGATTTACTTTATTGAAATGTGTTTGATTCCTTCTGTTTCAGATTGATATTGTTCTTTAAATCCACCAGCAATGGAAAGGCTGTTTCTTCTGCTGATGTTCTCAGGTCAGTGTGTGTGTATATACATTTGAAAAGAAAGAAAATACAGCATTTTTTATTACTGCCCTTCAAACGTTATACAACTTGAACCTACATTTACTTTTGATCCATTCCAAAATATTTTGTTTTAACATTATATTTTGTCTTGATGACATGCACTCTGTTCACTTTCAAGGCTGGTTTTGTTTTAAAGGTGCAAATAATAATATCTGCTGAAAACTTTATTTTTGGTATTTTTATTCGTACATTATTTTAATTGGAATACCCCCTCTGATATATAACCAGATAATTATTGGTGATATACCTGTACTTCCCTTAAAAATTGTGGAATTGTCAATGTTAATTGCATTGAATCAATATCAGTTAATGTTAAAAATTGTTGAAACTTCAAACCACCACCATTGTGACTAGTGACTACGTTTACATTCAACCAAATAATCCACTTGTATTTGCATTGAAAAGCCTTCAAGAAGGTCACTCCTCTCCATCTGATTGATATTTAGTTTGGCTTGATCTCAGTTGGATCAAAGTCAGCATTATGATGGACATTGTTTGCACTTGTTGAACCCATTTACATTGACATCCCCTTTCTGTAAAATGGAATTTCCACACCGGGGTTGTTAAAGTGCAAAACAGATCAAGTGATCACTAAATCAAAAGGTTTGGAATATGAATAAGAACAAAGGACTCCTGGAAACCCAAACTTTTCTCTCAAATAACAGCTCAACACGTTTCTGACAGTCCAGCCATACATTTTGAGCTCAGTTTTTTTAGGTTGTGGGCATTATGTCTGTAGTAATATCCAATCTCCAGAGGACTTGAGGTGAGAACCACTGGTGTAATGAATAGATCTCAGTAAAAGGGCTATTGAGACACACTTAGACAATTAGCATACAAACCTCATTCAGTTGATTATCACCAAGAGCAGTCGTGGCCTAATGGTGAGAGAGTTGGACTTGTGACCAGAAGGTTGCTGGTTCAATTCTCAGGGCTGGCAGGTAACGACTGAGGTGCCCTTGAGCAAGGTGTTCGCTACTCCCTGGATAGGACAAATGCAAAGGTTTTGGGTATGAGTCACCATACCTGACAAATAGGTCACTTACAAGTTTCAAGTTTATTTTATATATAAAGAGCTTTTCACAATGTGCATTGTTCCGATGCAGCTTTACAGGAGCAAATAAGAAAACACAGAAAGGTAAAACACAGCACAGTGCATAGTGTTTATAGAACAAGCAAGATCATTCTTATAGATAATATATAATAAATAAATGAATAGATGCAGTCTCCCGGTGAGCAAGCCAACACTGCCCTGTGGGGAGGAACCAAAACTCCAATGATTGATTAATGGACAAAAAAAACCTTGGGAGAAACCAGGCTCAGCCGGGAGGGCCAGATCCCCTCTGACGTTTCACAGCTGCACTCAGTGACCCCGACCAAAAGCCACAGAGCAAACATCCACGAGGAAGAGGGAGAGCCCACCGTCCGCGACCCAGGTAATCCCACTCGCCGAAACCATGCAGGTCCAACCCTGTCCCACTCCACGATCGACACCAGAACACAGAGGAACAACCAGAGAAAATAGTAATGGCATATTGGAACCTTATTCCTCTGCTGTCTGACATCGATTACAAAAAAAAAACAAGACCAAACCAGACCCACACAGCCCCAACAAATAAAATCCCCCCAACCACAACCAACGATGGAGTTGCCTTAGATGGAGCTGGGATGGTCAGTCAGTCCGCAGCTGGTGTAATCTCTAGTTCGGGATGGGCATATGATGTCCATCTGGTCCTGGCGGAACTCTCCCTACCTCGGGATGGGCATCCAGAGGTGGAGGCACTAAGAGAATAATTAGCATAGCTGCTGTTCATTTACTGTGCATACTTTCACTTTCATTGTTGAGGTTCACATGTGGATTATTGTCTTTGTGTCAGACTGATGCTGTAGTTTCATCTTTAGTGTAGATGTTGTGTTAGCACTTTTGCAAATTATTGTTTCTTTTGGTGTGATCATATCACTTCGTGACAAGTTTCCCACCTTGTGGTTATGTTTGAGCTTAGCATTTTTTTCCAAAATAAACACGTTTGAACACCTGAAAGAAACACCAATCACGACTTTACATTTATGCATTTGGCAGAGGCTTACTTACATAGCATTATCCTATTCATTGGTATTTGCAATCCCCTGGGATCGAACCCACAACCTTGCGTTTAACATGAGCCATCTGTCTTCTTGTTACATTTCATCCAACACATGTGATAGGTAATATGAATACTAATCTTTGATTGTTAATTCTGCAACTCACAAATGTTATTCTTTATGTCATATCAGTAGGGACTCTTGGCCTCGACCCCTGTGATAATTACACCGTGCTGGATAATGCTTGGAGGTCCACAAGCAATAGATTCTCTTCCACATTATTGTGTGATCGTAATGTCCAGTGGGTTGGATGGTATCGTCTCTTCCTGAATGACCAAAGTGCTCAGATGTCAGATACATGTATTCAAAACTACAGTTGTAGCACTCATGCCCCTCTGTGGCTAAACGTCACACAATCCAACAATGGAGGATGGGGTGGTCACCCGAGATGTCTGTGGTAACTGGAACAATAACTGCTGCTATTTTAAATCCACTCCTATTAATGTAAAAGCATGTCCAGGACAATATTACATCTACGAGTTCAAAAGCCCAACTGGCTGCTATTTGGCATATTGTGCAGGTAATTACATAATATGTGTCTTATAAAATGTCTGTGCCTCTGTTACGTGTTTTTCTTCTTACATTTGACATTTATCCATCGGATACTGTAAATATTGCAGCTTGGTGCATCTATAACATCTACCTAATGGTACTGGTAAATGTTTTAATCTGTTTCAACAATTTTTTTATATTGTTTTTTTTTACTTGATGTAAATGGATACAATTGTTTGTGTATTATCTATGAGGAACTGCGTTTAAATAATGTGATGGTTTTTGTGTCTTGTCGTTCTCTTTCCAGATGTGGATGAATGTCAGGCAAATCCATCTGTGTGTGGTCCAAATGCCTTCTGCACAAATGTAAATGGAGGTTACAATTGCTCATGCTTGGAAGGATTTTCTGCAACATTCCCAAATCTCCTCATCAGCACCAATAACACATGCAAGGGTGAGTTATAGGCTTGTGTATATTTGTGGTTTCTTTAATTATCAATAAAAACCGTCTACATTTCATCAAACCAGCTTTATCGTGATCGGTGTGTGGTTTAGTCGACCTCTTGACTCTTGTGTTTAATGTTGGCTAAAGTATTTCTGAAGCAGTTATAACTATTTGTTCGAATATATTTGTTGTGGCAAAGAAAACTAAGATCCACAGGGCCTAAATGTTTGACTCTTTTGTTCAGACACTAAATAACAACAGAATCAAACTCAACAATGGTGACAATCAACAAAAAGAAAGCTCCATGCTCCAACGTATGCATAAAAAATATTTAATGAAATTAACGCAAGCATCCATTTTTTCCATCACCTTTTGGCTAGCGTTACAATCTATGATCAATTTGATTCATGTAAAGGATTTTTAAGGAACCATACTGGGTTTTTTAAAGGATCTTATGACAGAAATGCTATATATTATACAAACCCAACACACATTGAATTCGCCGCCATGTTTCATAAACAGACAAACAAGGCGCGTTTCCTCTCCACTGCGGTATAGTAGTGAAACGGATCGCACCCTACGGTTCAGAACACATGTTACCCGCAGATTAAATGTACGTTTAATCATCATATGTAAAAGAATAAAACGCGCTCTCTCTACGGTTTTAGCGCCAACGCTCTCTCTCTCTCTCTCTCTCTCTCTCCAGTATCTGGACGAGAACAATATTAAAGCGTTTCCAGATAAACAATGACGCTCAAAACTGCTCCGTCACACAGCTAATATTCCAACTAAAACAACAACATATCTTGGTTCTAACAAACAGAAGAAACAATGTTAATCCCACACTGATCCGAAGCAAAGCAACCTCCTCAGGGGGGTTTTAAGACCATCTTTCTCTGCTGGCAAGTATCTCCATAGATATCTGTGGGTTAAGTATCTCTGCTAAAAGCCTTAGTGCCGCGGGTCCTAACGCAGACCTTTATCCTTCTTTTTACGCTTAAAATCCACAGACCTTTTATTTTAAGCAATAAATAAGACATCGCTCTTTCTACAGGCTTTCTAATGATCTCTTCCCTCCTTCAACATGAAAACGACATCTTTTTGTACCATGGTGGCCACCATTCGTGGCAAATCTATAATACACCGCTAGTGGCCGCTGTAAATCAAGAACAGCGCCTTTAAAACACGATTTAAAACGGCATCCAGAACAGAAAGGCAGCTTAACGTTACTTTACTGTTAGCCCTTAGCAAACATTTCAACGGTAATATATTGTACTATTGAAACTACGGCCCGCAGGTCATGTCCGGCAGTTCATCCGTCCCGGGAGGCGGTTTATAAATGTATTCAATAACATTGCGTTTCAGTTAGAAACTTGATGAAAATGACTAATGAATGTAATACAAACCAAATCCGTTAGGGGGCGCCAGCCTGCGATGCAGCATACGTGAGTACACATGAAAGAGAGGGAGACACGCGCCGCTCTCGCGCTAGCTACACGGACGGGTTTAAACGCTGCGTCCGCGTCTTGTGTCTTTTGAAGCGCCTCGCGCTGACGCGGGACGGGTGTTGTGAGCTTTCTTTTACTATAGCACGACACGGCAATTTCTGTTATCAATCGCGTCTCGAGACACTGGCGTCCTGAGCGCTGACAGAGATGTGGCTGTGACGTATGGTTCTGCAATCGGTCACTATTGCTGTGAAATGCTATTAGAGAGACTGGTTTCACTTTCACTTCTTATAATGGTTCCCGTCATATACATACTGGTGAAATATGGCATGGCTCTCAGGCAATCAGATTCGAGAACCAGAATAATTATAAATATGACTCGCAATGGATCCAGCATAAATTAAATTGAGATTTGCAATGCCAGATGTTTAACTCGTATTGTAATATTACAATGTTTTATATTTAAAACTGAATATTACACATCTGATTTCTAGTATGTACATGTAGTATAACCCGTGATATGCACAAACGGTAGAGGTGCAGACAAGTATTAGTGGTGGTGGTTTTTCTTTGTTAAACATAAAAGAGTTCGATCAGATCAGATATTTACTGCATTTTAAAAGCCATAAATTCAATATTGAGTAGAATTAAGAATGAACAGTCCCATTTCTCATGTGGCCCCTTGGGATGAATTGCACACCACTGAATGAGAGGAATATTTGAAAAGAAAGTCAAGAATAAAATGTATGTATACTATAAAATATTATAATAAAATGTTCTGACCATGTGCAAATGTGTTGACATTTGTTTCAATACAAAAGTGTATGCAAATTCACTGCAGTAGTTATTAAGTCTGAAAATGTATAAAACACACCTACATTCAGCTTTAAGAAAGTCATAACTCTATCAAACACCATCAAAAAGTGGACAAGAATATTTAGCTTTGTTTTATTGTTATAAATGTCCATTATTAACACACTATTACAGCTAACCAAAAACAAAGTAAAGAATTAACCAGGTTAAGAGCCTAACTAAAGGACACACTAAACACTATCAGGGTTAATTCTTATTTTTCATGTTTCCTTCAGTGATTGTGTTTGTTATCAGCAGGTGTTCATCATTAATGATCAATCATCACTACATTAATCACATTAATTATCTCATTTACTTTAATTCTGCTTCAGTGTTACTTTTTAACACTCTTGAGTGAGATTAATATAAACACTAACAGTGTTCATTTAACACTGGAGGTTTTGCTGTGTACACTTTAATATGGGTTTCCTCATAATTTCAGCAACCAAACCTCACAATGTATTATGTGTTTCAACAGCTCCAAAGAAACAGATTGTGAGATTGGGGCTGAAATCGGGTCAGGATGTAAATGATCCTGCAGTGATGAAGGACATCTTACAGTCGGTGAGTGTTAAACCGTAACAGAACAGATTGATTTGCTGCCTAAATAACATTTAAATGTCGGATGTTATTTGGCAAACTACCGCTATATCCCTGACAGCAAGCTACTATTGAATCATCGTTAAAAACTGTTGATTTGTCAATGTTAATTACATTGAATCAATATCACGTTTACACCTGCGATTTATGTTGGAAAATGTTGTTGTGGAGAGCTAAGATCCAGTGAAATCAGAAAAAAGATGGTGATTTCATCATGATGAGGTTGATTAAATAACTTTGAGTTTGTTATGTTATTAATATGAGTATTATAGTATTTCATGCACACTGTTGGCTTATGCTACAATGTAACGATTATGAAACTTAAAAAATATATATATTAATATAGCACTTTTTACAATTCTTTGCATTGTTGCAAAGCAGCTTTGCTCACAATCAGGCAGATTCTTAATTCAGAAAAATAACTAAAGAAAATGGACAAATAAATAAATAATGTCATGAATAAGATACACTTTGACACAAAATATTGATTTCATCAGATAAAGCAGAAACTGAAGGATCATGGGATAGAGAAGGACACAAGCTTGAGGTGGAGACTGCAGCCTAATGGAAAGATTTTCACAGCGAAACGTGTTTATGTTAAGCTTCAAAACAAATGTACTTAATCAGGCATCTGTCAATTCTGTTAAAATGAAATCGAACAATATGTCTAATCAGAGTTAGCCATATCAGAAAAGCCACATTATACACATAATATATGAATCAAATATATCATATATATATGGACACAAGTAGTGCATTGAATTGATAACAATGTATTGTTTGTTTTGTTACATTACCATAAAAAATGACAGGTGTGTTTTCCATTCTATATCTGCTTTATGCTTGTGCTTTCCTGTAGCTCAGTGGTAAGAGCATTGCGAGGTTGTGGGTTCGATCCCAGAGGATTGCACATAAATACAGTAACAGTGACAAGATACAGGACGTTCATGTGGTTAATGATGCGAGTTGCAGAATTCATGCATTCTATTTACTGTAAGATCTTAAGCCTTTAAAATTCCTCGCTGTTGTTTAAACACAACCAGTCTTAAGTTGCACAGGAACATTTTTAGTAAAAGACAAAAGTCAAAATTATAGATTTTTCTTTTATGCCAAATATCATTAGGATATAAACTAAAGATCATGTTCCATGAAGATATTTAGTAAATTTCCTACCTTAAATATATAAAAAAATATGTTTGTGAGTGGATGGCGTGCAACAGTGCTCCTGATTAACAACTTCAAAGGCAATTTTCTCAATTTTTTTATTTCTTGCACTCTCAGATTCCTGAGTTCTAAACAGTTGTGTCAGCTTTCTGATTATGTTCAAATCTACATTTGGAAAAATTGACTGGTTTTGTTGTCCAGGGTAGCAAGTTAAATTATACAACTGACTGTCCTAACTAATCATTGTCAGTTTTGATGAAGGTCAATATTTTACTCCTGTTTCGTAGCGGATTGCATTGTGCATGTGCTTGAGCACTTCATTTATATTTTAAAGGCTCATTATAATGGTTTTGTATAGCTCTGTAATGCAATGCAATGTTACATAAAATATATTTTTCATACATGAAGCTTAAACCATCATCTGATGTCCCCATTCCCCATGTATATAGAAATATTTCAATTAATATCATAAACGAGCGAATAGTCAAATTTTGTTGATGTGCTGTAACTGTGTGTTCATGGGCGTAAATTTAATTTAACACACGGGGGGGGGGCAATAAACATAAAATGTGTCAAGAGCAATTATACAAAAGAGCTTACAAATAATACAGTCAACATTTTATTTATAAAGATGTGTGAACAAAGAGGAAAGCCTTGCTACTATCATTTTTGTAGCATGGAGACTGCGTAATTATGGTTATTTTCAAAGTTTCTCTCAATAAAAAGCTTTTTTTTCAAACTATTTATTGCAATGTTTTTTTAATTGTTTACAATCCAGCCATCAACATACAACGAAATTTAATTGCAATGACTTTAATTGTGAAAAATATATATTAAAGAAGTCACCGTATGTATGTATGTGTATATATCAGTAGAGCTAGAAGCTGCTAGTGTTTCATAAGTCATTGTGGCTTGTTTTAGTTGCTATACAAAATGTAATCATCTCAGCATTTAGTTGTGAAATAAAAAAAATGATCATTTCTTTACTTGTACGCAAACAGACATCAAGAATCAGCATGTGAATCTCAACAATGGTGACAATAAACAGAAATTTTCATGCTGCAATGCATGCTGGGTAATGCCAAAGTACAAAAATCCCAGCATGCACAAATTATCACCACTGTTAAGGAATTTAAGAGAAGTGTTGACGTCTTATCTGCAGCACTAGAAGTATCCAGTGCTGTCAGTTGTTTAATAGAATTTTGTCTTATACAATTGTAATGCTTGTATCTAAACATTAAATTTATCCAAAGCTACTTACATTGCAATATACTATACACTTGTTTCTGACTATGTGCAATCCCTGGATCAACTAAATATCAATAAACATTTGTTGGTCTTAATAATTGTATGTTCTTCTAATAGCTGCAGTATGTGGTTTTGCATTGTCCTGCTGAAGTATACAAGGCCTTCCCTGAAATAGACGTCGTTTGGAGGGAAGCATATGTTGCTCTAAAACCTTTATATACCTTTCAGCATTCACAGAGCCTTCCAAAACATGCAAGCTGCCCAAACCGTATGCACTTTTGCACCCCATACCATCAGAGATGCTGGCGTTTGAACTGAACGCTGATAACACCCAGGAAGGTCTCCCTTCTCTTTTGCCTGGAGGACACGGCGTCCGTGATTTCCAACAAGAATGTCACATTTGGACCGGACTCGTCTGACCATAGAACACTATTCCACTTTGAAATCGTCCATTTTAAATGAGCCTTGGCCCACAGGACACGACGGCGCTTCTGGACATGTTCACATATGGCTTCCTTTTTGCATGATAGAGCTTTAGTTGGCATCTGGTGATGGCACGGCGGATTGTGTTTACCGACAGTGGTATCTGGAAGTATTCCTGGGCCCATTTAGTAATGTCATTGACAAAATCATGCCGATGAGTGATGCAGTGTCGTCTGAGGGCCCGAAGACCACGGGCATCCAATAAAGTCTCCGGCCTTGTCCCTTACACACAGAGATTTCTCCAGTTTCTCTGAATCTTTTGATGATGTAATGCACTGTAGATGATGAGATTGGCAAAGCCTTTGCAATTTGACGTTGAGGAACATTGTTTTTAAAGTATTCCACAATCTTTTTACGCAGTCTTTCACAGATTGGAGAGCCTCTGCCCATCTTTACATCTGAGAGACTCTGCTTCTCTAAGACATCCCTTTTATAGCTAATCATGTTACAGAACTGATATCAATGAACTTCATTAGTCACTTGATGTTCTCCCATCTGAATCTTTTCAAAGCTGCTTGCTTTTTTAGCCATTTGTTGCCCCATGTCAACTTTTTTGAGACCTGTAGCAGGCATTGCATTTGAAATGAGCTAATTTAGCGGATAAAAGTGTAAAATTTCTCAGTTTAAACATTTGCTATGTTATCTATGTTCTATTGTGAATAAAATATTGGCTCATGTTATTTGAAATACCTTTAGGTTTAATTTAATTCAAATTTAAAAAACGCCCAAACTTTTCTGGAATTCGGGTTGTACATGATGCTGTGATAACAGTACCCAGCATGCAACTTTCTGTTCATTGTCACCATTGTTGAGTTTCATGTGCTGATTCTAGATGTATTAACAATATTGAGACTTTTCATGGATTTTTAACTGGGAATACACAAACGGTTATTATTCTCTTCTCCACTGAACAGATTAGACCAGTCACCAAAGATTCGACATCAAGAGCAAACTTCACTATTATTTTTTTTGTTTGTACACTAGCTTTTCACAGTTTATCACAGTTAATGATGTTTGTGTTTAATTCTCCTCTGGTGAGATCTTGACAGATTTCATGTGTTCATCTGTTACACTTGATGTTCCTCTAAGACTGTGTGACTTCAGTGAGTTAATAGATTATTTTAATGATGTACACCAGTGGTTCCCAACTCCAGTCCTCAGGACCCCCCTGACAGAATATTTTAGATGTCTCCCTATTGAACACATGAACAAGTTAATGAGATTATGAAGTAATGATTGAGGCATTAATGATGAACACCTGCTCTGCCGTGCAAATGTAACGGAGGCCAGCTAGTGAAGAGCTGTGCAGTGTGTAAACCTCACTCCCGACCTCAAGTGACGCTGCGGTCTTTAGCCTCCTCGCTAGAGCGCCCGACTCCCATGCCGGACCGACCCGGTTCGAAGCCCGCTGAGAGCGGTGCAGTTCGTTCCGGTTACACAAATGCAAAAGACCGTAACTTCGATTTTGGTCGAAAATTAGTTATTCATATTTTTGGGATATTCAAGTTGTCCTTAATCACGTGCATACGTATCTTTAGTCAATTTCATATTTTTTTTTTGAGAAAATAATGCGTTGTCTAAACAGTAACTTCCAAAAGCCCAAAGGAAACCAGGCAGAACACCGTAACACTAGTTACCACTCTTTGACTTTGTTTTGGAACACTCTTATTGAGTTATGGTACCCTGCCTTTGTTTAGCTGTGCGTCAATATAAAGGTTACTGTGCCGGCCTGGAGATACGGTATCCTGCCTTTGTTTTACTATCCAATAAAGTTTGCCGAGTTCAAGTTACGGTCATCACTCTGTAACTGAAGCACTTCTTCTGACACCAACTTTACGCTACCTGAATAAAAGAGGTATAAAAGATATTGTTGAGTGGTTGTTTAGAGTTTAAGGATGGCCCATTGCTCTCGAGGGAAAATGATGGTTGAGATGGCTTTGAAACGCAGACATCCAGCTCAAGGTAAGAAATGATGTAACACAAAGATGCAGTAGACAAACAAAATAGGTAGATCGCAATCTACCTCACTTAGCTAGCTACCATTAGCAGCCTATGTTCAATGACCTATTCATAAACACAGTCAAAGACTCGATGTGTCATGACTTACCACCCCCTACTGGCGTGTAAGGCAGCTGGAAAAGTGCTAAGAACTAAGGTTGTTTGTGATGCTGGGACAGAAAACAATAAAACCTAATTTGTTGCTAGATCCTGAGGAAAGAATCCTGCCCTCCCATCAGGGGTTGATGTCCAGGAACTGAACCCCTCTTCTTATCACCTCTCCCCTTCATCTCTTCAGGCCCTGATCATTGGAAACATTTACTAAAGCTCACCTGCCTTAGCAAGTTGCATGATCGTGACTAAAATAACTATGGTTATGTTTCCGAGCAAGCATGTAGCGGCCAGACTCAGAGATCAGAACTGACAGTTTTGTGATCGTGAGATCCACGAACCCGGCCGGCGTGAGACTCTGTGCAGGTCCCAAACGAAAGAATAACTTTAAGTATGAAGATTTACAGATAAATAAACTATGATCAACAGATATGAAATGTCATACAAGTTATTTTCTATTGTAATAAAATTTGAGTCAGTTGGTCTTAACCACAGAGTCATGTAAATTGAACCAAATTGTAACAATTCAGTTTTTAAATAACTTCATGTAGAAATCGCTCATGCAGAGGAGAAGCAGAACACGAGATCCCCTCAAACACGCCATTGGATTCCATTCGTTGGGCCAGTGGGCGGTCTTTTACAGGCGGTTTTAGTTTAATATAAGGATCACTTATTTTATCATCATTGCATACTTCTCTTTTGAACCTTTTGATTAAAAACATTATTCATTTTTAGAAAAGTTAAACATTTATTTTTAAAAAGTACTTATAAAGGTAAAAACAATTATGGAAAATCAATTTAAACGGAAAATATTGTCCCTTACTGGAAAAGGTGTGATTGCAGTCTATCTATGTTAAATGCTTCAGGGGTATGCCCCTCTAAACCATTGGTATAGATTACTAGACCATGTCTATGATATGTTATTACAAACAGCAACCTGAAATTAACTCAAAAGTAATGCAACAGTAGTGTAACACATTTCAGAGACAAAAAAAATATTGTAATATTGTAAACAAATTACTTTCAAATGACAGTAGTAGTAATGTATTATGCATTACATTTTGGAAGTAACTTGCAAGTCAGGTTATTTGCAAAGACTTCTAAATGTATTTTACTGATGTAAGTTGTACATTATTACAAAATTAATTATAACATTTTTAATAACTTTGTCACTAAAGTAAATCCTTATGAAAATCAACCGTGGTTTTACTATAGTGTTACTATCACATTTGTAGTTAAACCATAGCTATTTTATTTAAGGGAAAACCAACACATGTAAACATATTTGACATTAAATGTTCATATGAAATCATCTTGCGGTCACATTTCCACTTCACAGATCTGTAGAATAAGAGTCAGTTCTGCACACGACCGTGTTTGGTTTTGTAGAAGAGCAAACACAAGAGACGTGAAGAAAGATCTTGATCATAAACAGTATAGATGACGTGTCATGAATCTCAGGGAGAGACAAGGCAGGAGAACCCAATTGCAGGCAAGAGTCAGGGATGAAGGGGTTAACAAGGATTTATTAAACAGGACAAGACTATACAAAAGGCAAAACAAAACCCACAATGGGGAAAACAAGACAGGATAAATAATAAACTTGAACAAGGACACTGACTAACTAAACTAAGAAAACAAACACTTGAATATAAACACACACTAACTAAACTAGACTTACGTGACACAGGGTATGGGAACAAGGCAAGACGAGGGCATGAATACAAGGAACTATCTAAGACACGGATGAGGTAAGACGTACAATGAACCAGCACAGGACAATGAACACGTGGATGTTTTAAAGGGATAAAATCAAGAGGGAACAGGTGCAGGGGATAAACTAATTAACACAAACTAGGAAACAGAAGGGTAGGAACGATGACGCAGACCCGAGAGAGAGTATGGTGGCAATTAGGTGCCACAATCATCTCTTTCCCACATGAAACAGAGAATCCTGTATGATTCCACCTCTAGACCAAGAAATACCTGACAAGGAGAGGTGGAACCATGACAGAACCCCCGCCTTAAGGAGCAGCAACCTGATGCTCCTCAAAGGCACAAACAAGACAAGACAGACTGGGACACTGACAAGACATGGCAAACATGACAAGGGGCAGACAGGCAAGAAAAATCAACGGGTTGGGGTGAGACAATAAAAATAACAAGCAAGGGAGGGGGGGTGGGGGCAAACAAGGAAACATGGGAAGTCCAGAAGGGGTAGGGCTGGGTGGGGAAGTTCCAGCCCTTGGGGGCGCGCCAGGGCGCGGAGCCCCAGGAGGCTTGACAGGGGAAGTCCTGGGGAACACTGTTCTTGTCCCCGGCAGGACTGCTGGGCTGGACTGCCGGGCAGGACAAGGGCTGGACGGCCGGCTGGAATGCCGGGCAGGACAAGGGCTGGACCGGCTGGAATGCCGGGCAGGACAAGGGCTGGACGGCCGGCTGGAATGCCGGATGGGACACCGGCTGGAATGCCGGACGGGGCACCGGCTGGAAGGCCGGACGAGACGACGGCTGGAAGGCCGGACTTGACGACGGCTGGAAGGCCGGACTTGACGACGGCTGGAAGGCCGGACTTGACGACGGCTGGAAGGCCGGACTTGACGACGGCTGGAACGGACTTGACGACGGCTGGAAGGCCGGACTTGACGACGGCTGGAAGGCCGGACTTGACGACGGCTGGGCAGCGCTCTCTGACGGCGGCTGGGCAGCGCTATCTGACGGCGGCTGGGCAGCGTTCTCTGACGGCGGCTGGGCAGCGCTCTCTGACGGCGACTGGGCAGCTCTCTGACGACGGGCTTGGTGCCGGTTGCTGGACGGGCCCGGTTGCTGGACCGGGCTTGGTGCCGGTTGCTGGACCGGGCTTGGTGCCGGTAGCTGGGAGGAATCTGCGGCCGGGCTGGCCGCTCGGACCGTCACCTCCCCACGGCGCCCCCCAAAAAAATATTTGGGTTTTGACACCACCGAACTCGGGACCACCGGACTCGGGACCACCGGAAGCTGAATGGGCCTGGACTGCACTCCTCTCTTGGGTCTTTTCCTCCGGGAGCGGCCCACGGGAAGTGCGGCCGACGGAAGAGAGGTGGTGGGAGGCACGGCTAGTTCCGTGGCAGAGGAGTCGGACGGGGAGTCCCACGACTCCCTCCGTTGACGTCGTCTTTGGAGACTGGTGGATGGGGGAGAGGGAGAAGGCTGGGAGGAGAGACCCACGACCCCGATCTGAAGGGTACGACCCTCGGGAATCGTGGCTAGCCCCGTGGAAGAATCCGCTCTGGACAGCTCCCTCGACCACTCACGATCCAGCAGGGTCTGGACAGTATCTGCAAATCCCAGGGGTTTCAGCTGGCGCATCTCAGCGGGTCCTAGGGGCTCGTCGAGGCAACTATTAAAAATTACCTTTAACTCTGCCTCGTTGAACCCCGAGGACCGCGCTGAAGCCAGGAAGTCCAAGGCAAAGTCCGTAACGAACCTCCCCTGCTGCCTGAGGCCAAACAGGACGTGGGCTTGGTGGCCTCTTGTTGCAGCGATTGACTCAGCCGTAGCTGCCTGCTGGGTTCGTTGTGGCTGGTTCATTCTGTCACGAATCTCAGGGAGAGACAAGGCAGGAGAACCCAATTGCAGGCAAGAGTCAGGGATGAAGGGCTTAACAAGGATTTATTAAACAGGACAAGACTATACAAAAGGCAAAACAAAACCCACAATGGGGAAAACAAGACAGGATAAATAATAAACTTGAACAAGGACACTGACTAACTAAACTAAGAAAACAAACACTTGAATATAAACACACACTAACTAAACTAGACTTACGTGACACAGGGTATGGGAACAAGGCAAGACGAGGGCATGAATACAAGGAACTATCTAAGACACGGATGAGGTAAGACGTACAATGAACCAGCACAGGACAATGAACACGTGGATGTTTTAAAGGGATAAAATCAAGAGGGAACAGGTGCAGGGGATAAACTAATTAACACAAACTAGGAAACAGAAGGGTAGGAACGATGACGCAGACCCGAGAGAGAGTATGGTGGCAATTAGGTGCCACAATCATCTCTTTCCCACATGAAACAGAGAATCCTGTATGATTCCACCTCTAGACCAAGAAATACCTGACAAGGAGAGGTGGAACCATGACATGACGTGTGTGTGATGGTGAAACACCTCTATGGCTGAAATACACTACAAGAGTTAAAACCTCAACAGATTTATTCTCATCTAGACATCAAACACTTACAGACTTTTGAAAGTTTCAGAGAGAAACTCACCGACTGATCAAATCTGCAGACTGACGCAGACTTTCTGCAACGAGTCCAGACTGAAGATCTGAGCAAAAGTCTTGTGGTGTATTTCAGCCTTAAAGCAGCAGAAGACCTGAGAGTTTATATCCGTCAAAACACCGCCACCTTCTGAGGAAATCCTGCGACTGAACCTCGAGTCAGACCTTCACATTTTACATTTAGTAATTACTCTGACCTGACAAATTCTGTTTGTTTCTGTTCTTTAGATCAAACATAAAAGTGAGAGATCGAGGGATCGATGAGGAGACAAGATTGACATGGAAAGTGCAGTCAAATGGAAATGTTTTTTCAGCAAAACATGATCGAAACTCACTATTGTTGAGATTCAACACCGATTCTTCATGTCTAACTGATTCAGAAATGTAACAGTTTTGTAAAAATCTTTTAATTCTGTTAATTGTCCATAACACTGCTTAAATCTCTTTAAACTGTATCATAACTCAGCATTCACGTATTAATAACAAAATGAATGCTTTTGCGGATCACAGAGATCGTATGCTAATGCCAAATGTAAACGCAGCCTTTGTTACCCTCCACAATTTCAAATCCTCTCTCGGTTCTGTCTCTCTCTTCAAGGCATTACTCAAAATTCTGTTCATGGTCCAGTTAATTTCAATATCTATCTCTTACCTCTTGGTCATATTATCTGTAGTTATGGTCTGTTATCCTTGCCATGCCAATGACCTTCAAATTCACATATCAGCACGCTCTATATCTAACCTCCCATTTCATTTATTGAATGTCTGTATTGACATTACAAACTCTTTATGACATCTCTATAACCTTCTTCAATCGCAACTGTAAACCTCTTTTTTCCAGCTCTTCCATATACAGTATGATACATATGATGACGAACGCCCTGCTGTACTGACCTATGACCTTCTTGTCACATGAACTTCAGGCCAACAAAATTACTGAAATGACTATATGCTTCACTTATCTCGATGTCAATATTTGTCCTGCATGTAAAAGGATATGCAAGAGACAAATATGTCTTATAACCCATCTAACAGGATATGCAAAAGACAAATATGACATATCACCGAAAAAAAATATGCTTGAGGGTTAGTAAATAGTACCCATGCAATCAGTTGTTTTACTTAAATATATTAGTATGTATATTAATATATAAACTATATGCAAACGTACTAAATCTTCTAAAGAAAATTGAGGCAACCATTTGCACTGAATTAGACCGAGTAGATTTTCTTCCATATTTTGAAGTAAAGAGTACCTAAATGTATCAGCTATGAGTCATGACACACTAAACGAAATTAGATCAAGTCTACCTAGTGTCTCTCAATATGAATTACTTATACAATTTTTGTAATATTATTTTATATAACCGAAAACGTCTTGGTTACGTATGTAACCTCAGTTTCCTTTCTGTCGGTCTCTCGACGTTGTGTCGAGAACGACAGATGGGGTTCGCCCTTGAGAACCAATCAACTCTGACTACTATAGAAAAGGCCAATGAAATTTGGCGAATGAAA
This sequence comes from Triplophysa siluroides, assembly GCA_006030095.1. NCBI lineage: Eukaryota > Metazoa > Chordata > Actinopteri > Cypriniformes > Nemacheilidae > Triplophysa > Triplophysa siluroides. The sequence continues at coordinate 64,622 of VCII01000328.1, read as the reverse complement.
TTTGCATGCCGGGCTCCGCCCCCGGATATCCGGTATAAAAGGAAGCCGGCGTGCAGCATTCATTTACCTCTTGTTCTGAAGAGCCTGAGAGCCTCTAACGACTGCAGCAGAATACGATACGTGTTTGTGGCATAAGGGACACAACGTCTCGTTCCCTCCATCAGGGAACTGAGGTTACATACGTAACCAAGACGTTCCCTTTCTGTCGGTCTCTCGACGTTGTGTCGAGAACGACAGATGGGGTTGCCTATGGAAAACGCCACAACGCTGTATCGCGTCACAATCTCAGCGAAGCGACGGTAACAAGCCTGGGCGTGTCAGCTCGAACCTTTCGTGAAACTTGTAACCTTCCAGTGTGGTGGTCGGGGGGTTCCAGAGCTTTCTTGGAGAAAGATGGGTACAGCCCTGACCGGTAACCTTTCACGGACGGAGGCCTTAGCTCTCTACTGGCGAGAGGCCGTCCGGCTCGGGTTTACACCGGGAAAAGCGCAACTCTTAATCAGAGAAGCGCTGCAGAGGCCACCTCCTACCCGTGGGGAGGAATATGGTGGAGATATATATATGGTCTCGTCCTTGGAGGAGAACGCATGGAACGTGCGGACTGGGTAGTTCACCGCGAGGTGGAGGTCCACCTGGGGAAGCTCATGGGTTACCATGTGTGGGAACCATTGTCATGAGGGTATAGCAGACGGAACAGCCCACGGCGGGGGGTGATACTGCCTCTGATAGTACCAGGTCGGTTAGAACTATCTGTGATAGGTCATATGGTATCCCGGCCTAAGGGGGAAGGCTGCTCTGCCCAGCCAAGCCCCAGGGGGTGCTTGCTTAGTGATGGATGGAATGCCTGTTCTTAACCAGTGTCTGGGTAAGAAGGAAGGTTGGTGAGGTACCAGTTTCTTAGCCATGTGTTTGGGTAAGAAGAAAGGTAGATAGCACACTGACCCAACCTCTTGGAGGGTGGGAAGATGCTTTCGCAGGCATACGCCCCCCCCGGATGCCAGTCCTACATGTCGCCACGCAGGACGTGGGCTGACACCGGGTTTATGCGAAGGATGTTAACCCTTGCGAAGGTGTTTGGGCGTAGCCCAACCCGCAGCTCTACAGATGTCTGCTAGAGAGGCGCTTCTGGCCAGTGCCCAGGAGGTGGCTATACCCCGTGTGGAGTAAGCCCTCAATGGGCATGGGAGATTCTGAGATCGGAATGCCGTCGTAACGGCATCCACGACCCAGTGCGCCAACCTCTGCTTGGAGACAGCCTTCCCCTTCTGCTGTCCTCCAATACAGACAAGGCTGGTCAGAGCTACTGAAGCCCTGCGTGCGGTCCAGGACACAACACGGATGGGGTTGGGTCTTCTCCCCGATGGGGAGCGCCTGCAAGTTCACCACTTGGTCCCGAAGGGGAGTAGTGGGAACTTTGGGCACGTATCCGGGCCTGGGTCTCAGGATAACGTGAGAGTTACCAGGGCCGAATTCAAGGCAATCCGGGGACACAGAGAATGCTTGGAGGTCCCCTACCCTCTTGAAGGAAGCGAGCGCCACAGGGGGGGCGTCTTACTCAGGTGAGGAAGACCGGAGGGACCCCTCTTAGCGAGAGGGGGAAGATGGATCCCTTCTCTAAGAACCTGGTGACCAGGTCGTCCAGCTCGTTGAGAAAGACCCCAGGACGAGAAGAGGCACCGTCTAGAGGCGTGTAACCGCCTGGTAGATGGGGCCCTAGCCTGGGTGATGGTCTCAGCTGTATAGGGGGAGTGCCATCTCAGGATCTTCTCGTCCCGTCTAGAGACCAGACATGGGTTTTCCAGAGGTCTGATCTGGGATGCCAGGTCAGGGGGAGTCGCTGTCTAGAGCATCAGCTCTGAAGCCAAGCGTGGTTAAACCAGTGCGGTGTAACCAATAACACTTGGTGCTCCTCTTCCCTGACCTTGCACAGTGTCTGTGCAAGGAGGCTCCTGGGGGGGGAAGGTGTGCTTCCGCCCGTCCCGTGGTCAGCTGTGCGCCAGGGCATCCGTGCCGAGGGGGGCCTCGGTCAGGGAGTACCAAAGCAGACAATGGGTGGTGTCGTGGGAGGCAAAGAGGTCTATCTGTGCCTGTCCGAACAGCACCCAAATGAGCTGGACCGGGGGTGGAGTCGCCACTCTCCGCAAGGCGTATACTGACGAGAGAGTGCGTCGGCTGTCTGGTTCAGTTCGCCTGGGATGTGTGTGGCCTGCAGGGAGCGGATCACCTGCTAACTCCACAGGAGGAGGCGTCGGGCAAGTCGTGTTAGCTGCCGTGAGCGTACGCCACCCTGGCGTGTACGCTACGGCTGTCGTGCTGTCCAGGTGGACCAGCACGTGCTGGCCCCGCACTAGAGGCCGTAGCCTTCTCAGCGCAAGCAGCACAGCCCACAACTCTAGGCAATTGATATGCCAGCGCAGACAGGGGCCCGTCCAGCGCCCCGCTACTGCGTGCCCGTTGCACACTGCGCCCCACCCCTGCAGCGAGGCGTCCGTCGTCACCACGACGTGCCTCGTAACCTGCCCGAGGGGAGTCCCCGCTCGGAGGAAGGTCATGGAAGACCAAGGGGTTAGGGTGCGTCGGCAGCAGGGCGTCATCACCATGCGCCTGCTGCCGGTGTGCCACGCTGTCCTCGGAACTTGACTCTGTAGCCAGTGTTGGAGCGGTCTCATGTGCATCAATCCGAGGGGTATTACCCCCGCGGAGGACGCCATGCCAGGAGCCTCTGAAATTGTTTCAGGGGGACCGCCGATTGCCTGAAGTGTTCCAGGCAGTTCAACACTGACTGGGCGCGTGCTGCGGACAGCTGCGCCGTCATGGTGACAGAGTTTAGTTCCATACCGAGAAAGAGGATGCTCTGCACTGGGGAGAGTTTGCTCTTTTCTCGGTTGACCTGAAATCCCAATCGATCTAGATGCCGGAGCATCAGGTCCCTTTGTGTACACAACAGATCTCGCGAGTGTGCCAAGATAAGCCAGTCGTCGAGATAGTTTAGTACCCGCACACCTTTTCCCGAAGGGGAGAAAGGGCGGTTTCCACGATCTTCGTGAAGACCCGTGGAGACAGGGACAGACCGAAAGGGAGGACTCTGTACTGATATGCCCGCCCCTCGAACGCGAACCGTAGGAACGGCCGGTGTCGAGGGGAATCGAGACATGAAAGTAAGCGTCCTTCAGGTCGATTGCCACGAACCAATCCTGACACCTGATAGATGTCAGGATGCGCCTCTGCGTGAGCACCCTGAACGGCAGCTTTGTGAAGGTGCTTTGTTCAGGGTACGCAGAACTATGGGGCGCAACCCCACCATCTTTCCTGGGAACGATGAAGTGCAGGTTATGACCCACTGAACATCTTGGTTTTGAGGGACGAACTCGATGCCTGTTTTGCCAGAAGGGTGGTGACCTCTACCCGAAGTACGGAGGCGTCCCTGCCTCTGACAGAGGGAGAGATGATGCCCCGAAACTTGGGAGAGTCTCTGGCGAACTGGATCGAGTAACCAAGACGGACCGCCCTCATTAGTCAGCGAGACAGTGTGGGCAGCTCTCGAGCTCCCAGGGACTGTGACAGGGTGACCAAGGGGACGGTCTGCTTCATCATTCCCATGGTGGGTGGTTCGTCGGCTGGCGGAGCTACCCTTCTGTCACGGGGGTCCCCGGAGGGAAGGTTGGCTCCGCCTTTTTTTACCTGCCTGGCGGGACCGCTGCACGCACTGTCGGTTTGAGAGTGGTGGCAGCTGTCGTGTGTGTACGACCCAACGCCTTGCCAGGGCGTAAGGTCGGGTCACGGGCACAGTCCAGTGGAGTGTGCGATCGGCTGTAAGTACACCCGGGGAGAACGGAAAAACTCTGCGAGTAAGTGGGCGCCAGGCCCTGAAAAGGGTGACGAGGCAGGAGCCGTCCCATACCGACCGATCAGAGCCGTGGCTGTGAAGGTCGGGCCCGATGTTGTTCTCCTTGGGGTCTTCCCGTCAGTGTCCCCTCTCGGGAGAAGGTTGCTGACGGGGTGGAGGTTTCCCCCTCGACCTCCGCTTCCGGGGTGCCGCCTGTGGGGGGCACAGAAACCGGAGCCGATGTCGAAGGGGTCCTGGGTTGCCGGGAAGCAGACGTCACGCGGGATCTCGGAGGCCTAGGCGGCCGAGTCGCGGCGTGAAAAAAATGTGGCTAATTGCCACTGTCTGCTTCACCGTCAAAAACTGCTGAGCGCAGTCCTCGACGGTGTTACCAACAACCCACCCTGCGAGATGGGTGCATCAAGAAAGCGGACTTCCTTGGTGTCACTCTTCTGCGCAAGGTAAAGCCGGGGGTGACTCTCCTGGACCACTACCGTGGACATCGTCCGACCCAGGGTCCGTGTCGCCGCCTTGGTCGCCCATAGAGCGCTGTCAGCGGCGGCACGGAGATCCTGCATTATACCCGGGTCAACCTTACCCTCGTGAAGCTCTCTCAACGCCTTGGCCTGGCGGACCTGCAGGATGGCCATGGCATAGAGAGAGGAGGCAGCCTGGCCCGCGGCATCGCAAGATTTCGACACCAGTGATGCCGAAGTCTTACGCGCTTTGGACGGTAGGCGTGGCCGATTCCCCCTCAGGTGGTAGCCGTCCGCGGCACAGGTGCACCGCAGGTGGACGTTCCACCCGGGGGATCTCGACGTAGCCTTTGCTGCCCCACCATCTAGGGAAGTAAGGGAGCCAGAGCTGGTTTCACCGGAACGGTCCGTGAGTGGAGCGCTCCAAGTTTTACACAGCTCCTCATGCACCCCCGGGAAAAACATGGCACCCGGGGTGGGCGCGGTTTGCACCGCGCTCCGACCTCAGGAACCACATATCCCCGGGTTAGCACGGATGACATCACTTCTGCTTCCTCTTGAACTCGACCGCTGGGGGTGGAGCTCGGATTCGTCAGAGTCGGATGCCAATCTCCCTCCGATGCTGCGAGTGACATCTCATCTACGTCACACATCGTTTCCGAGTGTGTGCCTGAGGATCCGGACGGTATGCCACCGCCGGTTGGGGAACGTTCAGAAGAGCGAATCGGGGTGCGATCGGCCCGTGAGCACTTGGCTGGCGGGTTTACGTTCGCAGAGTTCCCCATATCACTAACGCTGCTAACGTGGGTGGTCATCGGGGCCGTAGCCACAGATGTCACGCCCGGGTAGCAGACGAAATGGTGGCTGGTTCCCGTAGGAAGACAGCCACCCGTGACCGCAACTTCTGAATGACAATCTGCCCGCAGTGCGGGCAGATGTGTCAACGAACGCTGCTTCAGTGTGCTGGACGCCCAGACACCTAATGCAGCGATCGTGTCCATCCCCCTCCTCGATGAGGGTGCCGCACCCAAGAGAACAGCGGGACATGCCGCGCTGGAAAAATGCTCAGTCAGTCCTGAAAAGGACCTTTTAGAAAAAATCTCTATCACCTCCGGAACTGCCGAGACGCCCAGGGGAAGGTCGCTGCAGGTAGGGACGATCCGCTGCTACACGTCGTAGATCCGGCAATGTAGAAGAAGAAGAATTCATAGAATTCGTTCTGTTCGTAGTCATGAGCGAAGGCTCTGAAGAACAAAAGGTAAATGAATGCTGCACGCCGGCTTCCTTTTATACCGGATATCCGGGGGCGGAGCCCGGCATGCAAATTTCATTCGCCAAATTTCATTGGCCTTTTCTATAGTAGTCAGAGTTGATTGGTTCTCAAGGGCGAACCCCATCTGTCGTTCTAGACACAACGTCGAGAGACCGACAGAAAGGGAACAGTTGTTACTTATTAACTCACCTTCATGACACACAAAAGTGTGAGAGTCACTGCAAAACTTATTATGAATATTCAATATTGAATAATAAAACAATAAAAACGACTTATTCAGAGAAGCATGAATTGAATTGAAATGCAGATCAAATCAGTTGCTTTTATTGACCAAATAACAAACGTCTACGAAAGCCCTTTTTGACAATGAACACAAGATTCATTTGATGTGTTTTTTTTTATTTGATTTGTTCACTTTAGTTGATTTTAATTAAGTAATAATTCAATCATATTGAACAATATTAGTGAGTTTGCATATAGTTTACTTTGCTACCTTATATATTTAAGCACATTTTAACTGATTTGCATGGGTACTATTTCCTGAAACCCTCAAGAATATTTGTTTTCAGTAGGATATGCAAAAGACTAATATGACGTATCACTCATCTGATGAGATGTGTTGAATCAATATTTAAAGAGGCTGAGGAGTTGGTCACATTAAGTGCTGTATAACTGTGTATTTAAGCAGACGGGCTGCAGTCTGTTATCACTGTCGTATGAAACATTTCAAGTGGAACATGTTTCTATTTTTCCTGTTCACCTGTTCTGCGCTGAGAGCTTTTAATGCTCAGGCAAAAGTGGTCCAGAGGTTTGATGAGTGTCAAACATTTTTCTACAACAACAAGGAACCGCAAGGAATGGATCAGAATGCCAAGAAGATTTGTCAGAAGATAGAAAATAAACCTTTTACTTTTGCTACTCTCTATTCGATTCATCACAAAATTCCCCTGTACAGTGCCTTTACATTTGATCCTCAATGCTCACAAAAAGATGAAACAACCAAGAGATGCAAAGGATGGCACATCGAGCCACAGGTAACAGGAGGTTCTACTATTAAACAAAATGTAAAAAATGTAAACGATAAGAAATTATAGTGTTCAGTTATTTACATTTTAAGTTGTGTTGTTATTGCAAACATTGTTAATGGATATTGACTGATTCTCTGAAAAGAAACTTGTGCATATTAACCGTGTATGTGTAACATCTGTGGTAAAGTTATATTTCTTTTGTAGATTTCTAAAACAAACGGTGATGATCACATGATCTGTGAGAGCACAGCTGAAGAGTTTGTCAAAACATATAATGTAAGTCAAGCCATCAGCGCTGACTACGAACACACGGGATACGATCGTGGACACCTGAACCCCAACGGTCTCCAATGTGGCGATGCCCGTCAGGTGACCTTTACTCTGACCAACGCTGCACCGATGGACGCTTGCTTCAACCACATTCAATGGAGGATCTGGGAGGGTTATTTGAAAAGTTTTTTAAAGACAAAATTTGAAAGTGATGAAGGCGCGACAACTTACATTATCACAGGTACTGTACCCGGTGATGAGAAAAAATACCACAAGAGGAAGACTGTGACAAGAGCTGGAAGATTAAACGGGTCACAGTTCCCTCTCACATCTGGACAGCCGTCTGTTATAAACATAAAACATAAAAGTCTTTTTCCTTTGGCTATTTAGGAGAAAACAAGCCAGAATTCAACATAAAGATCATCAGCGTTTTAGTCTTAAATGAGCAGCTTAGTGAACTGTATTCCAAATCCTCAAAAACTTCTGTTAAGATCTTTGATGGTAACTGTTTTAGTGACAACCCGTCATCTAAGGATGCTGAAGACATTTTCACTGGTAAAAGGCCCCGTCCTGACAGTGACATCTCATCTGTAAAGAAACCTAGAGGCGGTTGAGACACGCTACACACATTGTTTTAAGAAAAGAGATGAGAAGTCAGATCATCTTGTGCCACGTAGATATTACTAATGAAGCTTCTAGGAATCTTTCAGCTGTCCGGTGTCAGTCAGTGAACCGTCTTAAAAGAGTTTAAATGCTAAACATTCATTACTGATCTGTGCATGTGTTTTATTGTAATCTGCTTGTATCATGACTGAGGAAGATCAGCATGTTTTTCTGACAAATAAAGCATCTTAAAATGCCTTTTCTTTTTTTCGTGAATCTCAAACCTAAACCAGTAAAAACTATAGAATTTTTTTCTGATATTAAATGTTTTGTGGGTCACCACCATGCTGAAGACTGGAGTCTGTGTTTAAGTCAAGGTCAGGAAATGACCGACTGATGTCATGCTGCAAGTGACTTTGATGTTTTTAATGATGAATTGCAAAGAAATAAAAATAAGTAAATGTAACGTTTTCACTTTTATGCAGTAGGTCCATGTTTTCATTTTATATAAAAAGTGCAGTTCTGCAAAGTAAGAACAGTCAACAAGACTTGCATTACAATGAAAGACTTACCATCACAAAATGAACATAAGTTAAACAAGTCAAACATTCAGATAGCTTATTAGACATAGATTCCAACCCAGTCTCACAGCAGTTTGTGGCATAGACATGTAATTCAGAATCTATGAATTCCTGTGAGACTGTGTTGAGCAAACTGGTTCAGAAAAGTAACAGGTTTTTTTAGATGAACCTGTTCCGTGGCGCAGCCCTTTTTGAGCCTGGACACGAAAATGCACTGTTGGAATGCAAATAGTTGTAACTCAAGAAGTCCTTGGAATATAGACCTACGGTTTGTACATTTTGAAAGAGACACTTGGAAGAGAATTCCTGATCAAATATTTTAAAAAAGTGATTGTAGTTTGTGTTTATTGCTATAACAAGCAATATAATATTATGTTTATGTTTTATAAAATGTTTCAGCCTAAATATTTTAAAAAGTCCAAGTCCAAGTCTCACATTTTTTTATGAGGTTTGAGCTTGATAGAGCAAATGATGTATCTTGTGCGAGTCTTTTAGCAGCAGTACCACAATAATCCTTTAGGGGCAGCCTGTGCTCTTCCTGAGACCATTTTTATGGACACCCATCACTTCTCTTCCTACATAATGAATTTGATAAAACACTGATGAAATATGCAATCTAGAGGCTTAGACCTTTTGGCAATATTTCCTGACCTGAGTCTTGTAAACTTAGCAGCTTTAGCAACAAATCACTTTCTAAAAGAACACTGAAAAAGAACTGATCACAGTCACACATTTTAAGAAAGGAAAACCAGCCCATTCCCTTTATATGGCTTGAGAGTTGTCCTCTGGCAGGTGACAATATTGCTGCCAGTGTTGAAGGCTCTTTCTGAGGGAGCACTTGTGGCTGAAATGTTTATAGCAGTTGGCTAACTCTTGGAAAGTTTGCCTCTTGGACTTTGGTTTTCCAAGAAGGCGCTGAGAAAGGCAGCCGTTGTCGCGAGCTCCGAGAAAACTCAGCAGTTTATTGTATGTTTTATCTGTTATGTTGATGTTTGTAGAGTTGGATGTTGTTAGTATAACTGTCTATGATAGACACACTTTTAAATATTGGTTCCTTCGTCACGCAACGCAAACCAGACTTTGAGACTTCTCCGTGCACCGCTCGGACAGAACGAAGGAGCTCACAGGGAAAAGCAGTGGTGGGGGCGTTTGTTTCTCTATTAACAACTCGTGGTGTGATGAAAGGAACCTAAACTCTATTAATTCCTTCTGCTCCCCTGATCTGGAATTTCATATGCTTCTGTGTCGACCATTGTGGCTACCGAGGGAATTTACAGCGAATAATCATAATCACAGCTGTTTACATCCCCCTCAGGCCAACACAGACCAGGCACTTAAGGAACTGTATGGGAATATAAGTGAGCAGGAAACTTTTATTTGTTACGGGGGACTTGAACAAAGCCAACTTCAGAACAATAGCTCCGAAATACTTCAAACACATCAACACGTGTGGTGAACGTGTTTTGGACCACTGTTATTCTCCCTTCCGGGACGCCTACAAATCGCTGCCCACCCCCCCTTCGGCAAATCAGATCACTCTTCCGTTCTGCTCCAGCTTTATAGAATGGAAGACACACACCTGGCATTTTTTGCTTGTAGGAAAAGAAACAATATATTGTTTTTGAAGCCACTTCTTGACAATTCAATGCACTGCTTGTGTCCAATAATATAATGTATCGATATTATATATTTTGTTCATACACTGTAAAAAATAAATGTAATTTTACAGGGAAAATTCAGAATAACATAAGTTTTATTATTTTTTTATTAAAATAGTGACGTTCCATAAAACATTTACACCAAATTATCATTTTTCCATGTTACTAGAAAAACTGTTGTTTTCATTTAAACAAAAGTAATTATGAAATGATGAAAACTTCTGGCCTCTAGTGGTGATCTTTCTCTGATGAAGTGAGTTTGAGAGCTTGAGCAGAACATATTATTTCTATTCATCCAATCAATCACAGTAGAAAACATGAACCACACCCACTTTTATTCCTCATTTATTATGTAGTTTCATTGTGAAATGTGTCAGAAAACTGAAGACAATCCCCACTTCTGCTTCACAGGGACTTTCACAAATCAACATGCTGCAGAACATGAATGACTTTTTTTTGTTTCATTGTTATCTAAAGTAACCATTATTGTGATCAGTTTTTACTTTTTTGGGGGTATTGATTCCTTAGATTGTTTTCACTCTGTAGGCTGGAAAATGAAGGAATCTCAACAGAATGTGATCAGATGTTTTTCAGGTTGATGACGAAGTGAATTATCAACTGGTATAATATTGATAATGTGCGAGTCTGTTTTTCTTTAATTTGTGTCATGGAACTTTGGTTGAAAGCATAACTTTCTTACAATTACATTAATACGTTTTTAAATACAAAATGTACACAGGTTACTTCTTGACACATAGAAATTGTTAATCAATGTATGAATCTCAACAGTGGTGACCAATATATAGTTTCATGCTGCAATGCATGCTGGAAGTCATGGATGAGGTTTTTTTTACGCAGAATGCATAGCGTTTATCCGAGTTTGTTAGTTGTCACCGTTGTTGAGATGTTTGATGTCTGCGTCTCTGCCAAATATTAATGCGCACTAATATATGTTAAATAGTTCTTCATTTTACATTTTTATTATATAATATTTCACATCACACTGTAATGTCAGAAAGAGTCAAAAAAGCATTTCAAACTATTGAATGAATTAATGGAGAATGACCAATAGATGGCAACACTCTCCATACTGAGTTCTAACAATTTCTCTTAGATTTTTCAGCCATAAAAGTTCAATGCAAAGAGTCAAGATTCCAAGCAAAGCAAACACTGATCACCATAATGGTGTCTAAACAACAACCATCAACATCTAAACGTGTGTTCATTGTCAATAAGATCTTTTGTAAACACACAACAGGAATAAAGTGAAAGTGGTGTTGTTAGGTGGTGATGGTGTTTGTAGTGTGAAGGTGGTACGGTGGTACGCCCAGTGCTTTACAAATATTTAAACTTTGTTCGGGCGCCAGACAGTATTTGACCTGTCAACCAATATTAATGGAAAAGGTACGATAGTTCAGTAAGAGATAATAAACCATTCGTAAACCACCATTTATGAATAAAGCATGGAAATTTTAATATTCCTGAAAAAATGAATAAACAATATATAAATGTCTAAACAATATGCACGATTTAAATAGAGGTATATATATGCAGACAATTCTAAACACGACAAATCATTTTCACCAATAAATTTCAAGTAACTGAGGATGCTTACTGTAACGAAATCAATAAACCACAAATAGCAGATAGACGTCCAACTCAAAATACTCAAGAAATCAACCAGCACTTTCTCAACCACTGCAGCCGGCGTAACCACACTTGAAAACACCCAAAACAGCGCTCACTGACGTGCTGAACTGTAGTCCTCCAAGAGACGTGGATTCCTTTCACCTGGATTTTATTTTCCTTTGCTATAGCCTCGATAGTCCTCTTTACCTCGTATTTTCCTTGCATACGTTGCGTTATTGCACTCTCTACACACTTTTTCGCGTCTTGCTTTCTTACCCCGTCACTCTTGCTTCTCTATGCGCTTTATTTCACTTCAGTACAGGTTCTCAATGTCGTATCTCTATGTAACACCCACAAGGGGGCCGCAAAGAACAACAAACCCAAGAACAAAAGGAACTCATGGCAACTACAAATAGTTTGTAGAAAAGTACATAGTTCTTTATTGGTCACAAATAAATAAATAACAGATCCTTTGAAATAGTAAACCTGAGCACCATCGGCCACAGGGGGCAGCAGCGCCCAGATTGAACCAGCAGGACACAGACAGAACAGAGTTACCTAACAGGGTGGTAGCTTCACTGCACTCCCACCAACCACGGCAAACTTAACTCGATCAGTACCCAGTAACCACACTGTTAGATAACATTAGTTTATACTAAATACACCACACCATTAGGTACACATCCGCTGCCGGTGCTCTGTTTATCTCTGCCCAGCTCGTCGCCAGCAATACCGTGGAAGACAAACCCCCTAGGCTCCAGTACACAGTAAAAGAAAAGGGGGAACCAAGAAGTTAATGTGGTTAACCCCTCCAAAAAAAGAAATAAAAGAAACAATAAACAAAGAAAAGAATAAACCCTAGCCAGTATTCCAACACATACCCCACTACACAAATCAACTCATAACTGGCTAGGGAAAATGTACATTCCACCGGGAGATGTACATACACAAAAAAACAGTTAAGAGAACAGCGACTAGCATTTAACCATCCTTGTCCCTGCTACAAGAATAAATATTATCATAAATAACAGTCTCCTTCACATACATAACCCAAACAAAAATGAACATACCTTTTACTTGGTGCAGCCAGTGAAATACCCGGTCGCCCAAAGCGTCAGTACCACACTTCTAAACACATCAAATATAAATCCTTTTAAAGAAATTAAACAAAACCCATCAAAACGAAAACAAAACAAACAAAACCCCAAAACATACCTTAACAAACAGTAACCCCTCCCAACATCAACTGCCTGGACCAAACACCTATGCGGGGGCCTGGTCATCCAAACCAGATACACGCTACCCCGATAGTCCTGGGCTTCCAATCATCCAAGTCTACAAGCATTCATTAAATATACATGACTGCATTACACAAACCCGCAGATAAAAACATTAAAGGCCAAGATTCCCTTTGCTTAAGAACCTGCATCCACCAGGACTCACAGTCCCGCGACGCTACACCACGCGCCTGTCGAACAGTGACAGGACCCCAGATGCCCGTCCCTTTCGCCTGTCCTTTCAATCATCACACCTTTATTCCGTTTAATGACGGGGTTGGGACTACACGTAAACTTCCCCCGCCTACCTTTCTACATCTAAACTCCTTTTTTGCTTTGTTTTTTCTTCTTCCGCTGCAGCTTTATGTGATTTCCGTAATTACCGCAAAAGGGCATGGGCGGGGCTAAGTTCCGGTCTGCCAGTAGTTTAAAGGAGAGGTTGTTCGAATGGTTTCACTAGTCTCTGGTGTCCCCAGAGTGTGTGTGTAAAGTTTTAGCTAAAAAAAACACCACATATCTTTTAATATACCATGCGCTACATGCCCACTTTTGCATGTAAGAAGAAACACGCTGTTTTGGTGTGTGTGTCTCTTTAAATGCAAGAGAACTGCTAGTCTCCGCCCCCTTTTCAGCAGAAAACGTGCTGTGAGCCTGTGCTTCCAGCGACAAAACAATAAACTATGGTCACATAAAGCGAACGAGAAACAAGATCTCGTCTTTGAACCCCAAACACATTGTTTTCGATAAGCACCTGTTTCCCCCGGGGCCAGTAGAGAAGCCCCTTCGGCCCCTGTTGGTCCGGTCACGACCGCTCTCGGGAGAGAGAACCGCGTCGAGTGTTTACAAACCATACACACAGTTTTCTGAAGTGAAGACACTCAAGACAAATGCATCGCTATTTCTATAAGTCAAATTAACGTTACACAGGACAATCCCGTCGCATGTTTACAACCCACACACATTGCTTTCTAATAGTGAGGACAAACGTGTCACAGTGACATTTGATCTACTTTTAAGTTGGCGCAGGTCCCTGGGGTCTTACTTGAAAAACACCGGTACTTACAATGTCTTTATGTGCAGCTTTGCCTCATTCAGTGTGGATGATTTCCATTGAGAACTAAATAAATCCATCGCTCTCTTGTCTCCCGTGAGGCTGGTAACATTGTTCTGTGCAGCCAACAACACAACAGTTCGTAAGCTTTGCTACTTTTGCCATGGTGTTGGAACTTCACACATGTGAAAACAACAATGGCGGCGACGCAATGGGTGACACGTTCAGAAGGGATGGAAATATTATAATAAGAACGACTGCTTACGTCATTAAGAAAGTGATTTCTGAGGCGCTTGTTTTCTCACAGGCTTGCAGAGAGAGACTCACATAAAAAACATAATGATTTGTCTTTTTTTTACGTTTTCTGAGTTGGCAGGTGCACAAGAGACCCGATTTTAGCATTTTAACATGGAACAAGTCTGTTTTTCATGAAATCACCCCTTTAATGGTGAGTTATTACAGGAAAAAAACTGTTGTTCTGTCGTAACTACAGAATTTCTCTGTTAATTTTCTCAGACAGTTTGTACAGCTCACGTTACTTAAGTTCACAGTGTACAGACCTTATTTCTGTTGATGGTAAATGTGTATGTTATATGTGTATAATGTGGCTTTTCTGATATGGATAACTCAGAATGGCATACACTTTGTTTGTTGACAGATGTCTAATTAAGTACATTTTTGTTGAAACTGAACATTAACAAGTTTCGCTGTGAAAATCTTTCCATTAGGTTGCAGTCTCCAAATCAATCTTGTGTCCTAAAATCCCATGAGCCTTCAGTTTCTCCTTGACCTGCGTGTATCTTATAAGTGTGTAAGTGTATCTTATTCATGACATTATTTATTTATTTGTCTTTTTCTTTCTTTATTTTTCAAAAAGCAGCTACAGCAACACAAAACGAAGTGAGTCGATCGATCTGTGCTGAAATTAAAGTTGTTAATAAACAGTGATTAATAGCATTAGCCTAAGTGCAGTTGTGGCTCAAAACACATCTGGGTCTTCAGCTCAGATCTGATCCACACACAATTGTTTGATTGTATGTAGAAAAATGAATGCGACCTGGATTTGGCCCGGATATTATTGAATGAAGGACTGTGTAAATGAAAAGGAGAAACTAAACCGAAAAAAAAAAACTGTATTAATGTATGAAGTAAACGTTGTCGTAAATAAATACATTTAAAAAACTACATCAGTCAAAGAGGAGCAGATAGATGTTTTGGTCTGGGCAGAATCTGGATCAGAATTGAAATGAGCTGTTGTTCATATTTGTGCCAGATATGATTTGTTTGTACAAACAAACTAGGCACTTATCTATCCCTTTTTTTTGCATAAATGATGTACATGAATATAATGTACAATTACTTAATTGAAATGTATCAAATCAAGCAACATTATATATTACATCCAGTGTGTCAATCATGCAAGATCCGTCTTTGATCTCATACGCGGATGGTCCAGAAGTAAGAACTTTTCGTTTCTGCACTTATCACTCCTTTACTGAGTTGCTGTGAACTTACTAGATGTGTTCAACTTCGATGTCCTGTGGCGATCGGTCTGTGGAGGGCTGCAAACCGACGAACACAGCTTATGTTTATGTTGTGGATCAAAGGTGTTGCACAATGTATTTATATATATGCATGTTCACATTTTATTGCTGTGTTTTCTCTTGTGTGAATTGCTGTGTTTTGCTTGTATTGATTGCTGTGTTTTTTTGTGCAAGCAGTATTCCCAAGCCACGCCTCTATCTCCTATCATTCAATTAACTAATAAGTGATCAACTTTGGGGTTGATCAGCTGTGAATGTTTCCCTATAAAAGTGCAACAACTGTGACTGAGAGACGGTGGTGGCAGC
This sequence comes from Triplophysa siluroides, assembly GCA_006030095.1. Lineage (NCBI taxonomy): Eukaryota > Metazoa > Chordata > Actinopteri > Cypriniformes > Nemacheilidae > Triplophysa > Triplophysa siluroides. The sequence continues at coordinate 49,100 of VCII01000328.1, read as the reverse complement.
GCTGTGTGTCCGTAACTGAAATCAACACAGCAAGAGCGAGACGAATCCCGTGTGCCTGCATCGGGGAGTGAGTGTTTGTTCGTTTGCGGGGAGACAGCTTATGGCTATGCGAGAGAGTGCAGTAAAGCACACCACGAATAAACACAGAGTCGATGAGTCGCGGAGCCCTGTTGGAGTAGCAGCACGTGAGACAGGTCGATGACCGGCTGCGAGGAGCTATCGTGAGGACTGCGAAAGACTACCGTGAGGGCTGAGGAAACGAGTGGAAACTGACGTGGTTCTTCTGCCGTGAATATATTGGACTGGATAGTAGGTTCGCTGCCCAGTCATGCTGTGAGTACATTGACTTTCATCTAGCGGGGTGCCTTTTAAATCCAGTTTTTATTGCCGGTAACGGAAGAGATCGAGCTTGCTTTGCAATAATTCTACTTGATGAGTGACTTTGAATCAGCCAACATAAGGAGTCTCGAGTGGATATTCGCCTCTCTGCGGGACTGAGAGTATATGGACGGCAGCTGCAATTCAGATGCCCAGCAGAGACTGAGTTGAACTTTGACTGTCCCCTGAGCTCGGATTTTTGGACTTTGGACTTTTAAAATAGCTTTCCCTCCAACAATTTTATTGAAATAAAATAGTTTTTTACTGTTATTTCTGGGTGTTGTTTTCCACTGTTCCATTCCCCGATAAAGAACCTGTTTTTAATAGTGAGTTCCTGGGGTCTCCGTTTCAACTCTAGGTGGCGTAGTCGGCTACAACAAAAGTTTTATTTTATTAATCGCTATCGGCCGCTGACATTTACATTCACGAGGTGCATCTAAAATGAGACCATTGATTGCTGTTACGTGTCATGACCCACGCTTATTTTGCACTTATCTTCCAAGCATGACCGGCATTTGCAGGCATTTGAATGTAAAGCTCTGGCTTTCCATTGCTTTTCAAGGGTTGCCAGATTTGCGTAAAAAACAAAAACAATGACCATTCAAAAAAGGCCAGAACACTGCAGCACAGCAGACATGTCAACACTGCCTATATCTGACTAGCGTTTCTGCGCAGGCATGAACGATCATGTCTATAGTACATTTATTTCAGAATTTCAATTCAGCAGTTAAAAAAATGTTAATACAAATTATTAGACTGAAAAAGTAACTTGAGTTACTTGAAAAACAAAATAACTCAAGTATTGAAATGTACGTTTATAAAGTAAGTGCATTATTTTTCTCATTACTTAAATAGTCATCACCATCGGCGGTCACTTGTAGTCGAGTATGACTGTCCTCCTTCTTGGTCCTTGTGGGTCTTCAGATGAGCATATAGAGGCCGATCTTGGACCTGATTGTTCCTGTGCAGTGTAGGGCAGGTGAAAGTGGTGGTGGGTTTGGACCGGGCCTTTTTGGTTGATGCTCTCTCCTTTCTGAGTCTGCGTTTGTGTTCTGCTGCGTGGTGGAGCTCTTCATTATATAGTGCAGCACCCTCATGGACAAGGTTTCTCCATGTCGCCCTATTTTTTGACATGTACTCCCAAGTCTTAAGGTCTATGTGGAACTCTTTGAGGTTTGTTTTAATGTTGTCCTTATACCTCTTCTTTTTGCCTCCTGGTGCACATTTTCCTTCAGCAAGCTGGGAGTAGAGGACTTGTTTTGGAAGGCGAAAGTCAGGCATACGGACAACGTGACTGGTCCATCTGAGCTGGTGTTGAGCGATGGTAGCAGTGATGGTGGGGATGCCAGCCTCCTTCAGGACGCTTGTGTTGGTGCGTCTATCCTCCCAACTGATCCTGAGGATTTTCCGGAGGCATCTCTGGTGATATGCCTCTAGCGCCTTTAAGTGCCTACTGTATGTGGTCCAGGCCTCTGATCCATACAGTAGAGTGAGTAGCATTACGGCTTTGTAGACCAGGATTTTGGTCTTTGCCAGAAGGTCGCAGTTCTCACTGAGCCTTGAAAAAGCCCCACTGGCACAGCTGAGGCAGTGGTGTATTTCAACGTCAATGTTGGCTTTTGATAATAGGAGGCTGCCCAGATATTGGAAGTAATACACATTTTCCAATTTGATGTTGTCAATTGAGATGTTTGGGGGCAGGACAGGAGAACTGTTTGGTGGTGACTGATTTTAGTCTTTTTTATGTTGATGGCTAAACCCAGCTGTTTGTATGCTTTTGTGAAGTCAACCAGAATACACTGTAGGTCCTCTTCTGAGAAGCTACAAGGGCGTTGTCGTCCGCATACTGCAGCTCCATGATTGAATAGGTAGTGTTTCAACCTTTTGCCCTCAATCGATTGATGTTAAAGAGTTGCCCGTCTGATCTGCACATAATCTTGTCTCCCTGGGGCAGATGTTTACCTGTGAGATGGAGGATAGCAGCAATGAAGATGGAGAACAGTGTTGGAGCAATGATACATCCTTGTGTGACTCCTGTGTGAACCCTAAAGGGTTCTGTTTCATCTCCACTGCCACTGAGGACTGTAGCTGACATGTTGTCATACAGCAGTCTCAGTACCCGTGTAAATTTTTCTGGGCAGCCAATCTTTGCCAGAACCAGCCAGAGGGCTTGACGGTTCACTGAATCAAAGGCTTTGCTGAGGTCTATGAAGGCCATGTATAGTGGTAGATTTTGTTCCCTGCATTTTTCTTGAAGTTGGCGAACAATGAATATGGTATCTGTAGTGCCTCTGTTTGGGCGAAAACCACTCTGAGACTCTGGAAGGATGCTTTCTGACAGAGGGGTGAGTCTGTTGGCCAAAACCCGAGCCAGGGCTTTCCCTGTGGTGGACAGGAGAGAAATGCCACGGTAGTTACCGCAGTCTGCCTTGTCTCCTTTCTTAAAGATGGAGACAACCAGTGCATCCTTAAGTTGTGCAGGGATTTTCTCTTGGTCCCATATTTTGTAAAGCAGGGCATTGATTTGTTTAAGGAGATCAGGGCCGCCTTCCTTTAGGACTTCTGCTAGAATGCCGTCCGGACCAGCAACCTTGTTGTTCTTCATCTTCCTAATAGCATCCTGCACCTCTTCCAGACTGGGTGGTTCCCCCATGCTCTCATTTATAGGCTGTTGAGGGAGTTTTTCGAGGGCCTCCATCTCAGGAGTGGTATCCCTGTTCAGAAGATCCTCGTAATGCTCTTTCCACCTGTTTGCTATTGCTTCCTTATCTTTCAGCAGCGTGAGCCCATCTTTAGAGCAAAGTGTGGTTAGGAAACGGTAGCTAGGGCCATATACCTCTCTTGTGGCATCAAAGAATCCTCTGGTGTCTCCAGAGTCAGCAAGCTGCTGGATCTCCAGAGCCTTCTTTGTGCACCACTGGTTCATCAATTTCCTAATGTTCAGTTCGACAGCTGCATTCGCTTTAGCATTAGCAGTTCTTTTAACCTTGCAATTGATGTTATTATTGCCCATCATCAGCCAGTCGGGTTCGGAGAGCGCTGCGATGTCAATCTGGAATCTCTTTAGCTCCCTTGAGATGATGGCAGTTCACCTTTCGGGTCGATCACTGGCTTTGATGTCCATGAGGGTCCGCACATTCCAGGCTCTGGATGTGGTAGTCCAGAAAGGAGTTTTAGAGGCAAGCTATTTTTAGGGTACCTTTTCTAACCCCCTCCCCTAGTGAAGTGAGCAGAGTGGATCCTAAATAGGGCTGCCCAGTCATGGGTGCAGCTGCCGAAAAGCACTTTCTGCTTCAGTCCAAGAGCGTAGCGACCTTTTAACACCTACCGCCTGTGTGCCAGGTTGTGGCTGGGAACTCCCAGACTACACTGTCCTGCCCCAGTCACCACTTCCTGGTCGGCACAGGACTTTTTATCCATGATGTAATGTGGGATGGGTTCCCTTTTGGGAGGACGCCTGCGCGTGATATCTTTTAACGTGGGGGAGACTGATGCGCCTGCAGTCACCACACGGTCCATGGCAGAGGGGGGCCAGGTTCCAATGACATGGGAATCCACAACGACTGGAGACCACCCTCTGTTGCAGCCTTCATCCGCCTTCAGTGTCGTTGTGAAATTGTCCATTGTCATCCTCCGCCACATCAGCCGTTGAGGTCTTTGGATCGCGCTTTGTCTGGAACCTCCCCCTCGACCTTACTGCCATGGGTGACCCTACCAGGAGCTGAATCTCCCGGCGGCATTGCTTTCAGGCTCATTGGAACACACAAGGTTCTCCACCATGGCAAGATGGCGATCCAGGGAGAAGAGTTAAATAGTAAGTGTTCTTAAATAGCACTCTGATAACGTACTGCACGTTACTTGTAACGTGTTACCCCAACACTCTTTGTGTTTCCTTTAGTTGGGCTCTTGACTCTTGATTTCTTAAAGGGCCGCAATCCCAGGTGTTTTCTGCAATAAAAATAGTCAGTGGTATCCCCATAATGTGTCTTTCAAGTTTCTGCTCAAAATACACCACATATCTTTCATTACAAGATGTTGAACATGACCATTTGTGGCTGCAATGGAAACGCACCGTTTTTGTGTGTGTCTCTTTTAATGCAAATGAGCTTCTGCTCCCCTCCCCTTTATGCAAAATAGGAGGTAGAGCACTTACACATGTGCTTTGGATGACATCAAGACAAGCAATATGGAGGAAAGCGCAATTACATCTGTAAAGCCCTATTCAACCAAAACCAAACAATAACTGCAATAAAGATCACCATAATGCCTTCTTCAAAAATATGAATTAAATGGAAAAGAAAAACACATAGATAGAACAACATTTGCTGACAACTTGCTGTATGAAATGTTCGCCATTGATGATTAATCAAGATTTCAGATTCAAGTCACCAATGCTTGCGTACAGGACTATCAATGGATCTGCACCGGCTTACTTTCACACTCTCCTGCACTCCTACACCCCATCAAGATCCCTGCATTCACCAAACCAGCGGCGTCTTGTATTGCCTTCCCATAACGGCAGTAAATCGCTCTCCCGCTCATTCTCATTCACAACTCCTTCCTGGTGGAACATTCTTTCTCTCAACATGTAGTGGTCTAGCTTTTGTTGAAACCAGTAACTTTGTATTGGCACCTAATGTATTATGGCTCCTGTATGACATATCGCTTATTGCTCCTAAACTCTTCGTAAGTCGCTTTGGATAAAAGCGTCTGCTAAATGACTAAATGTAATATGGAAATGTAATCATGTGCATGCAAATAACAGACATAAACATGGATATAGGCAAAAACATGCATTCAGAGTACTTGTATATGACAGACAGGTATGTAAAGATCAGCAACCAGGTGTTATTACGTTGTGAGTAGCAATTTCTGCGTAACCTCATTGTCTTATGGTCACAAATGCGCACTCTGTTTCTATCCGCTCTAAGTATTTTCGCACTTAGGACGTACGTGAAAACACTGAACTCACGAGAAAGACACTGCTATAACTTCCTTCTTTGTAATGAATAAGCTTTACAGAAATTATGTCGGTCACAAGTCTTCTGAACCGATGGGCACGATGTGTTTTACCAGTAATGTTATGACACAACACCTGTCTTTGGACCAATGTCTCAAAGTCTCAGGATTAGCGCGAACATGTAAACAACAGCCGCTAGCATGCGATTTAAAAACGATACTTACTTCTTGCGGAGATGAAGCTTGATAGCGATCAGCTGGTACTGATCCACTCTTGACAATCAGTTTCTGGCAGAAACTGGAACTATGCGCTCATAAGGCGGAGTCTGTGAGCGGTCATGGGCGGGAGTAATCAATGTGACATCATTACAAAAAGAAGAATAGATGGATGTGTATAATAACAGGGTGTTTCTACACACACGCTGGTTTCTGGTAGAAAAATAATTAAAAGTGCATTTTCTGGCTCAGCTCCAACCTGTTCATCTGACCCACATGTGTTTCTTAACTGTGATGTTTATTATTGTTGTCTTATGATCATGTTTTGTGAAGTGAAGGTTTGTTGTCACTCACCACTGAAGCAGATGAACTGTGAGGGCACATTACAGTCCTGCTGACGCCATCTTCCATTTCTCATAACAGCACAATTATTTGTGTCAGTTGATGGTTCAGTTTCCCAGTTCAGATATTTCACAGGATCACCCAGAGACCACTTCCATTTATTACCATCTGTATTCTTCAGTCCAATCCAGACATACAGATTGTTATTGACAGTGTTCTTCAGCTGGTTCATGTCATTGATGTTGGTGACTGTGGCCAGATCTGTGTAGTTCTCTCTGCAGTATCTCTGAGCTTCAGTCCAGTTCTTCTCAATGTTTATATAGTGATAGCGGCGCTGAGAGCATTCAGATAATGAACAGAGAGCTGAAAGAGAGAGATTTATTCAAACACATTCACTCAGAGCTGATCTAAGCAGGGGTGGATGTACATCACACAATCATCTTTTACTGACGCAACATTTGTGTTGAAGAAGCAGATTCTGACAGATTTGAGCCTGTTAGTGCATAAAACTTGACTGAGTGAAAGGAACAAGAGAACTAAAAAATGTAAGATAAGTGAAGTTTTTTACAGTGTACAACAACAAAAGACCACAATATTGGACATCTGTGGACGTATTTCTTCCTACTTTAAGAGAATACATGTGCGATTGGTTTGTTTGGAAACAACATTTGTAAGGATTTGAATTTTAACCCCCATCACAACACTGCTCACAAAAATAAGCCTGAAAGGACTCATGTGACAGCCACATTTGGATACAGAGAGTTGTTGGCCAAGAGCTTCAGGCAAACTACATTTGAATGAGCTGAACATGTGAACGTATCGTTTTAAATAACAAACTTACTTTCAATTTTAGGTGAACTGACCCTTTAAATGTTAAGCAAATAAACAAGTACAGTAAATTATTTCATTATTAGAATTTATTATTAGAAAATAGATTTAACTATTTGCATTTAAGATAGTCAAACCACAACCTAAAAACACTTTTAAGACACACATATGTTGTAGTGAAGGTCTGAGGAGAATTGAATGTTTGGCATAGCAATACTTGGTAACCATTATGTTTATTCACAGTAAGATGTTTTAAAACATATTTATTGTCATAAGAAATAATGAAAACTCACACTTCTATTAATATAATATCAATGGACTGATGGAATAAAGAGGAATAAAGCTAAGTGAGTCCGGGGACACGATCTGAGAGCCTCATCATATTAGAAACATCATTTTTTGCTTTTTCCGAACGTCATTGTTCCGACCCAGAAACAGAAAACACACATGAGATGAGATAACATCAGATGTTGACATCAGTACTTACTTTGTTGTTTTCAGGGCTGTCACGCATTGGGCGTAAGACTCACTCATTTGACTCTGTTGGCACGCTCTCACACCACACATCTGTTTTCTCACGCAGGGCCGTACATCGATGTGACCGCCTTCCTCAAATAAGGTCTCAGGTCAGGCCGGGGGAAGTCGCATCACGGGCTTCCAAACCCCTCTGGAAGCATGAGACCCCCAGCGCAGAGTGAGTGCGGTCATTGATCTCAAACAGGGGACGGCTGAACAACTCGCTGATTGTAGTACGAAAGTCTTCCAGACCTGTTTTTTTAAAGTCATGCCTAAAATGTATAAGTTTGTTGCTTTAAATATATATATATTAAAGTAACACACCACACTCGTGTTGAAAAACGTATGAATTTAAATTACATGTCAATTTTGCATCCAATTTATTCACATAAATCCAACATAAAATGTAAAATGTTTGTTTAAGCTTCACCATCATGTTCTGTTTACGTGAACAAATTAAATAAAGTTTATGTGAACAAATAAAGTGAGATTCAAGGTCGTGTGATGCATCATCTTTACTCTTTTACTCAAATAAGTTATTGTTGCTTGCTTTATATAACTCTTATCCATCTTTAATTCTGGTAAATAAATGGTCAAAAACATCATTTAATTAATAGCATTTAATGTGTTGCAATGGCTCCATGAGTCAAAGAAACATCCGATCCGATCTTAATACAAGCAGAAAAAAACAGTCCTTAACATATCAAGGCAACTTGACCTCAGTTTCATTGCTTAAACTGGACCTTCTACTAGTTAGGTTTGTTTTCAACATTAAACAGTATTTTACCATTTTCAAGGTATCAACTTCTGCTGTGTCTCTTATTATCTTGCATTCGCTGGCTGACACACATCAGAAATGCAAATAAGAGAACGCACACCTTCTTTCTTGAGTGAACAAGTATACAAAATAAGCAGCATGTAAAGTATGAAAATCAGTCTTTCTAGAGAAATAACCAAATGATGGGAGGTGCTGAAGATCTGATGTAATATAATGACATATAAACACACAGAGAGAGAAACAGCAGCAGATTCACCAGAGAAACACACAAGAGATGAAAAGTAAGAACTATTTACACTCTTATTCCTATTCCAATGATTCTTTTGAAATGACTATATTTTTGTGAATTGATCTGAGAATAACTTTTAATGAAACTTTATCAATAAACTGGTTTTCTGAAGAGATACAGTAGTGATAGAATTGTTGACTTTTAACTTCATTGTCTTTTATACGTGACAGAAACTAAGCAAACTTTTATGTCATACTCGCAGATTTATTTGATTTTAAATTTGCAAATGAATTTATGTTGGATGCCAAAATTGTGAACAAACAGAAGTTTAACATTTGAAGTTTTCAATGTGTTTCTTCCCCAGAAATGGCTCAGATTCTATATTTCAGTCTTCTTGTCATTGGTGAGTTTGTGTTTCTGGTTCTATGTTTGATTTACATGTCAGGAGAATTGACACCAGAGTTACCTGTCTGTCTATTAATAACTGTTCTGTCACAGTTTTATTCAATTGCTAGCTTCCCTTTGACACAGATCTGTAGTCACATTTTCAAAACTCTAAACCAACTAGCACAACATCCGTCTGTTGTGACCAGACCATTAACACAATTCATGTTGTTTTCACACAATACTCAGTCGGTTAATAAGTTTCTAAAATGCTTAAATTTTCTTTTCACACAAGCTTACCCAATACCAAAATTATGGATTTTACAAATGTTTAAATACAGCATGACAAAAATGAAGAACTTCTGTTCCAAACCCTTGTAAAAAATCTTCTTCGTCTGCAACAACAGGCGCTTACAGTAAAAGACCTGATACAAATTTTCTAAGTGATAATTGAAAAATATCTGATTCCAATCTCAATCTGAGACAGAGCTAGATGTTGAAGTCTTTCCGTTACATGAGCAAACAAATGTTGAAGATCATATAGATTAAAACTGACATTTATGATTTCTTTATAATTGTCACATTTTCTCATATATCTATCCATATGTATTGATCTATAATAGAAGGATGGTTACATGAGGGATGGCTGGATGATATATGTGTGGATATCTATCTAATATAGACAAATGTACAAACAATGTCAACCTTTAGTTTATTGACAGAAATATCCCAATGAACCCCACCCACTTTTGCTGTAATTGTTTGGTAACGGTAGGTTCTAGAAACACACTTAAAGTGTTCATTTGTAGTAGAGATGGTGTGTGTTGTTTGTGTAAATATAATTAATTAAGCTCAAATACTTTTTGAGTGATTGAGCTAAAACCATGTGCCCCTATCTGCCCTGTCCCCTATAGTAATGGTGATACAGAAAAGAAAAAAACTCTAGACACAAAACTCAAAACAGTCATTATTTGTAACACAGGCTGTCCAGTGTTCAAAACTTTGCAAATTGCGTTCATATCTTTAAAGAGACCTTGCATTTACAGAAGCATTGTTTCAAAATACTAATTTATTATGAAATAGCATAGAAACATTACTTTAGATCACCCATACACAAGATACCCATAGTTTCACTGTGTGTTTGTTAGTTCAATCATTAAATATAGTTTTACAAAATATGTGATTCAGGTTTCATTCATTTACTGTAGACTAGAGAGAATAGTACAGACACAGTGGTATCATTGAAATACTGTAATCTGGAATTTATTGATGAAATAAAATCACAACATACGTTTTCCAAAGGAACAATTTAGATTCAAAAAAAAAAATACAGTATGCTGTAAACTGAAGTGTTCCTCTCTGCACTATGCATCTACGTTTCCATCAACCCGGTCTTGTGGATTTGGCCACAGGTACCCTAACCCTACATCACAATGGATGTTTTCATTCGCTAAACATCTTGGAAAAAATCTTCTGGCATGGCGAATCCAGACCTGACACTGTTCTGCTGTGATGTCATTGCATGCATCATCCATGGCCTGGAGAAGAGTGACTTGTTCGTGAGGGTGCCTATCATAGACCTTCCACCTCCATGTGGAGAAAAACTCCTCAATTGGATTAAGGAAAGGGGAGTATGGAGGTAAATACAGGGTGAGAAATTGTGGATGGGCCTGAAACCATGCTTGGACCATTCGAGCATGATGAAACTGAACATCATCCCAAACTATTACGTAGGTCACGCCATCAGCTCTACAGACCCGATTTAGCTCATCAAGGAAGGCTATGAAGAGAGCTGCATTATATGACCCAACACAAGGTCTGTGTCCAACCACTCCATCTCCTGATATAGCTGCACACATGGTGATATTGGCTCCACGTTGTCCAGGTACTTCGATGGTTGCCCGCTGGCCAATGAAATTCCGACCTCTCCTTCTTGTCTTGGCTAGGTTAAAGCCTGCCTCATCCAAAAATAAGAATTTGTGATGGTTTTCATCAGCATCCAGCTCCATCACCCTCTAAAAAGACAAAAACAATTACTGATTACAATGACATAGAATGTTTAGGGATTTGTTCTCCCCCAAAAACCGGCAAATTGATCATACCTGAACATACTCATTCCTCAGTTGCTTCACTCTATCTGCATTTCTTTCAAAAGGCACATGGTATAGTTGTTTTAAAGACACCTGATGTCTTTTCAGCACCCGTGCAATAGTCGGCAAACTTATGGCTTCCACATTGCTGAATATGTCGTTACTGTCCAAGATGTGCTGCCGAATTTCTCTAAGGCGAATATCATTTCTGACCCGAACCATATTGACCACAGCCTGCTCTTGTTGGTCAGTCAGAATTTTGCTTCTGCCTCCCCTATTTGGCCTAGTCTCTATTCTGCAGGGAGAAAGTCACAGTAAGAACAAATTTACAGAAAGCACATTATACTCTGTGGTACACACTACCATGCTGTACACACTACTTCACTGTTACAGTTTCAAGTAGTGTAAAGTTTAGTGGATTCTGAAGACTTTCTGGTTTTCATTGCGGAAAGTTCTGATGATTGAGGCCACAGATGCACTCATTGTCATGCCATGATTTATGACGTAGTCTACAACCATAGCTCTGATTTCATTCGACACCCTTTGCTGTTGCTGCCGGTGTCTAGGTCTGCGGTCTTGTCCTCTACCACGTTCACCCACACCTCTCAAACGAGGCCCATGGTGACCTCTCTGGTGAGGACTAAGCCCTCCTCTATGACGAGGCCCACGGCCACCTCTCAAAACGGGTGGTTGTCCTCTTCTATTCCTTTCACCACCATGGAATCCTAGCCTTTCACCTTCCACTTCTGGCTCCATGTCCTCACTATGTTGAGTAGGCTACTAGGATACCACTCATCTTACTTATATATGCGTACAAATATGTGAAATCAATCGGCAGTAATGAGTAGTCATTGCTCTAACTCATTAAAACCACACAAGCAATTACGTAAAAGTGACATCTTGCATACAGTTATGTTGAATATGAAAATGTTTTCTGTAAAAGAGGTACGTGGGACCATAGAAACCATATCTGATAAAGAATGAAATATGACTTCCATAGATAATGCAGTCCATCTGGGTCATGTTCTGTGGTAATTGGTGTCAAATGATCTATCCTGAAACTGTCAGAATCTAAACATGGACTCAATTGTTCATCAACTTCCATTAAAGCTTTGCTTCAAGAGTAATGCAACAGTCACTTATCATTTTAAGCAGTTATATCAATTGATAGTTTTATCTTTGTAATGAAATGAATACACACTCAACTCAGATGTAATGTGTGAGTTGCATTTTGAAATAGTAATACTTTGATGTTAAGTTGTGTCATATTGAACAGGTGATTTTTTTTAAATGAACAAATGATCTTAGTTTCATGTGTATTGTATTCAAGCAATTGAAAAAAGTGTTAAGAGTTTTGAAAAATGTACATTTTGATCATTGGTTGTGAGTTTTGTGTCAAGAGTTTTGAAAAATGGCGTCAAGGTTCTGAAATTAGTGCCAAAGTCATTGTAAAAAACTGTAAATAAATCCCACCCCCACGCAAAGGTGTGTCCAAAAGACCTCTTTTCTGCGTCTTTGTTGGTGTCGAAAATATGTCCCTTGAGGGTCCAAAAGTGCAAGCACAGAGGTGTAAAAACCACGCCTATAGCCAGAGATGGGCACAAATAAATAAAAAAGTATTTAGTTGCAAATTACAAATACTTACTCATAAAATGTATTTAAATAAAATACAAAATACTGCTGTGAAAAATATATTTAATTCAAATACAAGTAATTTGTAAATTGAAAATAAAAAAATACTATATTTTTTAACAAGCAATCATTTAAAGTGCGAGAGTAACAGTGGAGTTAGATACATTTCTAAACAGCAGTCCATCAAACACTCAGATTTTAGCAACACATTTACATAAATATGTAGGCCTTCCCGTCATTTTAATATTATTATCATATTTTACTTATCTTATTCTCCCGCGACCAAAGTCCGTTTACAGAAGTCGTGCCACTCGGCGGCCATGATTGCAGAAATAACTGCGACCCGACATCACTAGACAAAGCAAGTCACTCTTAGCTAGCAGATTAATTCTAGCTATTTGCGCAAATCTTTTGTCCTATAACTTTCAGTGAATGATATCTGATAGTAGATTTTACTAGATACTTTACCTTAAAGCACTTTGAGCACAAAATCAGTTTCTTTACTTTCTTTGCTTAAATCAAAGTACGTTAACGTGTCGCAAGCAACCTTTTCCAATCATTCTCGAGGAACTTTCAGACTCTTATATGTAATATATGTATTCATATATTCAAGAAATAAATGAGATAAATGACATAGAATAATAAAATGAAATAAAACAAGAAACAACTGTATGTTTCTATCCCGATCAATCAGGACAAACAATTCCACATTTAACAAACAAGGGCTTTGAAATGTCACCAGGATTGATGTTCGTAATTTTAATGTTCAGGTGTAAGTGCACGATGCAGAGTAACTACTGCTAATGGTGAAAATAGATGAGAATAGAATTGAATATCTTAGAGACTGAAATCAAACAGGACAGAATGTATTGTAGACTCAAAGCGATTTAAATTGGGTAAATAATCAATCATTGAGCCAGCTCAGAAATCTTACTGCATGATATATTGCCTTGTTTCTCTTGTTTTCTTGGTGCAAGTCTGACGTGTTTTAAAATGGGATTTGGTTCTGAGTGGCCGACTGGAGCGCTCATCTCTGTGAGACTAACAGGCTCAAATCTGTCAGAATCTGCTTCTTCAATACAAACGTCGCGTCAGTAAATGATGATTGTGTGATGTACATCCACCCCTGCTTAGATCAGATCTGAGTGAATGTGTTTGAATAAATCTCTCTCTTTCAGCTCTCTGTTCATTATCTGAATGCTCTCAGCGCCGCTATCACTATATAAACATTGAGAAGACCTGGACTGAAGCTCAGAGATACTGCAGAGAGAACTACACAGATCTGGCCACAGTCACCAACATCAATGACATGAACCAGCTGAAGAACACTGTCAATAACGGTCAGAAGGTCTGGATTGGACTGAAGAGAACAGGTGTTTATAAATGGAAGTGGTCTCTGGGTGATCCTGTGAAATATCTGAACTGGGAAACTGAACCATCAACTGACACAAATAATTGTGCTGTTATGAGAAATGGAACATGGCGTCAGCAGGACTGTAATGTGAGGTCACAGTTCATCTGCTTCAGTGGTGAGTGACAGCAAACCTTCACCTCACAAAACATGATCATAGCAATAATAAACATCACAGTTAAGACCAGTGTTTATTTCGTAAACTGAAACTAAGATAAAAAAATGTAAATATATAAACAACTAAAATGAAAGAAAACTAATGATCGTTGTTTAAAACGAACAAAACATTTTTTTATAATAATAATAATTATCAAAAAATAAATCATAGTTTTCGTAAACAATGAGGCCTTTTCCCACTGTGGCTAAATCTGGCTTGACTGTAGAAGCAGCTGTTCAGTACTATAGATAACGCGTTACGGTCATTTGCATGAAGGAGAAGACAGTAGGACGCCTGCCTAGTCGAAGACGACAGAGCACCATTTTGGATCATTTTGGGTTTTCGACTGAAACTGGAAAAGCAAATGTATCGTCTTGGTGCCAGTTAAGATTTGTGGGGTTGAAACAAGGGGAGAAAATCCGATAAAGCAGAAAGTAAATTTGCAATCGAATCACCGCGTGCAGAACAAAAACTTCATGATAAAAGATTCTGAACAGAGGAGTAATAAAAACCATGACGCTAATGACGTTGCAGTCCCGGCGTGAGAAGCAGCTGACTCTGTCATCGTGTAAATGTGTTTATATATACACACGCACACAGACACACACACTGGATTATATCAAAGACTGTATTGTTGTACATTTGGAAAATAAAAAAAAATCTCTTTTTTTGTTTAGATTGACAAGCATACATTAAAGCTTTCATTTGGAAATTGGTCTCTTGTAACTCTGTTGCACTATTATTACTAAAACTGAAACTAAAACATATAAAAACTAAATATAAAAGTGTTAACATAATACAAAGTAAATTAAAACTTAAATGTCAAGAAAAAAACTAACTAAACTGAAATTTGTGGTAAATTTAAAAACTAAGTAATTAATTTTAAAACGCAGAACTAAAATAACACTGGTTAAAACACAGAACGCATGTGGGTCAGATGAACAGGTTGGAGCTGAACTCTACAGGACTGGACACTTGTGATTTAAGCAAATACTCAAAGACAGTCAATGTAACACAGTAGCATCACTGCATCTGACTCCCTTCTCATCTCTGACTTCAGGTGTTTCGAAGGATTTCATTATCTGTGAATTACAGACTTTCCTTCTCAGCTGTGGTGAGTTCTCTGAATTTCATGCATTTACATGTTCAGTGATTTAAATGCCACAAAAAATGATGAGAAAATAAAGATATGTCAATCACAATTTTTTTTTTCGTAATGTGACTTTTTATCAACAGACCAGGGAACTATAAAAGTCCGTTCAGCCAATTTTGGGCGTACAGACCGACAGACCTGCTCTGCTGGAAGACCAGATGACCAGATCTCAAATGTTCAATGCAGTCTGAGTACATCTCTAAGTGTGATGGCCACTCTGTAAGAACAGACAACATTATTAAAGACATATCAGATATTATCAGATAATATTTTATATATTTCTGATATATTTTTTTATAATATGCATTTATGTCACAGATGTGATGGAAAAACGAGTTGTTCTAAGATTGTGAACTCTGAAGTTTTCACTGATCCTTGTGGTGGAACTTACAAATACCTGAATGTGTCTTATGAGTGTGTTGCAGCACCACCAAGTGAGTTTTACCTCTAACTGACACCAAACCCTTACAAAACAGAATACTGAAGTGAAGTTTAAGTGTATTTTAAGTGTTATATATTTAGTATATAATTAACAGTCTGCTAGTAGTGTCCCTATAGGTGTACTATTGTAAAACTGCTTGAGACTAACTGGCCCTCTTCTAAGTTTATGAAAGTGTACTTTTAAGTGTAGTCTAAGTTTAAGTCTGGGGTTTTTAGGGTCTCCCACACAGAATGATTTAGATGTCTCTCGAAAGAGAACCGTATGAACGGGGGATGACGAGGGGGAATCGAGACATGAAAGTACGCATCCTTCAGGTCGATTGCCATGAACCAATCCTGACATCTGATAGACGTCAGAATGCACTTCTGCCGTTCAGGGTACGCAGATCTAGAATGGCCCCACCTTTTTGGGGACAATGGAGTGCGGGCTGTAAAAGAACTCTGGTAGAGGGACGAGCACGATCGCTTCCTTTGCCAGAAGGGTGGCGACCTCGGTCCGAAGCACGGGAGCATCCTTGCCTCTGACTGAGGTTGAGAGGATGCCCTGAAACTTGGGCAGACGTCTGGCTAATTGGATTGCGTAGTCGAGACGGATCGTATCCCGTAGCCACCGTGACGGTTTGGGAAGCTCTTGTCAGGCTCCCAGGGACAGAGCCAGGGGGGCTAGGGGTACAATCTGCTTCCTCGACCTCCCGGGGGGTGGTCGGCAGTGCGAATGTTTGTGATCTGCAAATGCAGACATGCGCGCAACGTGAAAAAAAGACAACATAAGTCCTAATAATCAGTAATATTGTTTCAACTAGAGGCAACAGATGTGATGTTTATAATGGGGTTTATTGTCTTTGTTGAGTCACGACCAGACTTGGTGTAACACTGGTTGATCAAGAAGACTCAAAGCGCTCGTGTTATTTATTATGTGACCATTCCCTGCTGTAATGCGAGCAAGTGTCTATCTCACACAATCTCTGTATGATGTATATGGTTGTTTGTTTATAGTCTTTATATCGTCGTATATAAAAGGTAAAACAGTTAGCTATAGTTTTTAATTATTTATCATCATATTTTTTAAATAAAACCTTACCAATCCTTTACATCCTGCTCAAGTCGCGCTGGCAAAGTTGATGTATTGGCTTGATCGTCTTTATTTTCCGTATCAGATTCGGGCTCAAATTGATAAAAGGAATGACATTTTAACGCCTGTCAGGAGAATTGCGTGGGAACATGATGTTCCGAATATGGTAAGAGGCGTTACATTTCTGTGAAACACTTGCTGTATTCGACCAATCACTACGCACTGGTTAGTTGGCCAATCATAGCACACCTCGCTTTTCACAGCGTTGAGCTTTGTAAAAAATCAGCGCGTTCCAGAGAGGCGGAGCAAAGAGGAGAATCAAACATGCACAGTATGTGGAAAATACAGCGTTTTTTAACCCTAAATCGTATATACACGTTACATAACATCTAAAACAAACCGTAATATTAGGTTTGGCCGTGTCATATCACCCCTTTAAATACTTTAGCTGGCACTGGACACGCCTTCAATTACCTCCCAATAACACGCAAAACCAGCACGAGAACAAACACGACTTTAACACGTCACACGGCGGCAGTAAACAAAGCAGATAAACTGCGTTTTAACTCAATAAGACAGGATTAATCAATTACACTTAGGAGCTTCAGTTGAATCTTCAGCTGCAACAAAATGCTTCTCCCACTTTTTGCTTGGCACGTGAACAAGTTAAGCATTTATCAAGACTTTTAGATGAAATATGTTTCTGTAGATTGACATCTGAACTGTAAGTGTTGTAATGAATGAAAATCATGAGACTTGAGTCTTTATTTCCTTCAACAGACAGCAGTAAATCATACATCATTGACACTTCTAGTAGAACATGGAGAGACGCTCAGAGATTCTGCAGCAGAAAGCATCATACTGATCTGACCAGTTTGAGGAACCAGACGGACAATCAACTGATCAGCAACATCATTAATGATCCTCAGATGTCCGTCTGGATTGGTCTGTTCAGAGACTCGTGGGAGTGGTCAGATAACACTGACTCCGCCTTCAGATTCTGGGACTCTGGTGAACCTAGTGCTGGTGGTTCTGAAGATTGTACAATGACCAATATGAATAATGAGGGGAAATGGCATGATGTATCCTGCAGTGACTCTTACACGTATGTGTGTCATGAAGGTGAGTTAATAAAAGTCAATGTGTGTGTTTGAAGACAGAAGTTTCTTCATGATGAAACTGATCTCAGTTCAGTGTTTTGTTGTCATGTTCAGTTGTTTGTGTTTATTGTGTGTTCAGATGAGCTGATATTGATCCAGAAGAATCTGAGCTGGACTGAAGCTGTGAGATACTGCAGAGAGAATCATGTGGATCTGGTCTCAGTGGATTCACAGGAGATTCAGCTCATGGTGACTGAAGTTCTTCATCGGGCCTCGACTGCTGAGGTGTGGCTGGGGTTATATTATTACTGCTCTGTGGGGATCTGGCTCTGGGTCAATGAAGACATTGTGTGTTATCAGAATTGGGCTCCAGGGAATAAAACAGCAGTGGACAACTCTGAGAGTGAAGTGAGATCTGGAGCGGTTCAGTCTGGAGGAGATCATCTCTGGATCAGCCTTCCTGGATCTCGCAAACTCAACTTCATCTGCAGAAGAAAAGAGAAATAAAGAGACTTTTTTCTTCCTTTGTTAACTTTCTGGTTTTGTTTTTTAGCAATAGGGCGCATTTAACTGACAGGGATCAGGGACTGTATTTTAGAGGAAGGAAGACTTAAAGTTAGTTTATTTCAATAAATTTGCATTTATTACATCGTTTGGGTTTCATACATTTATTGTAATAAGGTACTTGAGGCTAGTGCTTTATCGTGAATATATCATGACCGAAAGGGGTTTTCTGCTTCACATAGCACCTTAAATTATTCCTTAAGATTATTCTGTACTTGAGGTGAAATCTGGTGAAGGTTGACTTCCATTCTGCATGTGTTGGATTCACGTAATGGTGATGGATCAGTTTAAATAAACTCGGATCTACAGACTATGTTTTCTCTCCTGACTTTTCACTCCACCTGCAATCGTCAGTTATTAAAAATGTTTAGATGTATTATATATAAGTGGCAGCATATTGATGCAGACTAAATGTGGCACTTTAAACTGAAATTAACTGAAATAATGACATTTTATTCGCATTTGAAAATGCACAAATGAAAACATTCTGCTTCCACCAGCCAGCACAGTCATGTGGGTCTCAGGCAGTTTTGTCCACGGGTTTCACGTAAGCCCCACATGGGTCAGCCCGGATTAAATGAACACTGCTTAGTGTGCATACGACAGGCTGCTAAATGTAACACTGAATGTTGGAGTGAATGAGATAATGAAGTGATGACAAGCAGAATCGCTGAAGGACAGAGAAACAACAAAAACAGAAATATATGAAACAGAAGAACTGACTTCAGCCACAGCCTTTGATGAAATCAAGTGAAGATTTCATCAACAGAAAACATTTCATCTTCACAAACACTTTTACCATCTTCACTTACTGCAACACTTTTTTCAGTTGTTTGAGAATAAACTGAGGTTAAAGGTCAAGTGTATGAAATTGAATGGCATCTAGCGAATGGCATCATGTTGCGAATTGCAACCAATGGCTCACTCCACCCCTCCCTTTCGAAGCCCATTGGCTGCACAGGAGTAAGATGTCATCACATTTTCATTTATTTGCCGAATGTGAAAACTTATTTACAAAGGTCTCTGTAAAGAAGTTTGTCTGTTTAGAGCTACTGTAGAAACAACATGGTGAATTCCATGTGAGGGGACCCGAGTTGTATAATCATATACTGTGTGTCAAAACGTCAAAGGTCAGTCAACCTGTCAATCAATTGCTACTTTTCATGGCCTGTCAGTCTTGATGACTGTTATGATGACCCCCCATGGGGTCCGGCCGGGCTTAGCCCGAAGGAGTGACGTGGGGCCACCCTCCCGTGGACCCACCACCTGCAGGAGGGACCGTAAGGGGCCGGTGCAAGGTGGATCGGGCGGCAGTCGAAGGCGGGGGCCTCGACAACCCGATCCCTGGACGCGGAATCTAGCTCTAGGGACATGGAACGTCACCTCTCTGATGGGGAAGGAGCCTGAGATTGTGCGTGAGGTTCAGAGATTCCGACTAGAAATAGTCGGGATCACCTCTACGCACAGCTTGGGCTCTGGAACCACTCTCCTCGAGGGAGGATGGATTCTTCACCACTCTGGAGTTGCCCATGGTGAAAGGCGGCGGGCTGGTGTGGGTTTGCTTATAGCCCCCCAGCTCAGCCGCCATGTGTTGGAGTTTACCCCGGTGAACGAGAGGGTCGCTTCCCTGCGCCTTCGGGTCGGGGATAGGTCTCTCACTGTCGTGTGCGCCTATGGGCCAAATGGCAGTGCAGAGTACCCGGCCTTCTTGGAGACTCTGGGAGGGGTGCTGGAAAGCGCCCCGACTGGGGACTCCGTCGTTCTGCTGGGGGACTTCAACGCCCACGTGGGCAACGACAGTGACACCTGGAGGGGCGTGATTGGGAGGAACGGCCCCCCTGATCTGAACCCGAGTGGTGTTCTGTTATTGGACTTCTGTGCTAGTTACAGTTTGGCCATAACGAACACCATGTTCAAGCATAAGGGTGTCCATCAGTGCACATGGCACCAGGACACCCTTGGCCGGAGGTCGATGATCGACTTTTGTAGTTATTTCATCTGACCTACGGCCGTATGTCTTGGACACTCGGGTGAAGAGAGGGGCGGAGCTGTCAACTGATCACCACCTGGTGCTGAGTTGGATCCGATGGCGGGGGAGAAAGCTGGACAGACTCGGCAGACCCAAACGTACTGTGAGGGTCTGTTGGGAACTTTTGGCCGAATCCCCTGTCAGAGAGATCTTCAACTTCCACCTCCGGCAGAGCTTCGACCAGATCCCGAGGGAGTCCGAGTGGACCATGTTCTCCACCTCCATTGTCAACGCGGCCACTCGGAGCTGTGGCCACAAGGTCTCCGGTGCCTGTCGAGGCGGCAATCCCCGAACCCGGTGGTGGACACCGGAAGTAAGGGATGCCGTCAAGCTGAAGAAGGAGTCCTATCGGGCCTGGCTGGCTTGTGGGACTCCCGAGGCAGCAGACAGGTACCGACAGGCCAAGCGGACTGCAGCCCGGGTAGTTGGGGAGGCAAAAACCCGGGCCTGGGAGGAGTTCGGGGAGGCCATGGAGAAGGACTATCGGTCGGCCTCGAAGAGATTCTGGCAAACCGTCCGGCGCCTCAGGAGGGGGAAGCAGTGCCCTACCAACGCTGTTTACAGTGGAGGGGGGCAGCTGTTGACCTCGACCGGGGATATCATCGGGCGGTGGAAGGAATACTTCGAGGATCTCCTCAATCCCGCCGTCACGTCTTCCATTGAGGAAGCAGAGGCTGAGGGCTCGGAGGCGGACTCGTCAATCACCCGGGCTGAAGTCACCGAGGTAGTCAAGAAACTCCTCGGTGGCAGGGCACCGGGGGTGGACGAGATCCGCCCTGAGTACCTCAAGTCTCTGGATGTTGTGGGGCTGTCTTGGCTGACACGCCTCTGCAGCACCGCGTGGCGGTCGGGGACAGTGCCCTTGGACTAGCAGACTGGGGTGGTGGTCCCTCTTTTTAAGAAGGGGGACCGGAGAGTGTGCTCCAACTATCGGGGATCACACTTCTCAGCCTCCCCGGGAAAGTCTATGCCAGGGCACTGGAGAGGAGAATCCGGCCGATGGTAGAACCTCGGATTAAGGAGGAACATTGTGGTTTTCGTCCCAGTCGTGGAACGCTGGACCAGCTCTATACCCTCTCCAGGGTGCTGGAGGGTTCATGGGAGTTTGCCCATCCAATCCACATGTTTTTGTGGATTTGGAGAAGGCATTCGACTGTGTCCCTCGCGGCATCTTGTGGAGGGTGCTCCGGGAGTATGGGATTCGGGACCCTTTGCTAAGGGCTATCCGGTCCCTGTACGACCGGAGCAGGAGCTTGGTTCGCATTGCCGGCAGTAAGTCAGACTTGTTTCCGGTGCATGTTGGACTCCGGCAGGGCTGCCCTTTGTCGCCGGTTCTGTTCATAATTTTTATGGACAGAATTTCTAGGCGCAGCCAGGGGCCGGAGGGCGTCGGGTTTGGGGACCACATGATTTCATCTCTGCTCTTTGCGGATGATGTCGTCATGCTGGCCCCATCAGACCAGGACCTTCAGCATGCACTGGACGGTTTGCAGCCGAGTGTGAAGCGGCTGGGATGAGAATCAGCACCTCCAAATCTGAGGCCATGGTTCTCAGTCGGAAAAGGGTGGCTTGCCCACTTCAGGTAGGTGGAGAGTTCCTGCCTCAAGTGGAGGAGTTCAAGTATCTGGGGGTCTTGTTCACGAGTGAGGGAAGGATGGAACGGGAGATTGACAGACGGATCGGTGCAGCTTCTGCAGTAATGCGGTCGCTGTACCGGTCTGTCGTGGTGAAGAAGGACCTGAGCCGCAAGGCGAAGCTCTCGATTTACCGGTCAATCTACGTTCCTACTCTCACCTATGGTCATGAGCTGTGGGTCATGACCGAAAGGAAAAGGTCCCGGATACAGGTGGCCGAAATGAGCTTCCTCCGCAGGGTGGCTGGGCGATCCCTTAGAGATAGGGTGAGAAGCTCGGTCACTCGGGAGGAGCTCAGAGTAGATCCGCTGCTTCTCCACATCGAGAGGGGCCAGCTGAGGTGGCTCGGGCATCTTTTCTGGATGCCCCCTGGACGCCTTCCCGGGAAGGTGTTCCGGGCATGTCCCACCGGGAGGAGACCCCGGGGAAGACCTAGGACACGCTGGAGGGACTATGTCTCCCGGCTGGCCTGGGAACGCCATGGTGTCTCCCCGGAAGAGCTGGAAGAAGTGTCTAGGGAGAGGGAAGTCTGGGCATCCCTGCTCAGACTGCTGCCCCCGCGACCCGGCCCCGGATAAGCGGAAGAAAATGGATGGATGGATGGATGGATGGATGGACTTTTGTTGTTGTATCCCTGTCGCTAGTCTCAGCCTCAGACATCACACCCATGATCCGATGGCTGAACGTCTGATGCATATGGCAAACTTTTCTGAAAACACTTGAGCGATTTCGAAGTCGATGTCTGATTGGTTAAATTCCACAGAATTTCTGGCAGACGTGTGTGTCGCGTTCTTTAACGGTCCGGCGGGAAACAAAACAAAGAATTAGAAAGCTTCCGTGTTCACATCAGTGACGATGAGCGTTCATCAAGACCGGCTAAACGCTGCTTTTTTAAATGAATGTGAGGTTCACGGGATAGACTCCTTAAAAGACATCCAAGAGTTTTGTTTGAGGCACTTGGTGGAGTCTTAAAGAGATATTTTAACTTGTTTGCCGACTGGATATGTCAAAATTATTATCTTTCAAGCGTGGCCGACCGTCACCCAGAATTTGGTGGGTTTCCATAAAGATAAAATTTTGCCAGTTGTTTGCCCTCTCACATCTATTTTGGAAGATCAAGTAAAGTACCTCAATGAGACGGGGATATCCGCCACATATGCGGGCAAAGATGAAAGAACAGACGCTGACATAGGAGTTGGACGGTTTAGTATTGTGCTTGGTTCTCCAGAAGTGCTTGTTGGAGTTAAAAAGTGGAGAGATATGCTCCAAAAAATGTTTACTGGGAACGTCTTATTGGCATGGCTGGCGACGAAGTGCACACCGTTGTACAATGGTAAGTAACGCTATTGTTTTTTCAGATGCCAAGTAGGCTATGTGTATTTTCTGTATTAATGTCAGGATCCTGTCCTACCTTTCCTGAGTTTTCGAGCCTTGTGGATAGGGTCGTGACAGTACCATGTCTTGTGTGTTATGTCTTGTGTGGAGACACGTGTCGGTATGTTTGGACATTTCGGCGCTTGTCCTCCTGTCTTTCGTTTAGCTCCGCCCCCTTGTTTCTCCGTTAGTGTTTCATCTCCCTCACCTGTCCCATTATCTTCCCGCTAATGTTTAGTCTTGTCACCTGCCCGTCTCGGTCCTTGTGTACTTATCCTTCATTAGTCTTTCCCTTTATAAGTCGTGTTTTAATTCCCAGTCCTCGTCGGTGTATTGTTCCATGTTCTTGCGTTTTACTCGCCCTTGTTCTATGCCTGTGGATTACGGTTTGCTGTGGACTTTCTCTTTTCATGTTGGATTGATTATTTTGGATTTTTCTACGTGTTTGTTTTTTCCCCCTTGTGGGAAGTTATTGGTTTGAAGTTTTATATTATTTATCGTGCTTTTCCCCCATCGAGGTTGTTTGTTTTGTGTTTTATAATAAAGTATTTTGGTTTACCCTTCACCTGCCTGCATTTGGGTTCTGTCGTACTATTTCGTGACAATTAATGCATAAAACTTACTAGACAGCTGTTTTATTTGTTTGGTTATATTCCGTGTATTGACATGTGTGTTTAAGTTAAATTGCAGCTGCATCATGTCACCAATAATAACAAAAATTTTGTCATTTTTTACAGTACCGTTATTCTAGACTGTAAGCATTTGAACCATTAAAGAACGAATACATTGCATTAATGGAATAATAAATCAGTGACAAAAAGCCTGTTATTACACCATTTGTGTATCTGCTGCAGGGGGGAATGCCATGGCACTGATGCCCCTTCAGGAAGTGATGTGGTTTGGTTGGTGAGCTGAGAGCCCTCCTGCCTGTCTCTTTACCAGTACTGGCCCTAACTGCTACAGCCTCTTTATCAACACGCAAGAAAATAAAGAAGCACTTCTGACTTCAGAAGTGCTTGGAAGTTGTCAGAAGCCCTGATCGGAGCAACATCAGACTTGGAAAGAAAAGAGTGTCTTACGATGCAACAAATACATTTTCTTGGCTCGTCAATGAACTTGCAGTGAAGAGTCCACATGCTGCACGTACTGTTATTTATTGCAAATCCATATCAGACGGTTCATTGTGTTTTATGATGTGTTTCTTGATTCCTTTGGACAAAGATCAGTTGGCGCTAGTAATGTGTCATCCCACAGAATTGTTGACATGCTTCATTCAATGACATCTGATAATGTAAAGAAACACATTGTTCAGTCTATCGATGATCCTGAGTCTTGTCTCAGAGTGGTGCTGGCAACAACTGCTTTGGGAATGGGAGTAGATTTCAAATTGTACAGCACATAGTTCAGTATGGGCCGCAAAGAGACATTGAAACACACATGCAAGCATATGGGAGAGCAGGTAGAGATGGCTCTCCGGCCCATTCTCTCATTCTGTATCATGGCACGCAGCTTATTTGTATTTTACAAAAAATGTGTGAATATGTAAATAATGACAGTTCTTGCAGAAGAACACAACTACCTGTTTGATGGTGAGATTGTGCAGCCACTTGCTTTAAAACATGCCTGCTGTGACAACTGTGCTAAGATGTGTCAGTGCAAGGACAGTTGTCAATGTCAAATAATTTTGTATTCTTTATTTAAATACACTGATTAGTTTTTTTTAGGTAATTCATGTATATTTACTTCATTTGTTTATATTACATATTTCCAAATACATTTTTCCCAAACAAACAATAAAAAATATTTGGTTCAGTATGAAGGGTTTTTTAACATGCACCAAATGTTCTTTTTCTCACTGCCAATAAAGACATGCTCGACACAGTTCTACTGGTTAGAATTGTAGTTTTTATTATTTGTAGACATGAAATAGGCATAACAAAGAAAAGTTGGTCTCACTTTATTTTACAGTGCCCTTGTTACAGTGTAATTATACATTTATGTACTGAGTAATAATAATTAACTACATGTACTTACCATAGGGTTAGGGTTTGGATTAGGGTGTGGTTTAGGTGTAGTTACATGTAATTGTGCATAATGTATGGTAAATACTATTGTTACTATGTGTAACAAGGGCACCGTAAAATAAGGTGTTACTGAAATATCTTTTTTTCATATACCAATGTTTAAGCAACATGCATTTGTATCATCTTCAATTTACATTTAACAAAAGTGATTAAACAATGTAGAAATACTGGCCTTTTTTAATCAAAAGCTTTTATGTATTTATATACACAGTACTCTGCCCTGTATTTTAAAAAAAGGCACCATCTTGTCAAAATATGTACAGTCCATATACTGTTTGATATACATTTTTCGCTTATTTTCCCATATTCATCCAGTAATATGTTTGGATTTAAGGTTGTGAAGAGGATTTGCTTTGCAGGATGGAAAGGAAGCATAACACCTTCCTGGTGCGATTGGTAGATTTGTTGATGTTTGAGTACAGCAACCATGGCATTAATGTCTTCCTCCTTGGATGTTTTCCTGATTCTGGTGATAGCTGTACATCTGCATCAAAATTGTCAATGATCTTTTTCTGCTTTTGAAGTGTTCTGCTAATGTGTTGAGCATTTTGGAAATGTACATTTGCACCCATGTGTGAGACAGCATCCTGTGTGTATCGAACATAACGTTCACAGTTTAGATCCAAAGCCACATTGTTGCCAGCACCCCCAGTTACATTTACAGTTCAGTTCCACATCAGTCTGTGGGCAACTCGTGGACTCTGCAGTGCTTGAAGATCAAATTGTAATTTCAGTGCCTCCAAACTGTACGTGTGTCTCTATGGGCCTCTTTAAAATGAAGCATTTTACATTTCCAAAGACGGCAGGTCCTTTACCGTCCCCTTCTCTCACAGAGTCTTGGAAGTCACGCTCCAACAGGGCCATCTTTTAAAAGGCACTGTGGTAATTGAAGACAGAATCTTCGTACTCTTCAACGGCATTGACAGCATTTTTTTCTTTGTGATCACACAAAGAAATGCCATGTTCCCTCTTAAAACGTTCTGAGATTGCCTTGCAACATGTCATGAAATTCAGGAGGTTCATTGAGAATGTATGTGCCAACAATGCTTAGGAGTTGTTCATCAAACCAATCTTGCATTTCTTCACTTGAAAGAAAAACTGGCATTAATGCCGGCATGTCCTCCTTTGTGTGTATTGAAAAGTGATGGATACCCGCAGCAATTATGGATCCATCCAACACATCTTGAATGAAAGTGTTGCATGGCATGTAGTTGTCCCCCAGGAATGATGTATTGGCATTTGTCCTGTGGAGAACATTTCTGGGGTGAAACAAAGAACCGGAATCACACCGGAATCACATCTACAACTGGAATTGTAGATTTCTTAAAGATTACATCAATGAAGTTTATGGAACAAGGAAAGTCACATAACTGAAACCAGCCCGCCCAATATCTCAAATAAAGAATCTTCATTTGCTTTTGCTCTGATGGCAGCATCAGCATTCTGCTTGGTCAGCTGGTCACCAGCTAAAATCACCTGGACAACTGGCTTAGAAACCACACTTACGTTTTCTTCCCGGGAGGTGTAGGGAACATACCGCTCGTTGATGTACTGCAACGCTTTCACCATATCGGCAGAAGACTTCTCATCCACCTCAAGAAGTCCCAGGGAGTGCTTTCTGTTTTTTGTGACATGATGTCAGTGTATATGCCACTGTACATTGTTGGAAGTGCAGCAAAATGCTGAACAGGAACCCGACCAACCAATTCTTTGTTTTCACTACATAGCCTCTGTCTGTCGTCCAAGTTCGGAAACAATTCTGAGAGTGGTACGTCCATGACTGACACAAAGCACTGTCTGGGCAAGAATCAGCAATCACCCGTTCATGGTTTCCCACCATCAGCAGCCAATGAAAGTCCAAACGTTGATGGCTAATGGTGTGGTGTTACTGTCAGGTCCAACTTATCAATGGCGATCTGCACTGGTGCCCTAGGTGTGTGTTCCTGAAGACAAAAGAAAAATGTGTTTAAAAACTTGAACTACAATTACACTCTTATACTTTTTCATTGGGGAATAAGTTAACTTTTTGAATATTTTTGGATACTTAAAAATACATTTAAATGGATGATACAAAACGTAAAGACAACCTATGTAATATGCCTTCGATTATATGACGGCAGTAAAAAATATGATCTCAGTGATATTGGTCAACTGTCTGGATGTTTACACTCTACAAGACAAATACACGAATAATGACATTTCTTTTATATTCCAGAATTCACACAATTCTCTAATCTTATTGAATCTATCAATAGATCTTTTTTTTGCACCATCATGTCTCAACACCAATGAATTTCTGTACATTGAAGAGGTCATGAACTTTGATCTTGCTTTAAGAAGTCCAGCCATTGTCACCTCAGGCTTCTTTTTACTCCAGGGTCGTCTTTTCTGTCTTTTTGCCTCTTTAGTTCTATTTGTTGTGAAGTCTGTTGCTGCACTTGCAGATTGTAAGAACTGCATAAATGTAGGTGCTGCAGTCTTGCATTCAACCAATACTCTGTCACGTTTAAAGTCAGTGAGGTGTGATCGGTAGAGTCTTTTGCTAGAGACTGGAACTTGGTGCTTGTTAAGACTGTGCATTCCTTAGCAACTTGCTGGAGGACAACATCAATGACCGACTCGGACTGCCCAGTAATTTTCATTATATTTTTGGCCAAAGCACTGTGACGTCCTTTGGTAATATTATTTAGAAAGATTTTCATGGGACTCTTTAAACTTCTTGTCTGCTGCAATTTCTTCGACGAGCTCTCTGTAACAGTTTTGCAACTTACAGTCTTCAGTACAGATGCAGACGAAGTGTTTGCATCAGGTCGTGGTGTATCAGTGGTGTTGTCAGAGGAAACATTGCTATCTCGGTGATGATCCCGCCGCTGTACCCGGGCCACAACGCTACTCTACCCGCTGCTGTGACTGGGAGACGGCTAATGTAACGTATTACCAGTAGAGACCATCAGATACCATCATGGTTTCCATTAAAACCATTCTAACCATTAAAAGGTTAAACATATTATTTTAGCAGGGTGGTGTGTCTGGTGTGTCCAGTTAAGTACAATAAACTATTTTTTTTTACATCACATCATGTGACCTCTTACCTTAACACTTGCTGTGTCTCCCGATGCAGCAAAACGTCTCGGGTTACGTCTGTAACCCTTGTTCCCTGAGAAGGGAACGAGACACTGCGTCGCCACAGCAACGCTTTGGGGAACGCCTCAGCGTGACCAGCTCTGAGCACGTGTGTCAACATCGTCCAGTAGTGAAACGATACGTCATGAATGACGTATGGACCAGGAGGTATAAAACGACATCCGAAACAGTCAACTTCAGCTCTTTTCTTCTCAGCAACTGGCTCTGTGTGTGTGGTGTCTAGTTAAAAGAAGCGTGAGTGTGTTGTGTAGAAGAAGCGTGTTTGGTTAGCCAGTTTGCTAACATGTCAAAGAAAGATTTCAGACCTTGTGCTCCTCCTTGTTCGCGTTTTATCACGAACAAGGATACGCATGATCTCTGCGCTCGAGGGAGCTGACTGTGTGCCCTGTGGACTTTTACCACAGCGTACGCTCCGTTCCCGCATGGCACTATTTTACAAAGACGGCCAGGTGCGAGCTCCGCGCGGCGATGGTCCCGCTTCTGCCGAGGCAGAGCGGAAACTTCGCTTGTGGGGCTCGCAGATGGACGTCACGGAGGTTGAAGAGACATGCTCCGGCTTCTCTCTGCCCTCCGTGGCTTCCACCTCTCTCTCTGCTGAGTCGGGAGCACGCACTGCGTTTTCTCCCGCTCAGAGAGGGAGTCCGGTTCGGCAATGTTCTGCATCTGAGGATGTAGATATAACTGGTATCGAAGCAGGAGAGTTAGATTATGTCCCCCCTCTTACTGCATCGGTACACGCCGATCTGGTGGAAGTTATGACAGCGGCGGTAGCTCAATTGACAATAGACTGGCCGCAAGATAAACCAAACGCTCGTCCTGAGAGTAAAATGGACGAGCGATGTCTTAAGCATAGCACACAGCCCTCACGACGCAAACTCCCCTTCTTTACTGACCTACATCAAGAGGTGTGTAGGTCGTGGCAGCGTCCTTATACAGCGCAAGTTTTTACGCCACGACCTGCATTTACTGTAATGTTCAGGGCTATAAAGAACAAGGTTATGGGGCGATGCCGAGAATAGAACAGACGCTTGCGATCTGTCTCCATCCGCGGCTTTGTCCCTAAAAGCCCCTACCTTGCCATCAAAGCCATGTAGGGTGACATCGACTTTGGTCGGCAAGGCATATGCGGCAGCGGGGCAGTCCGGAGCATGTTTACACTCTATGTAACTCTAGGAGGTATAAAACGACATCCGAAACAGTCAACTTCAGCTCGAAAAAACTTCGAAGCAAGAGGCTAACAGGGATGTAGGGAGTATGGCATGGTGACGCAGTGTCTCGTTCCCTTCTCAGGGAACAAGGGTTACAGACGTAACCCGAGACGTTCCCTTTCGAGGGAACTCGCACTGCGTCGCCACAGCAACGCTTTGGGGAACGAAATACCCAAACGCCATACACCCAAATGCCTGTCTGTGTGTACAAAAAGTCACGTAGAAGACTCAAGCACCTGGGCTCCCGGGGTGAGATTGGTGTCCAAGCTATAGAATCTCACGAATGTGAAAGACCTTTCTTCGGTGAACCAAAACATACAAAGAGCTGCTGCGCTTTCCTCCAAGCCGCAGTTCTGTGTACATACGAGTCCAGTGCTCGCACTGGACACGACAAATTTAACCTTTCCTGGTCCTGGCTCCTGAAAGGTGGAGGACAGAATGCTTGCAGGGTAATGGGCCTTGGTACATTATCCATAACCTTAGGCACGTATCCTGCCCGGGGGAAAAGGAACGCCTTAACCAAACCAGGAGCAAATTCAAGGCACGTAGGGGAAACCGACAAGGCCTGAAGATCTCCCACTCTCTTGAGAGAAGTGATAGCCATCAGGAAGACTGTCTTAAGAGTGAGAAACTTAAGAGTGACTGAATCAATCGGTTCAAAGGGAGGAGCCGACAGCCCCTCAAGAACTGTAGCCAAATCCCAGGTAGGTACCCTCAATCTGCGAGCACCACGAAGAAACTGTAGGACTAAGGGGTCTCTACCAACAGGTATGCCCCCCTAGAAGAATGTGAAAGGCAGAAATGGCTGCCATATACACCTTTAAAGTGGATGGGGATAAGTTTGCAATAAAGCGATCTTGTAGGAACTTGAGCACTGTTGAAACTGGGCAGTTGACAGGGTCCCTGCGGTGAGCTGAACATCAAGTAGCGAAGACTCCCCACTTCAAGGCATAAAGCTTCCTTGTAGAAGGAGCTCTGGAATTAAGTATGGTCTCCACAGCCTCACCTGAGAGACCAGTGTTTAAAAGGCTAGCCCTCTCAGAGGCCAAACCCATAGTTTCCATAACTCCGGGCGTGGGAGATGTATCTGACCTTCCGCTTGAGAAAGGATGTCCCTCCTCAAAGGATTCTCCCATGGAGGGTTCTCCAACAGGTCTATAATGTCCGAGAACCACACTCGGGCCGGCCAGAACGGGGCTACCAACAGTAGGCGAACTCTGTCCCTGCGTACCCTTTCCAGAACTCCCGGGAGTAGAGCGATCGGGGGAAAAGCGTACAGGTGAAGCCTCGGCCACACCTGTGCCATGGCATACAGCCCTAGAGGGGCTGGATGTGACAGGGAAAACCAGAGCCGACAGTGCGTGTTTTCCTGAGTTGCAAAGAGGTCTAACTCTGCCTGGCCGAACCTCATCCAGATCTGTTCCACCACCTCCGGGTGGAGTCTCCATTCCCCGGGCCTCAGCCCCTGTCTCGACAGGCCTCTGAGCTGTGGGAGAAAGTGTTCCAACGCCAGGAACACTGCCATCATCTCTAGGCAATTTATGTGCCAAGATCGAAACTGACTCCCCCATCGGTTTTGGCCCCATTGGCCTTCCATAACAGCTCCCCAACCTGAGAGTGAAGCATTGGTTGTCAGTGCAACACGCCGACAACTGCTTCCCAACACTGGGCCCTGGGAGACAAACCAAGGTTCTTTCCACATTCTCAGTGTGTGCAGGCATCTGCGTGTCACCTTGATAATGCGTAACGGGTTGCCCCTCGGGGAAAAACCCTTTGGTTTTGAGCCACCACTGTAGAGGTCTCATATACAGCAGGCCGACAGGAATTATGTTGGACACAGCTGCCATGAGTCCCAACAACCTCTGAAAAACTTTTACAGTCAGTGACTGGCCTAGCTTTATTCTGCAAACGGCTGACAGGATCGCAAAAATACGAGCCGCGCCTGCATCGCGATGGAATCCCATATTTCTCCTAAAAAAGTTGTTCTCTGTACTGGAGAAAGCACACTTTTCTTGGTATTCAGCCTCAGCCCTAGTTCCTCCATGTGTGCGAGAACAACATCTCGATGTTGAAGCGCCAGATGTTCCAATTTTGCTAGAATGAGTGAATCGTCTATGTAATTTAGCATGCGAATGCCCTTCATGCGCAGCGGAGCTAGGGCTGCATCCACGCACTTCGTGAACGTGCGTGGAGACAGAGCCAGGCCGAACCTGATATTGATAAGTCTTTCCCCCGAAAGCAAACCTTAGGAACTTTCTGTAACGAGGAAAAATGGAGACGTGAAAATACGCGATCGTGACAAACCAGTCCTCGGATCAGATTTGTCCTACGATCTGTCTCAACTTCAACATCTTTGTTGAAGTGATGTCACATCTTTGACAACACAAAGTGATGTCAACATCTTTGATGTCGCAGATCTAAAATCGGATGTAATCCCCCGTCTTTTTTTGGAACAATAAAATATCGGCTGTAAAAGCCTGAGTTTCTCTCGTGAGGAGGTACAATTTCTATTGCCTCCTTGCACAAGAGAGCTTTTACTTCTTGTTCCATCACCAGAGTCTGCTCTGGGCACACCTCGGTGTACAAAACCCTGTTGAAGCGGGGCGGGCGGACTTGAAATTGGATCCGGTAACCCCGCTCTACCGTGTGCAGGACCCATTGTGACACATTTGGTAGACTTTTCCAGGACGCTAAATGGTCTACTAAGGGAACTAGCCTCTCGGGACCAGCCTCTGGTAACCTTATAACGGGAACCGCTAGGGCTCGGCAAATCTCGATTGGCCGAGCCGGCTGAACCCTTCAGAGGCACTGAGGAGGAACGGGCACCGTATAATGAGGTGCAAGCGCACGCTCCCCAGGGGGAATTGCTGACCTGCTGTCAGGACTTTTTCTTGTTTTCCCCTTTCCTCGCCTGAATGACTGCCCTCAGGTCAGTCCTAGGTTTGTAAGGCTGTGGATGATAATGTCTTCCTGAACCCCCATCCTTCTGGGGTGGGGCTCGACAAGCAACACTCTGCCTCTGACGCTCACGATAGCTAGTGGACGCCTGTGGCTGTACCCGCCCAGCCGCCCCGGGAGTTTGTCCGCGGTGGGGGAGATAAAGTTTAAATGCCTCAGCCTGTTTCTTAGCCTCCTTGAACCTCTCAACAACGGTGTCTACAGCGTTGCCGAAAAGGCCCGTAGGGGACAATGGGGCGTCCAGAAGAAATGACTTGACAGATGGTTTCATGTCTGACAGGTTTAACCATAAATGCCTCTCAGTAGCTACCATAGCGCCCATTGAGCGGCCCAAAGAACGGGCCGCCTCAAGAGTAGCACAGAGAGAAACATCTATAGCATGACGGACGGGTTGTAAAACATCCGCCGCCACCAGCCCCGTGTCTACCAATTCACGTAGCGCATCAGCCTGATACGCCTGAAGTAGTGCCACAGAGTGTAAACATGCTCCGGACTGCCCCGCTGCTGCATATGCCTTGCCAACCAAAGTCGATGTCACCCTGCATGGCTTTGATGGCAAGGTAGGGGCTTTTAGGGACAAAGCCATGGATGGAGACAGATCGCAAGCGTCTGTTCTATTCTCGGCATCGCCCCATATAACCTTGTTCTTTATAGCCCTGAACATTACAGTAAATGCAGGTCGTGGCGTAAAAACTTGCGCTGTATAAGGACACCTCTTGATGTAGGTCAGTAAAGAAGGGGAGTTTGCGTCGTGAGGGCTGTGTGCTATGCTTAAGACATCGCTCGTCCATTTTACTCTCAGGACGAGCGTTTGGTTTATCTTGCGGCCAGTCTATTGTCAATTGAGCTACCGCCGCTGTCATAACTTCCACCAGATCGGCGTGTACCGATGCAGTAAGAGGGGGACATAATCTAACTCTCCTGCTTCGATACCAGTTATATCTACATCCTCAGATGCAGAACATTGCCGAACCGGACTCCCTGGAAGCCACGGAGGGCAGAGAGAAGCCGGATGTCTCTTCAACCTCCGTGACGTCCATCTGCGAGCCCCACAAGCGAAGTTTCCGCTCTGCCTCGGCAGAAGCGGGACCATCGCCGTGCGGAGCTCGCACCTGGCCGTCTTTGTAAAATAGTGCCATGCGGGAACGGAGCGTACGTGGTAAAAGTCCACAGGGCACACAGTCAGGAGCGCAGAGATCATGCGTATCCTTGTTCGTGATAAAACGCGAACAAGGAGGAGCACAAGGTCTGAAATCTTTCTTTGACATGTTAGCAAACTGGCTAACCAAACACGCTTCTTCTACACAACACACTCACGCTTCTTTTAACTAGACACAGGGCCGGCCCGAGGCATAAGCGAACTAAGCGGCTGCTTGGGGCCCCCTGGTCACCAGGGGGCCCCCCAATCGGTTTTATACAATTAAATAACTTAAAACAAGTTATATAAATGAAGGAATAAACAAATTAATGAATGTGAATGAATAAATAAATAAAATGAAATGAATAATTCAAGAAAAGAAAATTCTGATTTGCCGACAACTGCTGCTGTGACTGCTAGCGGTTGAGTCATGCGCAATTGTGCTTAGAAACATTTCGCGTGCATTGACAATTCGCGCCGGCGCGCAAGTGCGTGTAATTAATAAATGAGAAGCCATGTCACAAAAAAGGATGTATCCCTCTGGTGCCGTAAAGAGAAAGAAGAAAAGGACAGAGGAGGAGAAGAAAGAGCAAGATAAAGGTATGTTTGCACTTTGCATGATTAGTGACAAGTTGTGCTCGTGTCACTTGAGGTAGCGGCTAGTCATGACTCGTGATCTTATATAAGCCATCACCAGAGCTAACGTTAAATCCCCGCCATCAACAGTGAAATGCTTCGCATTATTAATATACATTTATCTAGGTGTATTTCACGTATTGATTATAGATATCAGTTTAAGTTGGAAAACAGCCGAAGGGGAACTTAACCTTCTTAGTTAATGGGATTCCCGCTAGCATTGCTGTGTGTGTTGAAGTGAATGACCAATACCATGTTGGATGGGGAGATTTCTGTGATGAAAATAGACTTCAATTTAATGGCGAGTGATGTAGCAGTGCTATCCTCATATTTATAGCTGCAGTAGATCACCATGTTAAGTTTTCACCATACTGCAATTATGCCTCATTTGCCAATAGAATATTAATTGTTAGGTGTGGTCACTGGTGTGGAATTGCTTGTTGTGTAAGTAATGATTGCAAAATAAACTCATTCTGCTCGATCAACTATGCACTTATGCAATGCTATTTTTTTTCAGGAACACTGTTGAAGTACTTTGGAGCACAACCAACTCTACCCGGCCCTGATGTTTCATCAAGTGTCAGTGTGCCTCCACAGCTGATGATACAGCAGGTGAGGTTTTTCTTGATGGCGAATGGTTACATAGCCTGTTAATATGACATGACACATTTAACAGCTTTTTATTATTTATTTGTTTGTTTATTTTATCATTGCAGGTTCATCCACTGCAGAGTTACAAGCACCTGAAAGCGAGAAGCAGTTACAAGCACTTACATTCACTGATACATCGGTTTCAACCTCAGCCGGCATGACAGGTCAGTTAATCTAACAGTTTTTGTTTTGTGTTAGCTTTACTGCAATATATCCTGTGTTATGTTATAATTCTATTTTTTTTTATCTAATGTCCCTACAGGTCCTTCTACACCTGCACCCACTGCTATAGATTTCCCAACAGCTCCTCCAATTGACCCTGTTGAATGGTCAGAACTCCTGTCAGACTCAGAAAGGACTGATCTGGTAAGAAGAGGGCCAGTGCCAATAAGTGACACCTTCACCTTCCCCAAGAAATCAGATGGACGAAGCTTTCACTA
Organism: Triplophysa siluroides; assembly: GCA_006030095.1. Classification (NCBI taxonomy): domain Eukaryota; kingdom Metazoa; phylum Chordata; class Actinopteri; order Cypriniformes; family Nemacheilidae; genus Triplophysa; species Triplophysa siluroides. Next base: position 13,554 of record VCII01000328.1, on the reverse strand, counting down.
CCACTATACATACAGACAATTAGTTAATGGGGAAAAAATCAAGCGAAGCTGGTTAATTTATTCAAAAAAAAATGATGCGGTTTACTGCTTCTGTTGCAAATTATTCTCGAGAAAGTCCACAAAACTTTCAACAGAGGGACAGCGTGATTGGGTAAATGTAGGTGCTTTGCTGAAACAGCATGAGAATAGTCCAGATCATAGCAATAATATGGCGAAGTGGAAAGACTTTGCCCTCCATCTTTCTAAGCAGAAGACTATTGATGCAACACAAATGGCCCTTTTGGAGGCAGAAAAAAATCGTTGGAGAGATGTTCTCATCGTTTGATTAGTATCATTCAGTCTTTGGCAGATAGGAATCTTGCACTCAGGGGGTCTGTCGATACTTTGCATCAGGCCAACAATGGGAACTTCCTTAAAGAGGTGGAACTGATAGCAAAATTTGACCCGGTGTTAAAAAGACCACATCAGACGAATTGATAGTGGAATACAGCACAACACGTACCTAGGTAAAACTATCCAGAATGAGCTGATAGAGTGTGTCAGTGACAAAATAATTGAGGTAATGGTGACAGAAATCAAGGACTGCAAGTATTATTCAATTATTTTAGACTGTACCCCTGATGTTAGTCACAATGAACAAATGTCTGTTGTGGTGCGCAGTCACTCTGGGCAAAGCACCAGAAATAAAAGAGCACTTTTTGGGTTTCCTGATAGCTCCAGAATCCACTGGACTGGGTTTGTCCAGTCTAATTCTTAACAGGCTTCAGGAATTGAACATCCCTTTTCAGGATTGTCGGGGGCAGTCCTATGACAATGGGGCTAATATGAAGGGAAAAAACAAAGGTGTGCAGGCTAGGTTATTGGTTAAAAATCCAAGAGCTTTTTATGTGCCTTGCAGTACTCATACCCTAAATCTGACAGTCTCAGATGCGGCTAAAGCATCAACGGATGCTTCTTGTTTTTTTGGAAATGTGGAGAAGGTGTACAATTTGTTTGCTGGGTCCACTCAAAGGTGGGCCATCTTACGGAAGTTTGTTGACCTCACCCTCAAGTCCTGGAGTGAGACACGCTGGGAAAGCCGGATAAAAAGCATTGAAGCTTTGCGCTACCAGTCAGAGAAGGTGAGGGATGCCCTGCTAGAAGTTAGAAATAAAGCGACTGACCCTGTAGTGGCTGTTGAAGCCAACTCCCTTGCGGAGAAATAGGTTCATTTAGATTTCAGATTTGTTGTGTTGTCTGGTGTGACATTTTGTCTAAAATTAACATCACTAGCAAGCTTCTACAGTCAACCAACATGCAGCTTGATGTAGCTGTTAACCTTGTACAAAAGAACAAAGGCGAACTGATCAGTTACCGAAAAACAGGCTTCTGTGATGCACAGACTTCTGCAAAAGAAACTTGTGAGCAGATGAACACAGAAGCAGTGCTGAAAGAAAAGCGATTGCGTTCTACAAAAAGGCACTTTGCCTATGAGGCTGCAGATGAGCCGATAGGGGATGCTATGAAGAGGCTGGAGTGTCCTTTTTTAATGCTGTAGTGGACTGTAGCATTCAGTCGTTGGAGGATAGATTTAAGTCTCTAAGTGAGGTTAAAGAAACTTTGGAGTGCTGCTCAGTTTTAGGGAGCTAGATCGGAAGGTCCGGAGGGAACAATGTGAGCTTCTTGGGGAAAAACTTTCTTGTGGAGAGGAGACTGATATTGATGGTAGCGCACTGGCCGTAGAGATTGAGAGTCTTCCTGAACTTCCCCAAACTATGATGACCGCCCTTGAGCTTCTCACATACCTCTCACAAAATGAGATGTGTGAGCTTTACCCAAATCTTTGGGTAGCTCTCAGGATCGCCTGCACTCTGCCTGTGACCGTTGCCTCAGCAGAGAGAGCTTTTCCAAGCTCAAATTGATTAAAACATACTTGAATCAATGGCCCAGGAAAGACTAAGTGGACTTGCAGTTATTAGTATTATAACAGGGTTGGCCAAGCAATACCATACAATGATGTCATCAGTGACTTTGCCTCCAGAAAAGCCAGGAAGGAACGATTTTGAGATCATTGTTGTACAATTGTCATTGTTGAACCCTTGCTGTTCTTATGTTTGCTTTCATTATTTAAGTATCTATTTTTTTTGTAACATTCTATTTTTAATTGTATGAATGTTTGTCTATTTTGGTTTTATTTAAAAGATTGCACTTTTAATTTACATTTGCAAATTATTTATTTCTTGTTTTGTGAGTGACAGTTTGTATTCAAAAGTTTAAGAGTAAAGTCTTTTATTTAAGTATTGTATTGAGTATTTATTTATTTATTTAGTATTAATACATAACTATACATCACTGTATTCATTTATAATGGAACATTATAGCGTGACATGTGTGTCAATAATCTTCAAGCTCAGGTGACTCCGCGTGCTGGGGAGGGGGGCCCCCAAATCAAATTCTGCTTAGGGCCCCCAAGAGGCTCGGGCCGGCACTGACTAGACACCACACACACAGAGCCAGTTGCTGAGAAGAAAAGAGCTGAAGTTGACTGTTTCGGATGTCGTTTTATACCTCCTGGTCCATACGTCATTTATGACGTATCGTTTCACTACTGGACGATGTTGACACACGTGCTCAGAGCTGGTCACGCTGAGGCGTTCCCCAAAGCAGTGCGAGTTCCCTCGAAAGGGAACATCATATATGTATATCAAAAGTTCGGTTTTAAAATGAAAAAAAGTTTTTTATTATGTTATCATGTTTTAATGGTGTTTTCTTTTGTTAGTTAGATGTTTTTTTGTTATTATGGCTTAAATCAAAACAAACCAACTGCAGGTTGATTGATTTTTCTTTGGAATGCACAATAAAAAAAACATTTTGGAACCAAACTCCTCTTATATAAATACATATATATAATATAAAAGGGAAGGAACAAGAGCAGTGGTACAGTAAACTTATCTAAGCTGTAGGAGTGGTGCTTTTAGGGCATTTCAGGTGACATTATGGCATAGTTTGCAGGTTCCTATGCTCAAGGTTTTTTCCAGGAGATTTTTAACCGTAATTTGTAAATAAACAAAAACAGGATGGTGCCATTTTTTGTGGCACACAAAGAAACATTCATGTAAATTCATGTAAAAAACTTACATTCTGTAATTGTAAACGTTTAATGGTGAGTCCACAGGGACAAAAAATATTTTAACAATGCAATTTGTTACCCAGTTATTGAGATAAACAGCTTGTAACCTTTGCTGAAAAAAACAACATAACAATGGCCAAGCACGATAGACAATGTCATGGTTATAATGGTAATTGTATTGGTTTTAATGGAAATCATAATATTGTTTACTGAGATTTGATTGCATCTATTGTTGGAGTGTTATCTAGCAGATTAATCCAATTGAAACAATGCCTGAAACAAACTACACAAATTCATGTTGTAATAGTTTTAATGCAAAAAGCTAATGGTTCAAATTTATATTGTATTGGAATCCATTATAATTTCTGTGGTGTTTGTTTTTCAGCAGGGACAGTATTCTCAGAGAGATGCAAATGATGTTCATCTTGTTCACAACAGGGATGGAAAAATATTAAACTGGCAGGTTTAGAGATGGTTGAATAAACCAGATATATACTGTATATATATATTATATATTGCTTTTATATATATATATTATATTGATATATTATATATATTGCTTTATAAAGTGGATTTAGTTACGTTGGAGTCCTTCGTGTATGTATCTTGTGTGTATCGTTACAAATACGTATTTAATTACTTTAGAGTATTTTGTCATTTGTATTTTCCTTAACAAAGAAAAGTCAAATGTAATTTGTATTAAATACTTTGAGAGACTGCATTTTGTATTTTAAAATACCACCGAAAGTGTTGGGGCAAATGTTGATGCTGAAATATGTAATCAAATTTGAGCTATCAATAATAATTTGAGCTAAACAGCTTGTGGCACAGCAAATGCAAGCTGAACAGAAATATAAAAAATATTCAAATTAATTTTATTAAAGAGTAAAGAACCCTGTTCTAGACTTTGATCTTTCATTCCATTAAGGATACTACACATCTTATTTCCCTTTACTGCCATAGTAGGGAAAATAAATTCCATGGGAGTCAATGGGAATGAGACATTCTTCCAAATATCTTTAGAAATCTTTAGAATCTCTAGAAATGTATACAGGTTTGGAGAGTGCGTAAATGATGACAGAATTTTCATTATTGGGTGAAGTATCCCTTTAAATTGCAGAAAATATTTAAGATGATAATAGTTGAAGGCATATTTTAATATACGTTTAATACCTTTATAAATGTGGAAGTTATTGATGTGCTGTTATTGAAAAACAGATAGACATTCATTGCTAGATTTAAAGTGATTCTACATGCATACCTGACTGTCTCCAGGGAAATCAGTTTAATCATCTTTTTATTTTGAGAGAAGACGTAGATGTACACGTGTCGTTTGTCTATACATATATGCAGTCTGCTTTTAACGCTATACACTCTAAAAACAGTTGTGTTCAAAACAGTAATGTTGTTCTTGTGAATGCTAGCAAAGATGAACAGACGATCATAGCGCATCTGGATGAGCGTCAAAGCGCGGGTAACTCACTAGCTCAAATATATCTGTCTTTCAACCCAGTCAGACCTGTCTGTTATTCAGTGCGTTTGACTTATTCCGCAGGCTAAATACGTGTTTTGCCGAGCTATGCATTACTGCTTCCCCTTCACGGATCACCACTGAACTAACTGTATATACATATAATCTCTCATATGAATACAATTCACACGCTATGTTGTAGTATGGGATAACGGTACCAGTAAAAGTCATCAAATACAATCAGTTTCTTCACATTTCTTTATTCGTCTTTATATACAGTAACTAAGCAGTTTTGCTTGTTGGTAGAAAGCAAAGAAAATGTAAACAAACATCAAGTCATATTTTACAACTGTTTAAATAGTACAGCTGCAATGCAAATATGAGAGCTTGGTTTGTCCGGAATTCTTTTCGCTTTTTCGCTTCGTCCGCAATCTGAACGAGCTTTACATATCTTGTGTTTTGTGCGAAGGCCTTCATGCACATGCTTGGATCTGTATGGATGCGTGTGTGCTCGTATATGATGTTTTATTAACAAAGTTCGGGAGGAACCCAAGCATATAATCAGCACGCCGTTCCATCACCAGCAAATACCTACCAGCCGAGCACGCAATCTCAGCACAACCATCTCGGCTGGTACATCATTAGCAATCACAGCATCTACCCTATCAGCTCAAGCAAGCTCCATTATAAATAGACAAACAATCTTACCTGATGCTTCTTGCCAGATAAACATCGTCAAAATTCCTTTACGATGTCTGAGACTCCAGTAGTTCACAGGGTATCTGATATTCCAGATCCTACGGACGATTCCCAAGCTTCGCCTCGGGGCCGCCAGCCACGCCGCTCGGAGCGGCGTACATCTAAGCGGAAGGGTTCGTCATCTCTCCCACCAGCGCGATCTCCACCTCATTTACCGCCGTCGTCTTATGCCTCTGCAAACCCCAAGATACCAGCATTCCGCCAGTGGACGGTCCAGAGCCTTCATAGGGCCCTCACCAACGCGGAAGTCCCATTCAGCAGGCGGATGTCAAAACTAGAGCTCTACAACCTCTTCGTGTCGTCCCAGGCCGACGCACCCCCGATCAGGTCGGCCCGACAGGCTGCTAACGACGAGTCAGGCTCGGCTCAGGGTCCCGTCCATTCCAGGCACGGGCAATCTACCTTCGCGGCTCGGCATGGCCTCCCTCACTCGAGACGCCGCAGCAGACATTCGGCTAATCCAGATCCTTACATCCCGGCTAAGAACCTCCGGCAGCCCGAGGCATCTCAGCTCGACGCGCATGACATCACATCGAATACAGTTGGTCTTCCAGGCAACGCCGGCTGGAAACCTTCTGGAGCACCGGCTCAACATCACGTCTCTGGCGCAAGGCTGCCTTCGCTAGGGACACAAGCACTGGTCTCCGGACCACAATTCTTCGGCGCCGCTGCTAGTGCGACCCCGTCTCCGCTAGATGCACAAACAGCCGCCGTTAGATTCGCCTTTCCCGCCCCAGGCTCCTGGCCTGCAGCGCCGGAATCAAATTCAAGCATGAGGCTGCCCCCGCTAGAGTCAAGGGTTCCGGTCGCTGGACCTCATTTCTATGGCGCCGCTGCCAACGTTAGCGTGAGCATGTCTCCGCACGACGCGCAAGCGGGGCGCCATTCCCTCCTCTCTCTCTCTTCAACAGGCACGCCCTGCATTCTAACTGGCTACGGCGATCGCGATGGCCGCGCCTCCAAATGCGCCTGCGTTGGAACCTCCACAAGTCTCCAGCGGAGTCAGAGCGAAAATTTTGGCAGAAGTTCAAGCTGCTGGCACCCGAAGCGGACCCCATGCCTACTCCTGTACCACCTTATTCGGAGTTGATCTTTCAGTGAATCACCCACTGCAAAACCTTCTCGATGCCTCTCTCAATTCCATCACTCAGGCAGTTTCCCCCAGGACCCTGCAATCATACCTTACGGCGTGGAGAAGCTTCAAATCATTTCACAAGGCTTTCAGCATTCCCTTCCCGGATTTTTCTCTCCTCACCATCACCTCCTTCATCTCATTTCTCAACAATGCCAAAAGCCTCCAGGCCAGCTCCATCAGAGGTTACCTAAGCGGACTCCAGTTCTTCCACAAATTGATTTTCAACTCTACGTCGCCGGCTTTAGCAAGCTCTCAAACATCAATGGTTATTCAGGGCATTCGAAGATCCACCCGCCCGTCAGGATGCTAGGAGACCCATCACCCTGGAGATTCTCACCAAATGTATCTCCACCCTCCGCAAGGGATACCACTCCAAGCATGTTGCCCGCACACTCGACACCATGTTCACATTGGCGTTCTTCGGTTTTCTACGATGCTCAGAGTTCTCCACCACATCCAAATTTGACCCTGCGGTTCACCCCACAGTGTATGACCTTCAAGTGCTGGATTCAGAGACGATTTCTTACTCGATTAAGCAAAGTAAGACTGACCAGACCAGGAGAGGCCATTTCATCTATGTCTTCAACCTCCAGTCACAGATTCAGCCGTATGGAACCCTCTTAGCCTATCTTCGCTACAGACAACCCCGGACAGCAGCCTCATCGGATCCCCTCTTTGTCGACGAATATAATCGCCCGGCTTCACGATTCTGGTTTCAGAAGCACCTCAAAGCCGTTCTGCTCCAATCAGGAACCCAGCAGAAAACTTTTCCGGTCACTCCTTCCGCATAGGCGCAGCCACCACAGCCACCCAAAAGGGCCTATCTCAGCAGCAGATCCAAGCCCTAGGCCGGTGGTCATCGGAGGCTTTTAGAAGCTACATTCGGACGGACTTGTCGCTCATCAGGGAAGCCCATCAAACCCTCCTTTCCCGCATCGCCTGATAGTCTCGGCTGTCAGTGCAACCTCAGCCACATTAACACATGACTCCCAAGAAGGTCGTATCACCTCAGTACATACTGGCTCAGCATCTACAGTTCATGTTCGTCCAGCCTCATCATTCGGGAAAGCCTTCGCAGGGGATGGCTCTCATATCGGGCGCTCTGCTGAGCCGGTATTCATTTCGGACGTCACCACCGCCACATGAATATCTCACGAGGCAACCAGCTCCTCCATATCACAACGTTGGTCTCATCATCTCGAAGATAGCCTCATCGCAGCGACCGTCCCCTCAGAGGCCTGTGCTTTCAACTATAGCCACGCTACAACAGACACCAATCTCCAGGAAGCCAGTATCTCAGCAGCAACCGCCCCTCAAGGGCCCGAGCTTCCAACTCGTGATCTGCAGCGCAGGCACATCTCGTCGTGAAGCCAGTATCGCAGCGCGACCGCCCCGCAAGGGACCGAGCTTCCAACTCGCGATCTGCAGCGCAGTCACATCTCGTCGTGAAGCCAGTATCGCAGCGCGACCGCCCGCAAGGGCCCGAGCTTCCAACTCGTGATCTGCAGCGCTCACATCTCGTCGTGAAGCCAGTATCGCAGCGCGACCGCCCCGCAAGGGCCCGAGCTTCCAACTCGCGATCTGCAGCGCAGTCACATCTCGTCGTGAAGCCAGTATCGCAGCGCGACCGCCCCGCAAGGGCCCGAGCTTCCAACTCGTGATCTGCAGCGCAGGCATGAAGCCAGTATCGCAGCGCGACCGCCCCGCAAGGGCCCGAGCTTCCAACTCGCGATCTGCAGCGCAGTCACATCTCTTCGTGAAGCCAATATCGCAGCAGCGACCGCCCCGCAGGGGCCCGTGCTTCCTCGGCTCAGGTGAAGCCAGTATCGCAGCAGCGACGCCCACGCAGGGGCCCGAGCTTCCAACTCGTGACCTGCAGCGCAGTCACATCTCGTCATGAAGAAAAGGGGCCCATGCTCCAAATCATGCTTCGCATTGCAGACACCTCTAGCCATGAAGTCAGTAGCGCAGCAGCGACTGCCCCCGAAGGGGCTCGAGATTCCAACTAGTGCTCCGTAGCACAGACTCCACCCGTCATGAAGCCAGTACCGCAGCAGCGAATGCCCCTTAGTGGCAAGAAATTCCATCTAGTAATCTGAATCGGCAGACATCACTCATCACAGAGCCAGTATAGCAGCGCTCCGTGCTTTCAGCTAGTGCACTGCAGCAGCAGACACCAAACGACATGAAGCCTGCAGCATAGCAGCAACAGCCCCGCAGTGGCCCGAGCTTCCAACAAGTGTTCTGCAGCAGCAGACACCAATCATCATGAAGACAGTATCGCAGCAGCGACCGCCCCTCAAGGGCCCAAGCTTCCAACTAGTGCTCAGCAGCGCAGACACCACCAGCTATGAAGCTAGTATCGCAGCAGCGATTTGCCCATCAAGGGCCCACGCTCCAAATCGTGCTTTGCAGCGCAGACACCTCTCGCCATTAAGTTAGTAGCGCAGCAGCGACTGCCCCTAAGGGGCTCGAGCTTCCAATTAGTGCTCCTCAGCACAGACACCACCCGTCATGAAGCCAGTACAGCAGCAGTGAACGCCCCGCAGTGGCCCGAGCTCCAAACTAGTAATCTGAATCAGCAGACACAACCAGCTAAAGAAACTAGTATCCCAGCAGCGACCGACCACGCAAGGGCCCGAGCTTCCAACTCGTGATCTGCAGCACAGGCACCTCTCACCATGAAGCCAGTATCGCAGCAGCGACCGCCCCTTGCAGGGGCCCGAGCTTCCAACTCGTGATCTGCAGTGCAGTCACATCTCGTCATGAAGCCAGTATAGCAGCAGCGACCGCCCCCCCACAGGGCCCCGTGCTTTCAGCTAGTGCACCGCAGCAGCAGACACCACACGACATGAAGCCTGTACCGCAGCAGCGACAGCCCCGCAGTGGCCCCGAGCAACCAAATAGTGTTCCGCAGCAGCAGACACCACACATCTTCAGGCCTGCATCACAGCACCAACCGCCCCAGCGGGGCCCTCATCCTCTCATAGTTACCCGCTTCCGGATTGCACCTCCATAACGCCAAGCATGGTTCTTTTTGGGGGATTTATGCGTACTTCGGCGGATGTTCAGTTTTATCAGCATTTGGGGGGTGTGTTCTGGGCTCGAGCCGGTTCCGAGCCCGGCGCACTTGCCCTGACCAAGGTAGAGTGCTCCGGGTTCGGATAGATCCGGTGAGCTCGGAGCCCACTCCCTGCACAACACGCCAATACGCATAACCTGCATACCCATGCTTACCAATCTATCCCTATAACGGAGCTGTTTATCTGCGAGGGCGAACTCGTGAAATGCGTGTATGTGCGCACAAGCAATGTTACGCGTGGACATACGCACTTCATGTGCATATCTGAGTGTGTGTGCATGCATATGTTGAAGCATGTGTATGTGTATTTGTATGCAATCATTTGAGTGAAAAGTGCAAAAAAAACATCTGGAGAACTGGTGTCAAAAAAGGCTCCTGAATGAATACAATGTACATGAAAAACGTCTTGGTTACGTATGTAACCTCAGTTCCCTGATGGAGGGAACGAGACGTTGTGTCGAGAACGACAGTTGGGGTTCGCCCTTGAGAACCAATAATAATAATAATAATAATACATTTTATTTATAAAGCACTTTACATTTTAAGGAAAATCTCAAAGTGCTACAAAAGTGTCGTAATAAAATAAAACAGTTAATTAGGCAATTTAAGAAGTCAATTAAAAACAAATACCAACTAAGATTAACACAATTTAAGCACTAAAAGAAACATAAAATCAGTCATTTGTGAAGCCCTCAGATGTTCAAGAAGGGACATTGAAGGACTTTTTAAAAAGGTACGTTTTTAAACTCTTTTTAAGACCATCAGTCGTTTGTGGAGCCCTCAGATGTTCAGGGAGGGCATTCCACAGGCGAGGGGCGGCGGCACAGAAGGCTCTGTCCCCAATTGTGCGAGTCTTGGTCCTTGGAGGAAGGAGCCTGTGAGTGTTTGTGGAACGGAGAGAACGTGCTGCGATCTGTGGAGTAAGAAGTTCTTTAAGGTAGGAAGGAGCCTTTCCATGGATACACTGATGTGTGAGGAGAAGGACTTTATATTCGATCCGAGCAGAAATTGGAAGCCAATGTAGAGATTGAAGAATTGGAGTAATGTGCTCGTATTTACGCACCCTCATCAGAATCCTGGCAGCACTGTTCTGTATATACTGGAGCTTCTGGATGCTCTTGTCGGGAATCCCAATGAGCAGAGCATTACAGTAGTCCAGTCTGGAGGAGACAAAGGCGTGGACGAGTTTTTCTGCATCATGTATGGCGAGTGAGGGGCGGAGTCTGGCTATATTCCTGAGGTGATGAAAAGATGTTTTGCAAAGATGTTTGATATGGGCCTCAAAGTTTAGAAGAGGGTCAAACCTGACGCCGAGATTTGTAACTACTGTTGATAGGGGAATGTGCTGCCCTGAAAATGTAATACAGTTTATGGTCGATGTTCTAGTCTGATGAGGGGAACCAATGAGAATAGCTTCTGTTTTTGAACTGTTCAACTGGAGAAAGTTTTGATTCATCCACTCCCTTATCTCTTCCAGACAGGCAGTGAGTGTGGTTAAAGTTGTTGAAGATGATGACGGATTAAATCAGTTTTCTATATAATTGTGTATCATCAGCGTAACAATGGAAAGAAATTCCCAAGCGGCTGATGACTTTACCAAGGGGGAGCATGTAAAGAATAAATAAAATAGGTCCAAGAACTGACCCTTGTGGTACCCCACAATCTACAGCATGTGAACGGGACCTTGAGCTTCCCATCGCCACAGATTCAGATCTGTCTGTGAGGTATGACTCAAACCAGCACAGAACGTGTGTTATTAAGTCCAATAGAATGGGTGTAGCCGGTTGAGAAGTATACCGTGGTCAACGGTGTCAAACGCTGCAGAGAGGTCCAGAAGGACAAGGAGGGATGGTGAACCAGCATCAGCTGTCATCAGCAGGTCGTTTGTAACTCTCACTAAGGCTGTTTCCGTGCTATGAGCAGAACGGAAACCAGACTGAAACTTTTCAAAATGTTGTTACATTTGAGATGGTCCTGAAGGTGTCTGGCAACAACTTTCTCCAGAACCTTGGAAAGAAATGGCAGGTTGGATATGGGCCTATAATTAGCCAGAGTTTGAGGATCAAAGGTAGGTTTCTTGAGTAGTGGTCTGATTATTGCTGTTTTTAAAGCAGAAGGTACATGACCAGATTGAAGAGATTGGTTTATTATCATGGTGATAAGGGAACTGATGGCAGAAATATTTGCTTTCACCAAAGCTGTAGGAAAGGGGTCGAGGGCACAAGAGGAGGATCCCATCCCCCTAATAGTATCCTCAACCTCAAGTAGAGTGATTTCTGGAAAACAGCAGAGCAGTCTCGAAACACCAGACTGCAGATCAGCAGTTGGAACCGACGAGGAGGAGGGGACAGAGAAGGAGGAGCGAATTTTGGCAATTTTTGTTTTAAAAAATGTCATAAAATTATTACATTGTTCTTCCGTGGCTCCTGTGAGCGGAGCAACTTGAGGTTTAAGCAGATGATTTATGGTAGAGAACAACTTTTTAGAATTGCCAGAACTTTTTGAATAATATTTGAATAGTACTGTGACCGTGCTTCTTTGATGGACTTTGAATAAGCTTTTTGGTGGTCCCGATAAGCCAGTTTATAAACAGTAAGTCCAGAGGCTTTGTACTGCCGCTCAAGGGCACGACCAGCAGCCTTCATTTTCCGCAGGTCACTTGTGAACCAAGGAGCTGAACGGGAAAACATAACTGTTCTGACTTTGATGGGTGCATGGAAATCCAAAATACTGCTCAATGTCTTATTGTAAAATTCCACAGATTCAGTGGCCGTTGAGAAATCTGCAGAATTAAGATGTTGAAGGCTTGCAGACAGGTCTTCTGTGTTTATGTTCTTCAGGTTTCTGAAACTTATTTCACGTTTGTGTTTGATATAGGAAGACAATAAAGGCAGCTCCATTGAGATGACCTTATGGTCAGATACACCCAGATCATACACAAATAGTTCACTTAGGGGAGCAGACTCAGTGATGACCAAATCAAGAGTGTTCCCCTTGATGTGTGTGGGAACATCAACATATTGTCTGAGGTTTAAGCAGTCCAGTAACTGCAAAAATTCTGTAGCAAAATGGCAAGAGGGATTATTAACATGAATGTTAAAATCTCCAAGTATTACTATATTGGAAGAGGTTGCACAGATTGTACAGCTCTGAAATGAAACATGAATTTGACTTGGGTGGCCGGTAAATTAGTAGTACTGTCAATGGGAGAGAAGGCTTACGATTAAAATTAAATGCCAGACATTCAAAGGTATACAGTTCAGGGAGGGCCAGAGGGGACAAATCCAACTGACTGCGGTAAATAACAGCCAAGCCACCACCACGGCCAGTGCTACGAGCTTTTTGAAGATAACAATAGCCAGAAGGGCAGGTCTCATTTAAAACAGAAAAAACATCTGGTTGATGCCAGGTTTCTGTGAGGCACATTATGTCCAAACCTTTGTCCTGAATATGATCATGTATAAAACATGATTTGTTTGTGAGGGATTGTGTATTAAACAATTCAATTTTAATATTGGACAAAGCCGTGAGTCTTTGTACTGGTCGAAGTAGGTAAAATCCACTCCACGTTTTCTGTCTATTTCCATGTGTGACGCTGTAGCAGTATCTCCAGTACTATTAGTCCACCGAGTATCAGTGTTCTGATGACGTGGAAGAGATGCGACAGGGCGCACAGCTGCCCAGATGGAAGGGATGGTGTCACCAGACCGGGAGGAGTGAACAAACTTTCGCCGAAAGCTTCTGTGGATGTAACGGGGCCGACGTAGGAGTCCAAGTTCTTTAATGACTGATATACATAATGGAGTTATAATTGTTATATTCCATCAGTCGAGTGGCCGAGTAGATCATTATGCCGCTCAAACGGGCTCCACATCTATTGTTAGCCGTAAGCCACAGAGGCAATATGCAGAGCAAGAAGAGAACTCGACACCAGGAAATCATCCGTGACGCAGCTGGAGAAGTCGAGGCCAAAAGATGTGGATCGCGGTGAACACCAG